>JADBJO010000012.1:1242500-1255000 GCA_016801955.1 Conus betulinus
TTACATGGTTAATGCGCTCGGTTGCGGAGCTGGCGGTCGTCAATTCGAACCACTGGTGAAGCGGAATTTTCACCGAGTGAAAACCCCTTTTTTTCGTGAAGCGGAATTTTCACCGAGTGAAAAACCCACTCTGTCGTGAAGCGGAATTTTCACCGAGTGAAAACCCACTCTATCCGTCCTGCAATCAAAATAAAAATGGACGCCTGACCCAGCTCAGGTATGGGGAGGTTTGGATTTCGCCTCTTGGATTTCACCTTTTGGATTTCGCCTTTGGGATGTCGCTTTTGGGATTTCACCTTTTGGACTTCGCCTTCCACAGTGCCGTGGCCTAGACATGGTCAATCATTGCCAGGTCGCCGCCTTTTCCGCCATTCGACTTTTCGACTTTGTAACATGTCTGAAACTGCCAATAACCCAGATATAGTCGATCATTGGCAGGTCGCCGCCCCTTCCGCCATTCGACTTTGTGACTTGTCTGAAACTGCCAATAAAAGAGCAGTTTAGCTAAAACACATCGCAGAAGTAACAATGCACGTGCTAATTGACATGTCACGCATATGTCTAACGTCGCGCACACAGTGAGCTATCCCTGTTGATGAAAACACGTCGTACAGAGTCTTTGTCTCCTCAGCTTCAAGTGAAACACCAGCGGATGAACTCGAGCGAGGAGAGAGATCCACTTCAACCCTCGTGTGGACGAAGACTTCTATTCACGACAGACGCGACCGGAGCTCTGTGGTTCAAGCGGTCGGCCGGGCTACAGAACTAAATCAGCATTGACATGGTTTGGCTAGGGCAGGGCAGGAGGGGGGGGGGGGGGAGGGTCGTGGGCCACATGACCCTCTTGATGTCTGAAATTTAAAGCGATTCGCAAGGATAGCAGGAAGTCAATAACGATAACGTCGTTCCCAAGTTGGCAGCTGGATCTGGCTTGAATCTGAGAAGGAGAGAAAAAGGAGTGATGGCAATGGCTGATGTTACTGGGCTTTCCCTTTCCTCCTCCTCCCCCCCCCCCCCCAACCCACCTTCAGTTCCCTTTTTATAACCTAGCCCCCTCCCCTATATACCTCCTCCCGTCTCAATAACCCCTGCCTCCCTACCCTACTCTGTCTCTGTCTCTGTCTCTCTCTCTCTCTCTCTCTCTCTCTCTCTCTCTCTCTCTCTCTCTCTCTCTCTCTCTCTTTCTTATCACCCATGAAAAACAAAATAATCGAATAACCTTTTTTTTCTCGTAAAGTTAAGTACAAAGTTGGAAGACATTTGTTCAGCAAGCTTCATCTTGAACCATTAAATATTGATTATATCCGACATCTTTTTTTTTTTTCTCCATACCCACCCTGACCGCTCACCCTCCACCCCCTCCTCCTCTATCATGAGACGTCTCAGGACACATCTGCTCAGCCGACTCTAGCCCCGCTTCTTCTTCATCTCCTCTTCACCCCTACCCCCCACCCCCTATCCCTCCCGCCGCCTACCTCTCGACTCGACACACCTCCTCCATCAGGTCACATCAAAAACGAGAGTGTTGACTCACAGCACGAAGGGGTTGGTCATGTTGTTTTACGCCGCAGATCTCTCTAGGGTGATGATGATGATGATGATAATAGGTGGGTGGCTTACAACCTTCCTCTTTTGTGGAGCTAAGGTGTACCCCTCCCCCCCTCCGTCTCTATCTTCCACCTCTTCCAGATCCCTTTTCCCCTGGCAACCCGAGGAGATAAAATCTGCAAGGGTCAATGCAAGTTGTGAGAGAGGCTGTGCAGAACTGGTTCCCAGTGTCGGTCTGTAATGTGTGTATTCAAAGGAAAGGAACTGGAGTGGGGTTACCAGGAATACCGGCTATGAAACCACAACGGAAACGAGAGAGAGAGAGAAGAGAGAGAGAGAGAGAGAGAGAGAGAGAGAGAGAGAGAGAGAGAGAGAGAGAGAGACTTTAAACGAACTTATTTGTCATAATACCCCTTTAAAGGAATTATGGACAGAAAACGAAAACTCTTGACGAAATTAAACAAGAGCAAATTAGTACATAATGAAATGAAGGAACAAATATGCAGAAGAAAAGGTAACGACGAACTGCGAAGTGTCGGGCGTTCCGTTATAAGCAGTACTGAAGAAAAAAAAGGTTTTTTTTAACTCAAAATTGAGTTGTGCATCAACAGATGCGAGAAGACAAGATCTCAATTCATCGTGTGTGTATGTGTGTGTTGTGTATGTGTGTGTGTGTGTGTGTGTGCGCGCGCGCGCGCGCGCGCGTGTGTGTGTGTGTGTGTGTGTGTGTGTTGTGTGTGTGTGTGTGTGTGTGTGTGTGTCTGTCTGTCTGTCTGTCTGTCTGTCTGTGAGAGAGAAAGATAGACAGACAGAGAGAGAGTGTGTGTGTGTGTGTGTGTGTGTGTGTGTGTGTGTGTGTGTGTGTGTGTGTGTGTGTGTGTGTGTGTGTGTCTGTGAGAGAGAGAGTGTGTGTGTGTGTGTGTGTGTCTGTGTGTGTGTCTGAGAGAGAGAGAGAGATTGTGTGTGTGCGTATGTGTGTACGTGCGTGCTGTCTGCGTGCGTGCGTGCGCGCGCGCGTACGTGTGTGTGTGTGTGTGTGTGTGTGACGGAAGAGAGTATGGGAAAGGGTCAGTCATTCATCTAATACAAATTGAAGGCAATCAAAGAACGTGGGGTCAGGAAAGGGAGTGATGTGTGGGGGAAGTGATGAGAGGGAAGGTGTGACGGACCGTTTCCTGTCCAGTCACAAATTTTTATGCAACCGGGCTAACCGGAAGGTACTCGTCCGGAAGCCGGTTGAAAAGTTTACCTGACTGCTACTCACCTGCGCACCGTTAAAGCCGGGTGAGCTGAACCGGTTAGGCAGTCTCTGCAGTGATTCCGGCAACGCAAGTACCGAGAAGCCGAAGAGGGACCCAGCTGTTTGTAGTGGCAGTCAGGTATTTATCATTCAATATTTATTTGTTAGCAAACCGAAACCGTATTCCCGTTTAGGAGCGACTGAAACCTTCTCAGCGCACTGTGAAGGATTTGTATTTTTGTTGTGTTCTGTTATCCTATGACTTGATAGGGTAACAACACGAAATGCTTCGGAAAACATGAATAGAAGAAGTGAGTGTTAAGGGAAGTAGTTTTCAGGGGGAAAAAAACGATTTTGTTTATTTTGTGACTTAACTTATGAACTTCATGATGAAAAAAGGTTTGATGTGGTTTGCAAGAAGAGGGAGAGTTTTGATGCTATGGATAATAAGCTCCCAGAGTGAGCGACAGAGACTTGATATATGTATGTTTTGATTTTTGATGTGGATGAGTATTTACTACACTCTTGATATGAATATTGAATAGTTGTGTGTTGGTCAATAAGAGTGTGTGAAATCTTTCCTTACATATATTGAAGTAGTTGAAACTTGTTGGAAAAAAAAATACCTTTAAAATCTGGTGATTATATGAACTGAAATGAACGTTCTTGTCGAAGAAATGAATATTTGTGACATGACGAAAGACATTCATAGTTTGTTGAAAAGTAATCATTATTGTGTGTAATGATTTGTATTCATGGTTTATTGAAGAGGATGTAGGTGGGAATCCTTTCCCCAATTTGTAAAACTAGATTCTGAAAGGTTTATATTGACATCCTTTCCTGTGTAGTGCTGTGATTCCGGAAAAGGGAATGTTGTAGTGTGGAAGAAAGAATATGCTCATGTTTGTCCCAAGTTTCTAGTGGAATATGATGTGGCTAATGAATATGAATATAGTCGTGATTGCAATGAGTAGTAGCCATGATAATCTAGGTAGTTAATCAGTTTTCCCCCAGGTAGAAGTGTACCCTGGACTGAGGGGGACTGGCTGCCACGCTTGAGGGTTAGGGGGTCGTAGCTGTGTCTACCCCCTTGTTCCCCGCCGTGTGTCGGTGTGGAGAGGTCAGCCTGAGTGCCGACAATCTACCCTACCTGCCACTGCGCCCGGGACCGACTACCCGCTGAGCCAGCTGGGCTGGAGACGCCACTGCTGCCAAGCCAGAGCGCCGCTCCCGAGTTCTGAATCGGCGACCTGTTGGCTAGGCCGTCGCTGCGTTGTGTTTTGTGTGTGTGAGCCACAGCTCCTGTGTGAGACTGTCGCCGGCAGAGACGCCGTGAGTGTGCTAGTGACTTTGAGCCACAGCTCTGCGAAGTACTTAAGTTCTGTGTCAGACTTGACGCTGTAGTCGTTCACAACAGAACGGAAACAACCCAAAACAATGCTTTCGAACTTTACTTCAGCCATTAATCAAAACATCAATGACACAGATTAATGACAAAATTGATTTGAACAGCATGTTTTGTCACTTTCAAGTCCACCACCCATCTTTTCAAAAGTCAAAACGCCAGAGATACACAAAAACACAATCAGAAACGTGTGTGTCCGCCATTTGCGTGGATGCACGCGATGCACCTTTGCCTCATGGATTGAGTCAGAGTCCTCAGAGTCATCTGGGGTACTGCCTGCCACTCCTACTCAAGGAAGCTGGAACAGCTGGTTGAGGTCAACTGGAGGGGGGTGAATGCTTCGAAGTCGCCGGACCAGCACGTCCCATAGGTGCTCGATTGATTAACGTCCGGTGAGCAGGCTGGCCAGTCCATGTGGATCACGTGTTGTTGCTGCTGAAGAAAGTTGTTGACGACTCTCGAGCCCTGTGAGGTCTGGCGTTGTCGTCTTGAAGTAGTACCGCGCCTGGTCCAATAGCTTGCAGCGCTGGCAGCACAAGGGGCTGCAGGATGCCATCCCTGTAGCCCACACCATTGAGGTTGCCTTGCACCATGTGCAGGGGGGGTTCTGTAGTTCCGTGCCATCCCTCCCCACACCATTATGGATCCACCACCATAGCGATCACGCTCGCTCACGAGACCATCGTGATAGCGTTCTCCTTGCCGCCGCCAGACACGGTTCCTGCCGTCATGAAATGATAAGGCAAAGCGGGACTCGTCAGTAAACAATACTCTTGCCCACTGATCTCTGGTCCATGCTAAGTGACGCTGGGCCCAAGCCAAACGAGCAGCACGGTGAGCTGGTGTCAGGACAGGACAGACGGCTGGTCGTCTTGAGCGCAGGTGTGCCTCTCTCAACCGGTTTCAAATGGTCTGGTCACTGACGGTGACATTGCCGGCTGCTGCTTGCAGCTGCCCCCTGAGTGTGTGTCGGAAGCGGCCGTTCTCTGCCTCAGAGCCGACAGGACTACAACAAACCTGTCCTGCTGCTGGAGGTGGGACTTGGGCGTCCTGGACGTCTTCGCTCAGCAACACTTCCTGTCTGGTTGAAGCGGTATCTCAAAGTCTGAATGACTGAATGGGCGACTGACAGTCGACGACCAACCTCTCGCACCCCCACGCCCTCCTGAAGTCACGCAATTGCCCGCCCTTGGGTCATCCTGACTCCGAGGCATGGCTGCAAAAGTGCCGTAAACACAGGCATAAATGCCCACCAGTCTCTCAAAACTGGCTGACCTGTGTTCAGATAAGACATGGGTTGCACGTGCATTGCAGTATTCCTGCAGTTCAGATGTGCTCTGTTGCACAGGCCTGTTTGATTTGCACCCCTTTTTTTTCGTGCAGTATGTGCTCATTTCAGTTCACCCCTGTGATGTGCATGACACAGACTGAGTTGATTTCTGATCAAATTCAAGTTGACTGATCAGGCATGCAACCAAATTCAGTAAGTTTGGGTGAGTGCAGTGCCGTGTTATTGGAAAAAAATGAAGTCAAACAAGGTACCCTAAAAAGTGGTAGTGGCCTTTCAATTGTTTTGAGCAGTATATACTGTGTGTCGTGCGCTCTGTTTGGCGTACTTGAAGTATTATTAATACATACATACATACATATATATACATATATATATATATATATATATATATATATATATTAGTTTGTGTGTACACCTTGTTGGTGTGCCGACTATTGATGTTCTTGCGTTTATTATATGTTTGTCTGATGGCTCAGGCAGCATAAAACAAAAAAAGTGTTCTGTTGCCTGGCTGTCAATGTTCGGGTGAGTGGGTGTGTGTATGTAAACTGGAAAAGTCGTGCATGCATCCATAATTTCTGTGTGTGAGTCAGACAGACAGACACCTGCAGACACCACTCATTCCATCCGTAACAGAAGGTAGTGCCGCCCAGAAACCCAACGTAAACCATCAAGCAGGTAGAGGTGAGGTGGGGGTGGCAAATGAGGGTATGGTAACGGCGTCTGGATGGAAATCGCCTTCAAGCACTCCTATTCCCACTGTTGGTTTTTTTTTATTTTCAGGAGCACGTAGGGTTTCAAGAATGCATGTATCAGTACTCTACCACTCCCATTTCGCTTCCCCTGGTGCGCCTCAGCTCAACATATGACATCGATGCTCTCTCTCTCTCTCTCTCTCTCTCTCTCTCTCTCTCTCCCCCCGAAGAGTTGAGAACCTAAGTCTTTTACGTCTTTTTCGCCAGCGACTCGTAGACTGCAGATGGCAGAAATGGTCTGATCATATTCGTAATACTGACAGGTTTGATTTTTATAGGAATTTCTCATCTAGCCATGACTTGAAAACTTACTTGGAGACAGACGTAGATCGGCATGTAAAACATGTAACAGCAACAGCAAAGTTTAGATTTGGAATATCTAAATTAGCTCGCCATTCTTTTTCATATCAAGCGTGTATTTGTAATTTGATTTGTCCTCTAGAGAATCGCATGAAACATAAATACATTTTGTTTTTTGCTGTCCAGCTCTCGGGAGCATAAGAGAAAAGTTCATTAAGACCAAATTTTAGAGACAGGCATCTTTGTTTATAATCTGCTTCTGTCAACCTTTTCTGCTGAAGTTATTACATCAGTTTTTTCGTTATTTCTGTAGAAAGCCTTTAACTTTAGAGAAATTGTGTCTTCTTGAACAAATGACACCGATTTGCTTTTTGATCAATTGTTGCGCTTTATAAATGTTCACACACCCCTTCGTTAGGGGCCATGGTCTATTATGAATAAATTGTCTGAATCTGAATCTCTCTATTGCCACCTTTATACTGCCTTTATCAATTGTGTGGGTATGGTCTTGGCCAAATTACACTAAAAAAAATAATTAGTCTGAATTTCTCTGTCTCTTTGTTGTGGGTGATTGTCTGCATCGAAAACATGATTATGAGCGCCTTTAGTCTTTTTTGATTGGTGTGTGTGTGTGTGTGTGCGTGCATGCGTGCGCGCGCGCGCGCGCGCGCGCGCGCGCGTGTGTGTGTGTGTGTGTGTGTGTGTTCGTTAATTTCATAACAGAATTTGTGTTCTCTTGTCTTTAAGTTTCTTCCAGCGCATGGTGTAAGCAAGCTATCGAGTTATCCATTGTACCCTGAATAAAGAACTCTCTGTGTGTGTGTGTGTGTGTGTGTGTGTGTGTGTGTGTGTGTTTGTGTGTGTGTGTGTGTGCGCGCGTGCGCGTGCGCGTGCGCGTCTGTGTCTGTGTGTGTTTGTATTTGTGTGTGTGCATGTGTGTATGCCTGTGTGTGTGTGTGTGTGTGTGTGTGTGTGTGTGTGTGTGTGTGTGTGCCTGTGTGTGTGTGTGTGTGTGTGTGTGTGTGTGTGTGTGTGTGTGTGTGTTGGCACAGCCACGTTTTGTTGTGACTGAAGAGACTCATGGAGTGATGACTGAGATAGAATCTACACGGGCTTGTGATCCTGATTATTTCCATCCGAGGGCTATGTTTAGCCCTCACTGCACGGGAACAGCAGCCCCTTTTTTGTTGGTGGTGTTGTTGCCGCTTGTCTGCCTCTGTACTAGATCTCTCTCTCTCTCTCTCTCTCTCTCTCTCTCTCTGTCTCTCTCTTATTTTTTTTTTGGGGTGGGGGAACAGGGGTGGGGGGGGGGGGGGGTAGGGTTTTTTTGTTGGTTGGTTGGTTGTTTTTTTTTTTCTCTCTACTCTGAAATAGCCTTGCAGCCTCCAAATACTTTACAATGAACCTTTTATTGTTGTAGTTACTTGTCAGAAGTAGTTAGAAGCTAAGCTACAACAATTAATTTCCCGTCGTCGGATGCAGTATTATGTCTATAATTCATCCAGCGCTATCGACGTCATTCTAGTAATGTTGATGTAAAATGTTTAGGATGAAAATTCATCTTCACTGACGGTAGGGGACAAAATCTATAAACAAAAAAACAAAACGAAACGAAAAAACGAAATGCACACGAGAGAGCTCAGACCTCTTTGAAGTCCAGTGGATCCCTGAGCCGCCCTTTGAATCCGGATCCGCACCGAAATATGAGGCCCAGATTTTTTTTTTTTTTCTGCAGCATGTTAGAAAAGAATGGCTACCGGACAAGAGATGATAATCGGAAATGTGCGAGGGAAGTAATCTGTACTTGGGCTCGTGGTCGTTGAGAGTAGCCCTGCCATTTTCAAGGGACAAACACCGCTGGCAGACACGCCCAAAGCGATGTTGCCCCATTGGTCAGATTAACGGTTGAATCAGAGAGAGAAAATGCCAAAACTTAGATGTGAAACAAGGCGCCTGTTATGCATACAGTCCATATTTTTATCGTTGCCCTTGCATGCGCTTTAAATACTATATTTGACCTTCAAAATATCTGCTTGACCCATAGATTGAGAAAAAGGAACTCTGAAATGGAAATAGAGGCGTTAGGATTGAGACCTAAGGAGCGCGCTGCACACATAGTCCAATTCCACACGTTCATTTATATGTGGATCGGGTGACCTGACCCTAACAGGGCTCCAAACACTCAGCGCTATACACGCGCTCACGTTCTCTGTCGCGGACTGGAAGAACAAGGTAGGTGGACTACGTAAGTGTGTATCACGGCATTGAAAGCTGGTTTCACGAAAGCTCTGTCTGAGTGAGTGAATTCTTTGATTTAGAGTCTGTTCACACTTGGTGATATTTGACTTTAACAACAACAAAAAACGAAGAGAAGTGAAGCGTTTATGAAAAAAAAAATTGTTGATTTAATGTATGGAAAGCACTTTTGCTATCTGCGCAATTTGTGGTTTGTGGGTTTATTGTTTTGGTAGAATCATGTACAGTCACATCCACGTTCGATTCTTTATATGATGAAGTTAAAATACTGAACGATGAAAAAGAATATGGTCCACTGATAGAAGGCTTGAGCAATCACATGCTACATTTGGGGAAATTTTGATTGTCCACGAATTCAGTCGAAGCTTGTATATTCAAGATGACAAATATCGTGGATATGATCAGATTTCATACTTCTCTGGGAGGTGTTGATTGTTCACGCATTTTTTTTGGCAACCCAGATAGGGAACGGTAATGTCAAGGCAATGGATGGAAGATACCAAGACATTTGATCCTAACGACAACAGAGCATGGCTGGTCCTCAGCGCCTGACAGCCAACATCTTACTCTGCAGACCCCCAAGTGCCAAATTCCGACCACGTTTGGAGGTGTACTAAACGATGATATACAGCCAGGCCTGTTAAGCAGACAATCCACATTTTTACCATTGCCCTGGCAAGCTGTCTGTTTGATCCGAGCTGAAGACTGCCAATGAGGCCATTTTAGAATCTATAATCTTGCTATTTTGTTCGCATAGCCTACGTCTTCACTTAGCTGTTTCAAACAAATGCTACCTGTTTTTGAAAACTTCTATCTGTCCACATAGCCTACGTCTTCACCTAACTGTTTCAAACAAATGCTACCTGTTTTTGAAAACTTCTATCTGTCCAGGAAATCCTATCTGTCTGTAGTTTAAAAAAAAAAAAGAAGAAGAAAGAAAGAAATGTTCTAACTGCCCAATGAATCCTGTCTGTCTTTGAATTTGATTAGCCACTAGCGACCATGTCTTGAATTTGAGGCCTGTTTAGGGTTTTCTTGGGTGCAGTTGAACAGCACAGTTGCGCGCAACAGGGCCAAGGCACAATGGTTGTCCTGCATCAGACAAAACTAGAGTCGGTAACAAGGCTTTTATTACTTTATTTTATTTCAGCAAGTCAGCCTATGAGTGAAAACAGATTTCAGTTTTCCACGAGGGGAAGTAGTAGTTGTTAGTGTGTACTGGAAGAGTTATTTCCCATCTACGGTTTTTTTAACAAAGAAATGTCAACATTAATATCATCTAGAAATTGTTCATATTCTACGAGAAGATATCATTTCATATATTGTTATCAATTCTTGAACAGTAACTTCACAGTGTTCACGTTCACTGGGGAAAAAAAATGTGATGATCTTGCTGAAACTGATGCAGGCTGGCCCTCGCAGTTTGATCTTGATGCACACCATAGATTCGTACCCAAAGTGAACGGGTTCGTCTGGAGCTACTCTTGCCAACGGCCAGAGCACCTTCACAGCACCGGTTCTCGTCCTCGAACTACAGTCCAGCTGTCCTTCAAGTTTTGTGGAAATCGGTCTTGTTGTTCTTGTTTGATCTTGATGACAGACAAACGAAGAAACAAACAAACTAAACGGACGCGGACGAAAACATCACGTTTTTGGCGCAAGGCGCTAACATCCGTTTTCCTTCACCGTTTTTTTCCTCTGCCACGTCCTCGTTGTGTGTCCAGCCTCTCTCTGTTGAGGTGCTTTCTTTTCGTGTGTGTATGCGTAGGTCTTGTGTTGTTTGGGTTTATTTTGTTGTTTTGTTTTGTTTTGTTTTGTTTTTTGCGTGACATTTGTTATTGTCTGTGATTTCTTTTCTCCCTGTTTGATTTGTTTGCTGTTGTTTGTTGTATTTGTTTTGTTTTTTTTTTTTTCTTTTGTTTTTTCAGCTCTGTGTTTTTCTACTTGGTCTGTAAACTGCAAGTGGAAATTTACTCTGTGAGTGTGTGTGTGTGTGTGTGTGTGTGTGTGTGTGTGTGTGTGTGTGTGTGTGTGTGTACGAGCGTATGTTTCGATTGTTTTATGCCTGCATAAGCGCCAGCTTGCGCGCGCACTTGCGCGCACACATGTGTGTGTATGTGTGTGTGTGTGTGTGTGTGTGTGTGTGTGTGTGTGTGTGTGGGTGCATGTGGGTGCGTGTACTAACATGTGTGTCTGTCTGTCTCTCTCTCTCTCTGTCTGTCTGTCTGTATGACTGTCTGTTTGTGGGGGTATTAGTGTATAATTAAATAGGGTATGGGTGCCCATGTGCGTGCGTAATTTGTGCGTGTGTGTGTGTGTGTGTGTGTGTGTGTGTGTGTGTGTGGCGAACGCGCTTGTAGGTATGTTCGTGTCTGTGCCTTCGTTCGTGTTCATGTATGTAACGCCAATGAAAACGGTTCGACACCAGTCGTCACACATAACCTAAAACTCTCTTTGCTTTTATTGCGATGCCTGGTCGAAAAGACACTCGTCCTCCTCTCCCCCTCAACATCCTTCTACCCCCCCCCCCCCTCCTCCCACCTCACCTTCCATCTTTGTGTGCAAAGAAAAATGATTAATACATTCGAAAAGATAAAAAACCAGTATCGTTTTCTTTAACCTCGTGGAAAGAGGGACTATTGTTATTGTTATTTTTTTTTTCCTAATACGGATGTCCCAGTTTCTTTGAATTTATATTTCAACTTGGGAACGTATATATAAAAAGGTTGGAGACGAGGAGTATGGGGGATGAAAACCTTGTCCTTAAGACAAAACCTTGTTGACGTCATTTGTTTTTCTTGGTGTCATATTCGAAAGCTGTTCTTGTTTTGTTTTTTGGGTTTGTTTTTTTATTTTTTCATGTTGTTGTTGCTGTTGTTTGTTTTGTTTTGTTTTGTTGGGGGGGGGGGGGAGTTGTTTACTTGTTTTGTTTTGTCGTTAATGTTAATGTTATAGTTGTAGTTGTTGTTGTTGTTGTTGTTGTTGTTGTCGTTGTTGTTGTTTACCTGTCGTGCGGTGTTGCAGGTGGTGGTTCTGATGGACGAGAAGGAGCAGATCAAACGACTGGCGGAGGCGCGGTATGCCTGCTGGTTACGGATCAAGCGGTACCTCAACCACTCCCGCCACTCGGGTCAGTGCCACTTACTGTCTTCAGGGCGAAGTGAGGCGACTGCAGGCGGAGATCTGACAACATGAACATATTTGAAAAGTCATTAATATGACTCCACCGAACAACGTCGACAAACGAGCCATAAGACAAAAGACGACGCGTTTGGACCTCTTAGGTCTTCTTCAGGCAAGATAAACAACCCTCAGGACATCGAAAATGAAGAACGAGCCATCATTTATCTTTGTCGAATTTCGGCGCAAGATGGGCGTCACTCAACGCCGAATTCGTCAAAGATAGGTGATCGTTCGTTCTTCGTTTTTCGTCCCTGAGTGTTGTTTATCTTGCCTGACGAAGACCTACGAGGTCGAAATGCGTCTACTGATTCGTATGTCCGCGATGTTCGGTGGAGTCATAACAATTGCTTTTAAAACTGACAGCCTTGTCCGAGAGCTGGCTGCCGTGCTTGGTGTAGGGGTGGTTGGGTGGACGCCTTCTGTAAAGCCTTTCTGCCTACTGGTCTCATTATGCAGCCCTGAAATAGCTGCTGCTGGCTGGTTTTGTGAAAAAAGAAACAAACAAACAAATCAAAACAAAGA
>JADBJO010000012.1:1262500-1270000 GCA_016801955.1 Conus betulinus
AAACTGGTTGCCTGTAGTTGTTCCAATCAAGCTGACCGTCAGTGTGTGTGTGTGTCTGTGTGTGGACTGTTGACTGCAGGGAACGCCACCAGACTGTGCACGGAGAACGGCACGTGGTACTTCAACCCCGCCACCAACCGCACCTGGACCAACTTCAGCGCCTGCTTCGACCAGGCCGTGCTGCCCAAGGTCAAGGACATCTCGGAATATGTCGTAAGTCTTTGTCAGACAATACAGCCATAAGGCCAAAGTATGTGTCGTCAAGTATTGCCGTTCAGATGGCCAGGCAGGTTAGAAAGAAAAGAAAGATGGAAGGGATATAGGATGGCCAAACAGGGTTCTATAGTTGTCGTCGTTGTTGCTGTTGTTGTTGTTGCTGCTGTGTTGTGTTTAGTTTCACGTACTACAACCATTTGTTTTTTTGTTTTTAACTATGCATTCGTCATGGATCACTTTTATGTATAGACATAAATCAATAAGTCGGGGGGGGGGGGTGAAAGAAAATGGTATCATTTATTCAACCATTACATGAAAAAAAACTGCCAATTCTAAGCACGCCAGAAATTCTGAATAGCATCATATTTGCCCACCACCACCACACCACCATCACCCCACCACCATCCCCCCCCCCCCCCCCCCCCAACCTCACTCTCATCGTAACCCATCTATCTCCCCCCACTCTCGCTTCCCTCACCCCCCAACCCCTTCCTATTCCACCCCCTTACGTTTCCATCCCCGCTTCCGAAGGAAATGCAAAAGACTGAGGAGGGAAGAAGTGCCAATCAACGTGGTCGTTATGAGTCTTGCTGCATTTCTTTTACGCTCTTCATTTCAGTGGCCAAAACAAACAACAGGAATTCTTGTCAGACCTTTGAGAAAGAATTTAGACAGTCGGAAAAAAAAAAAAAAAAAACACTGAGGCATAGCACTTGTCACAGAAGTATAAGTAAACCCTAATACCGCTCTGAGAGTGTCAAGAAAAGAAATTCGTGAGCACCTCATTAGTCCTCCTCTCGTATTCGGTTCAGCGCTAGTGTCTGTCTGTCGACTGTCTGCGGCTGCTTTTCTGTAAGACGACTGGACAAACAGCGAGGATGATTGTGCAGAAGAATTCAGTTTCAGAAGATTGTTTGGTCGGGCCGAGGGCTGAAAAAATGATTCCGTTGTGAGGTGTGTGAATTGACAAAATGCCAAAGGGGGGTGGGGGGTGGGGGGGGCACGTTCGACGCTATTCTATACCTCTTGGCGAACGAGTAATTAAAAAAAAAAGAGGAGGAGAGGGTGAGGAGGGGGTGAGGATGTCTAAAAGGGGAGGCAATTTTCGTTCGTGAACTGAACCTTTGAACGGCTGGGGCAGCATTTTCGTGCTTTTCTCAAATTTCTGGAATCAAAAGGACGTTGAAGTACATGTAAAGTGCACTTCAAAGATAGAAACCCCTACCCCCTACCCCCCCCCCCCCCCCTACCCCCCCCCCCCCCCCCCACCCCCCCCCCCCCCCCCCCCCTGTTTTCTTTGTGTGTATGTGTGTGTGTTTTTTGTTTGTTTGTTTGTTTCGTTTCGTTTTTTTTGTTGTTGTTGTTGTTTTGCATGTGTTCTTAGACTCGATTGCTCGCAAAGAGGCCAGTGAAATAGACTGGTTGCTGATTTCTCAGTTGTTTCATATGCTCTCTCTCTCTCTCTCTCTCTCTCTCTCTCTCTCTCTCTCTCTCTCTCTCTCTCTCTCTCTCTCTTTCTCTTTCTTTCTTTCTTTCTTTGATAAATGTTGGTGTACATTTTATGCATCTTTCAAACTATCCTTTAGTGCATCTCAATACATATTCGACCTAGGATAGTGTGTGTGTTGAAAAAGACCTTAATCAGATTTAGGTTAGCTGTTTCAGCATTAAGAACGCATCGGTACCGATACTCTAATGATGTCTCTCCCTAACTGCCCATTTTGTGAGAGTGTCCCAGAAAGTGAACTTCATTTTATATACGTCTGTCCAAATACTCAAACGTTAGAGAAAAATTTATTTATCCCCAGTAAGTATCAAATAACCCTTCTACTTTCAGGTTATTGTTACTGATGTTATGGATGTTAATCATGTTCATTTTCAATGTAGTATCCTGACATGATTTTCCTTTGTGCACCCTTCCCTTGACATGGACAGAAGGCTTGGCTCATGAAACATTTTGCCATTGTCATTCTCTCTCTCTCTCTCTCTCTCTCTCTCTCTCTCTCTCTCTCTCTCTCTCTCTCTCTCTCTCTCTCTCAAGGCTTTTGACGTCAGCTGTTGGAAATTCCAGAATGCTATATTTCCCTCTGTCACAAGCCCATGTTACAGTCTCTCTATATGTATGCTTGTCGTCTCGTTGTTTCTGAAATCGTCGCTCGTTCCTCTATGTAAAACAGAGCAAACTGTTGAAAAACCCGTAATGCATTTTCTCTTCTTCGTACAATAAAGGGCTATCAGTCTTACAGTGTCATCGCTTATTGTCCTGAACTGTAGCATATTACACGATACTGAAAGAGTTAACTACTCTTCTTTCTGTTCCCCCCCCCCCCCCCCCTCCTCCCCCTCCCCTCCCCTCCCCGTCCCTCCTCACAACTCTCATCCTCGTTCTCCCCCCACCTTCCCTTTTGCCTTTTCACTCCCACCATCATCTCACCCTACCCTCTGCTCTTTCTTAGTTGTTATTGCTGTTGTTTGTCTCTCTTTTTCGCTGTCCAAGATGTAGAGGAGAGATGGTAAGGATCTCCCCTTGCTTTCCCGCTGTTCCGCTTTGCCGGAATCATGTTTGCTAGCGCAGGTCATAAACCACTTCCCAGCACTTGACTCCAGTCACCGCATGCCCCTAGAGAATTGTTCAACTGGACGGGCTGCCCGCTCAGGTTAGTGCGTAAGCCAGCTTCTTCTTGTCGTCGCTGTTCAGCGAGGTCGGCCCGCCTCCTGTACGTAGCCTTTGAGAGCGTACGAACCACCACCGTGTATGTGCTTCGAACCTGACTGACGATTATCAGCGGCAGAGTGTGGCGAACACACGGCCAACCCATGAACAGATGGCAGCCAGCCGATAAACATCCACATCAACAAGACGGGGAGGAGTCTTCAACTTGTGCAATGGACTCTACTCTTAACAAGTGAAAGGCGGAGATCTTTATCCTCCTCTCCCCCCCGCCGCCCCCTCCCCCACCCCATCCCACCCCATCCCACCCCACCCCCCATCTCCGCACTCTCCCCCCCCCCCCCCCCCCCCCCCTTCTGTTTCCCCCACCTGTTTGATGTATTTTGCTTCTGAAATTGTCCTAAGGATGTTTTCTGTTGGATTCACACGTTAAACTAATCATTTTAAAGCCAAAAAATGAAAAACTAGCAGTTTCTTTTGTTGCTGTTGTTGTGTGTGTCTCACATGCGGCAGGCTTTGCATCCGCAGGCTCACGCCACGATCCTTGAAGCTCCTGTACACTATTGGCTATGGGGTGTCCCTGGGCTCGTTGATCATCGCCGTGTTCATCCTGTGTTGTTGCAGGTCAGGATATTCTCTCTCTCTCTCTCTCTCTCTCTCTCTCTCTCTCTCTCTCTCTCTCTCTCTCTCTCTCTCTCTCTCTCTCTCTCTCTCTCATGAGGATATTCTTCTCTCTCTCTCTCTCTCTCTCTCTCTCTCTTCTCTCTCTCTCTCTCTCTCTTTCTCTCTGTCTCTCTTGTGTGTGTGTGTGTGTGTTGTGTGTGTGTGTGTGTGTGTGTAAGGAGGGGAATACATGTTTTCACAACAGTGGTGTTTTGAACAGTCTTGACCTTCGATGTTTGATTTTCTGTTCATAATTCTGTTTTCTCTCTCTTACCTGTGACGATTGTGCATTTTGTAAGTCTTTATACGCTGTATCCTTGACTTTTTCCCTTATTTTGAGGGCATAGTGTTTTGTTTTTTTTTTAAACTTTCAGTTTATGTATTTATCCTCATTATAAGATTCGTATTCGTCTTCTCTCCTCTGATTGCTAATACCGACACCATCGTGCATACCACTGCTGACTACTGCTGTTCCTGTGCTGTTACAACTGCAGCCGAAGCACTGTCATCTATGCTGCTAGTGATGATCACTGCTGCTGATGCTCCTGACACCATTGCTGCTACTACTGCAGCTGCTGCTGCAGCTGCTGCTGCCATAACGAAACATGACTTCTTGGAATGCTACTGCTGTTTCATCATCACTGTTATAAATATTCCTGGTGCTACAAATTCTTCCACCGTTATTGTTGCTGTTATGTTGTTGTTGCTACTATAAATGTTCCTGGTGCTACAAATTCTTCCACCGTTATTGTTGCTGTTATGTTGTTGTTGCTACAGCTGCTGCTGCTGCTACTGCTTCTACTACTACTGCTGCTGGTGCTGCTAATGATGATGATGATGATGATGATGATGATTTTGCTGCTGCTGCTGCTGCTGCAGTTGCTGCAGTTGCTGCTGCTGCTGCTGCTGCTGCTGCTGATGATGATGATGATGATGATGACGACGACGATGATGGTAATGTTGATGATTATGATGACGACGACGACGAAGACAACGACAACAACAACGACGACGACGACGACGATGATGGAAGCTCACCACCACCCACCACCACACACACCAAAACCAGCCCCCTTGCTACTGAAACATCCAGCAGACTGTAGGTACACCTCTCCGTTTGCCTCCACCCCATCCCATCCCCACCCACACCCACACCCACACCCCACTCCTACCCTATCCACACCCTCTGTGTCGTGTGCAGACGCCTCAAGTCGAAGAGCAACACGCTGCACGTTAAACCTGTTCGTGGCCTTCATCCTGAGGGCCGTGCTGTCCTTTGCCAAGGAGGCGCTCTTCGTGCAGCACCTGGGCCTAGACAAGGACGTGCGCACCATGCCAGACGGGCGCCTGGAGTTCATCCCGGATGGAACGGTGCGGGACCCGGCTGGGGTCGGGTCGGGTGGGGAGAGGGGTGGAGGGGGAGGAGGGAAGAAGAGTCGGGTGAGCTAGGGTCAGGTGGAGTTGGTGAAGAACTGGTTGTGTTGATCGAGGGGTGGGGTAGTGGCTGGATGAAGGGCGAGTGAGGAGGTTGTTTTGGAGAGTAAAGTAGAGGTGCTTGTTTCTTCTTTCTCGTTTTTTTTTCTTTTTTTTCTTTTTAATCCTTGGTCTCGTCCTGCCTTCTTTGTTTTCTTTCTTTCCTTCCTTCCACTATCTTTCATTCCTCTCGTTTTTTTTTTTTTTTTTCTCCCGTCCTCTACTGCTCATTTCTTTCTTTCCTTCCTTCCAGTTTTCTTTCCGTGTTCCTTCCCTTTCTATCTTCCTTTCAACTTTCATTCTTCTCTTTTTTTTTTTTTTTTGCATCCTTCCTCTACTGTTTTTTTTTTTTTTCCTCCCTTCTTTCTGTCTTTCCTTTATCTCCAGCTTTCCGTATCATTTCATTCGTTCTCCTTTACTCCTTTATTCATTTCCTACTTCATTTATTTCTTTCTCCTTTTAGCTCTTCTGAATGCTTTTTTTCTTTTACATCTTTCTTTTTCATCTTTCTTTTACATCTTTCTTTTTCATCTTTCTTTGTCATCTTTCTTTTACATCTTTCTTTTACATCTTTCTTTTACATCTTTCTTTTTCATCTTTCTTTTTTCATCTTTCTTTTTTTTCGTGCATTCCTTCCTTCTTTCCTTCCACCCTTTCATTCGTCCTCCTTTTCTTTCTCCATCTTTTTTTTCCCTTTGTTCCTCTCTCCATGTCTCCCTTTCATCTTTATGTTCTTCTGAATGCAAGTGTATAATGGATTGCTCGGGAGGTCGGGTAGGTTTCACTTTCTTGCTTTCTTTTGTTTCGTCGGTTAAAAGTTAAAATGTTGCTTTGCGTAGTTTGCACAGGGTTTAGCCTACAACCAGTGTGAACAACAGAAAAATGTGTGAATGCACAAACTGTTACACACCAATAACATGTGAGTGCTAGCATCAGATACATTTAGTTTCTTGAAACGATTGCAACATTATCAAACAGCGAACATTGCCAGAACCGTAACAAGTTCCACCTTTCAAGCTTTGACAAACTATAGAAATAGCCACGACGCCCAGTGGTCCACAAAAAATAAGCTGGGCAAAATCTACAATCGTCGCATTTTTGCCCGCGAACAGATTTTAAACTTGAGAGAAACACCAATTGAAAAAAGCCTGGATTGTCTGACCATGTAATATCCTCCATGACTTTGCATTCGCTGTAGTAAGCTGTAATATCTACCAGGTTTGATAAAAAAAAAAACGATTTCTCCTCGTCTTTCTCTTTTATTGGTGAATACCACTGTACAACTGGCAGACTGTTGTTCGGGCAGCACTGGGAATGCCGGACGCTGGTGTCTCTGTTCTTCTACGCCATCTGTGTGAGTCAGATGTGGATCTTTTGTGGAGGGGCTGTACCTGCACACGCTCATCTACAGCACTCTCTCGGCTGAGCGGCGCGGGAGTCCGACTCTACGTTCTGACTGGCTGGTGTGAGTGGAGCTTAAACTCGGTGGCGGCTGAAGATGAGGATGGCAGGATGGATGGTTCATGGAGTGTGTGTGTGTGTGTGTGTGTGTGTGTGTGTGTGTGTGTGTGTGTGTGTGTGTGTGTGTTGTGTTTGTGTGTTGTGTGTGTGTGTGTGTGTGTGTGTGTGTGTGTGTGTGTGTGTGTGTGTGTGTGTGGTGTGGTGTGTGTGTGTGTGTGTGTGTGTGTGTGTGTGTGTGTGTGTTGTGTTGTGTTGTGTTGTGTGTGTGTGTGTGTGTGTGTGTGTGTGTGTGTGTGTGTGTGGTGTGTGTTTTGGTGTGGTGTGCGTGTGTGTTTGTGTTGTTTGTGTTGTGGTGTGTGTGTGTGTGTGTGTGTGTGTGTGTGTGTGTGTGTGTGTGTGTGTGTGTGTGTGTGTGTTGTGCTGTGCTGTGCTGTGCTGTGCTGTGCTGTGCTGTGCTGTGTGTTGTGTTGTTGTGTTGTGTTGTGTTGTGTTCTGTGTGTGTTGTGTTGTGTCTGTGTGTGTGTGTGTCTGTGTGTGTCTGGTTCTAGGTGTGCGTGTGTGTGTGTGTGTGTGTGTGTGTGTGTGTGTGTGTGTGCGTGCGTGCGTGTGTGTGTGTGTGTGTGTGTGTGTGTGTGTGTGTGTGTGTGTGTGTGTGTCTTTGTGTGTGTTGTGTTGTGTCTGTGTCTGTGTCTGTCTGTTTCTCTGTGTGCGTGCGCGCGCGCGCGCGCGCGCGCGCGCGTGTGTGTGTGTGTGTGTGTGTGTGTGTGTGTGTGTGTGTGTGTGTGTGTTGTGTGTGTGTGTGTGTGTGTGTGTGTGTGTGTGTGTGTGTGTGTGTGTGTGTGTGTGTGTGTGTGTGTGTTGTGTTGTATTGTGTCTGTGTATGTTGTGTGTATCTGTGTCTGTGTCTGCGTCTGTTTGTGTCTGTTTCGATCTCTGTGTGTGTGTGTGTGTGTGTGTGTGTGTGTGTGTGTGTGTGTTGTGTTGTGTTGTGTTGTGTGGTGTGGTGTGGTGTGGTG
>JADBJO010000012.1:1280000-1432500 GCA_016801955.1 Conus betulinus
GTATTTGACTAAAAGGCTCAGCTATAAAATGTCATTTTTTTAGCTTGTGTGTAGTGCTGATGAGGGATTGTATATAAACGTGAAGGCCGAAGCGGTGTGGCAGCCTGGCTGTTTCAGTGGTAAAGAGCACCAAGTTGAGTCAAATGTTGAGAGTTCAAATCCCGCAAACACCCAACATAAACATTTTGCATTTTCACTGTCCACGATGACATGAAGGCATGCTGGTGATATCAATGTCACATGGAGTTAGTCCTATATTCTTCATTCCCCTGGAACGATTATCCCCCTTCGCTATGTCATGTTGATTTTTCTCCTTCGTCATTTCACGAGAGACGGAGTATGAACGTAACCATGTGGGGCATAACTAACTAGATGCTACATTTTGCTTGCAATCATAATTGAGACAAAAAGTTAAATGTTATTTTATTTACAATTTGCAAACTGAAAAGCAGTGGATAGTTCTGTGAATGTCTCATTGACAAGATTCTGTGTGTATAATTCTTTCAATTGCAATTTTACAAACAAAAAAGGGTATGTCAGCGATTTCAAAAGTTCTGTGAGTGAATATCGAAATGAAATTGTTATTTCAAAAAATCTAAGCATGTAAATTTTAACAAGAATTTTAAGCAACTCCGCCGGTTTACAAGGACAAACAATTAAAAGACAAAACATGAGGCGTTTCAACCTCCTAGGTCTTCTTCAGGCAAGATAAACAACATTCAGGGCAATGAAAACGAAGAACGAGCAATCGCTTCTCATGTAATGCACATCTTGCGCCGAATTTGAGAAGATAAGTGATTGTTCGTTATTCGTTTTCATAGTCCTGAATGTTTTTATCTTGCCTGAAGGAGACCTGAAAGGTCAAAACTCGTCGTGTTTTGTCTTGTAATTTGTTCATATTAACCGGCGGATTACCTAAAATTCCTTTTAAAAATTTGTTTCAGTTTCTGCCTACAATCACCTCACTTTGAAACTAATACGTAATTATTTCCTTTGAAATAATTTTTTTTTTTTTTTTTTTTTTTTTTTTAAAGGGAAAAAAAACGGTGGATACATGAATTTCCTCTTTCGAAAAAAAAAAAATCTATATATTTACTTCTTTACTATGCAGTTAAGAACGACTAGATACTTAAATGACTCTATATTATATTAAACATTCTGTGTATGCTTTTTTTAATCATGCAATTTGAAAATGATGGATAGTTGAATGGATTCTTTTTTCAAGTCTATGCACATACTTCTTCACCGTCCTTTTGAAGGAAAGCGACTCTTTAGCAGACTGGCTGAGGAGATAGGTTTCAGCAGCCTATGTTAGGTCTCTGAAATGCATCTGAATATGTGGTCATAACTGCAAATTATCGCATTGGTGCTGTGTTTGGAATTGGGTTGAAGGGATGGGGGGAGTGAAAGGGAGGAGGGGCGAAAGGGTATAGGAGTAGCGAATACCCTGAAACAAATTAAAGATATATTATGTTGTCAGATCAAAAGATAGATATAATTAGATATATTAAAGAGTTTATTAAATATTTTCATTTTGTTATGCATGGCTGATCATCGATTAATTCTCAACTTCTTGATTTTACACCTATGTGGCAGGTTCACGCAGAGATCCGGTGGCTGTGGATGCGCAACAAGACCCTGCGTCGAGACAGCATGGCTCTCACCCGGTCCTTCGTCCTCTCCTCTTTCCGCAAACACACGGTGCACTCCAGGGCCCACAACTTTCGCCCCAGGACCACGGTGCTGAGCAATGGGTCCAAGCACACCAGCCAGCACCCCGTGGCCCATCTCCCTGTGAACAGGTCCCGCCCTGACACAGCAGTGCGGAGAACAGAGCGGGTCCCAGCCTGATCGGCAGGATCAGCGCCAGGGCCAGGGAGGTGTTCTCGTGGAAAAGCCCTCGGAGGTGCGAAACGGAGTGATCGACACACGTTATGACTGTGTAGAGGTACCCGACATCGATGCCAACACCTTCTGTAATGGTTCCAGTGAGAGAAAATCATGGACATGGGAGAAATTCAGCAGGAACAGTGTTCCACATCGGAAAAGTCAACTGTTTGAACTTGGATCAGGTGCCATTTCGTTGATTTTTTTTTTTTTTTAAACAGCTTATCCAAAATGAACATACAATTGGGAGCTATGTGTATGTATGTTACACAGCACATTCAAAATGCTTGAACTGTGTGAGTTATTGCTCAGACTAGCAGTCTTTTGTTGTTTTCAATCATAGACTCGATTTTGCAAATCAAAGTGTGTAATATAGCATGTGCTCACAGTGCCCTGAAAATGAGTGCGCATTGAGATACTACATCAGCATTTGTGTGTGGAGAAACTACATCAGCATTTGTGTGTGGAGAAACTACATCAGCATGTTTCAGTCACTGACAGACAGCTGCCTGTTAGTATGATCGTCATCAGTTAACCGGTGGATCTTTATGATGATTTCAAATTTCAGTCTGGACCAAAAACTTCTCAGATTGGCCAAGACTATCGTGCTCAATGATGTCAGGACAGAAATCATCAAAGCCAATCTTGTATCTGCATTTCTGGTACACGAGACAAACCATGTGCAGTCGTATATGGGTTTATGGACTCGGGATGGATAACTTGTCGATGAACGTGCATACTTACTTAGGCCCATAGCTCAAGGGTGAGCATTGGTCATTGACAACACTCCGCCATCACACTCGGTTCTGGGCTGCTCGCTGAATGCCTGTCCAATTGGGTCCCATGCCTCTTCATCTCTGCCTCAGTGTCTCGCCTCCAGCTGCTGCGAGGTCGGCCTCTCTTCCTTTTCCCCTGCAGGTTCCATGTCAGGGCTTGGCATGTGGTGCTGGATGCTGGCATCCTGAGAGTGTGTCCTTGTCTATGAAGACTAATACAAATTGGACTCTTTCCGTTTCTTTTTTTTTTTTTTTTCCTCTTTATTTTTTTTCTTTCTTTTTCTTTTAGGTCATAGGCTTCTACAGCTCTGCAAAAAAGAAAGAGTTAAATGATCAGGGGGGTGGAGGGGAGGGGGGGCAGGGGGGGGGGGGGGGGGAGCCAATGGTCATCAGAACTTGTCATTAAGCAGAACTATTGATGAGTATGGGGAGGAAGTGGTTTGTGGGGAGATGGGGATGGGAGGAGCAAGGGAGGGGGAGGGGGGGACATAATTTTTTACCCAAAAGCTCATCAGAGGGAGAGATGTTAGGAGAGAGGGTGAACTACTAACCCGCATGTTCCACAATATTGAAGAGTTGCTAATAACACGTTCCACAGCCACGTTACGATTAGTGTGTGTGTGTGTGTGTGTGTGTGTGTGTGTGTGTGTGTGTGTGTGTGCGCACAGGCGTTCGTGCGTGCGTGCGTGTGTGCAAGTCTGTGTGTGAGTGTGTTTGTGAGTGTGAGTGGGTGTGCATGTTCCTTTGGAATACCTGTCATGATGCTTTCATTCATTTTGTTTTTTGATTTGGGGGATATTCAGTCAGGACTAGTGAAGGAGGAGAGGTTAGGAGATGGGATGGAAGTGGGAAGTCTGCACACCTATAAACTTCTACCTGTTCTACCCTTTGTGGACTTCAAAGAGACAAATTCATGTTATTCTTTCACACACACACACACACACACACACACACACACACTAGCAAGCAAGAAAAAGGTGAAAAACTACTTGTTCTGATCTCACACTTCTGATGATGAAGACAGTCTATAAACTCATACCGGTTACTTTTTTTTTTGTGGACTTCATGAACACAAAATCCTGATCTCACTCTTCTGATGAAGACAGCCTACAAACTCAAACCGGTTACTTTTCTTTTTTGAAGACTTTATGAACACAAAATCCTGTAATTTGTCTTTATTATCTCTGCATTGGTTTGCACACTTCTGTTTATTGAGAAAGGACTGACTGAGACAAACTGCATTAAGAGTGGACAAGTAAAAGCGAAGGTGTGGACAAGATGTACATCAATCGTTTATGTTAGCATCTGGAAACTGGGCAGAGAACTGTGGTGTCTGCCTGCTGTTGATTTTCACATGGATTATTCCCCTCTCTTGTCTTGGCAACCATTCGACATACAGAGAGGGAGTGCATTTGGGAGTACCCAAGATCACAAGACAGAAGGACATGTCCATGTATATAGAATACAACGGCCATGCCCGACAAGACACAAAAAGAAAATTGGTCAATAAAAAAAGCAGAACTCTTTTATGTGCAGAAACCTTCCATGGACACAACTGTGAGGAGTTAATTCCCTTTTCAACTCCCCCCCCCCCCCCCCCCCCCCCCCCCCCCCCCCCCCCATTCTGCATGCCAGCGCATAGGTGCCATGCTGTGTGTTTTTTTTTTTTTCTTTCTTGTTTTTTTTTTTAATATACGAGGACAAGGCAAGGCACCAAACTATGAGGTGAGTGATGGCGAGCATGTCCAAAGAAAATGAAGAAAGCGCTAGGCGGTAGAAGCTTTTACTGACTGCTTCAGACAAACATTGAAATTTGTACTGTTGTTTGAGATGCTGTTAATGCCAACATCAAACAACTGACTGACTCAGCCGGTTCATACCATGAGGTGCAGTGTGCAACCCAAAACACTCAAACCGATATAGCTAGTTCAAAACGTGACATGTAGTGACTGACCCAAAACATTCAGTCCTGAACAGCTAGCTGATTGACAGCACGACATACAGTGATCAACACAAAAAACACTTAATTCTTAACAGACATAAACACTTAATTCTTAACAGACATAAACACTTAATTCTTAACAGACATAGCTGGTTTACATCACGACATACAGTGACCAACATAAAACACTTGATTCTTAACAGACATAGCTGGTTTATATCACGACATACAGTGACCAACACAAAACACTTAATTCTTAACAGACATAGCTGGTTTATATCATGACATACAGTGACCAACACAAAACACTTAATTCTTAACAGACATAGCTGGTTTATATCACGACATACAGTGACCAACACAAAACACTTAATTCTTAACAGACATAGCTGATTTATATCATGACATACAGTGATCAACACAAAACATTTCATCCTAAACTGATATAGCTGGTTCAGATCACAACATACAGTGACCAACACAAAACATTTCATCCTAAACTGACATAGCTGGTTCAGATCACAACATACTGTGACCAACCCAGAACATTTTATCCAGACCAGACACAGTTGGTTTACATCACAACATACAGTGACCAACACAAAATAATTAATCTTAAACAGCCAGCTGGTTTACATCTCAGCATACAGTGACAGACTCAACATAGACACAGCTGGTTGACGTACAGAGACTGACCCATATACTTAATCCTGTACAGACACAACTTGTTCAGATCACGTGTGATGACTGACCAGAAACATTTAATTCTACACATATGCAGCCAGTTCACATCACGATGTACCATGACCAACCTGAAACATTTAATTCTAAGCAGACACAGCTGGTTCATGTCACAATATACAGAGACTGAGCTGAAACATTCGATCCTTGACAGTCCGACCTGGAACGTTTAATCGTAAACAAAAACACCGCTGGTTCACATCACGACGTACAGTAACCGACCCAAAACATTCAATTCTAAACAGACACCTGGTTCACATTATGATGTAATGTGATCAACTCGAAACCTTTCATTCTAAAAAGACACAGCTGGTTCATATCATGACCTACAGTGACTGACAGAAGCATTAGCCCTGAACACACAGCTGGTTCACATCACGGCATGAAGTGACCAACTCAAAATTAGACACAACTGGTTTCACATCATGACGTACAGTGACTGACCTGATACACTGAATCCTGAACAAAAACAGCTGGATCACGTCACAACAGATGATGACTCGCCTGAACCATTCAGTCCTGAACACAGTCTTAGCTAATCATGAAATTAATCACATATAATTACTTTACTTTCTATTTATTAACAACTCTGTGTCTGTTGGTATCTATTCATGAAATTTGTATGTGATCCAACTATATTTATTTACATAATACTTTGATTTTGAACTGTGCTTTTCCAGCTTTTTTCTGTGTGAGTGTGGTACGGTGAAAAGAGAAATGAGATGCAATGATGACATTGTAACTGTACAAGCGAGTGAAATAAACCAACATTCGAACATATTCTTCTGGCTTTTTAGAACTTATAAAACAAAAATAAATACTTGCGCGATAGTTTGGGACAATACCTTTCGCTGTCACTGCTCTTATTAGTCTGCAATTGCTTCACTAGTGAAGAAAGATTTAATCACGAACTCAGTTCACAGTGAACCTTGATTTCTTTGAACACAAGGTCCTCATGGAATATGCCTGTCATTCCTTGTCACAGTTCATACATTTCTTTTTCTATAAAACTTAAGGATTTTACCCGAACTTTTAAAAATCCTCCCTGCTTCTTTCAGGGGTTTTGAAAGCTGTTTTTAAGACAAGAGAAACTACATGTATACTCCAATGGTGTACACCCGAGTCACTAGCAAACCAAGAAGAAGTACACTAATAATTGAATCTGAAGTGGCATTTCTCGGGGTTGCCATCTTGTTCTAGAAAATTTTCATTACCTCCTTCATTCTGCTTGAAAAAAATTTTCACAACAACAAAAAATGAAAGAAACAAAACAACAAATTTTGGGGAAATTTTTGAAGTGAACTTGATTCCATTCATAATGTTAAAAGGTCTTTGAAATGGGGAGTTGAAATCTCAAGAAACTGCAAGGATCTTTATAGGGATTAAAAGAACTGCATCCCCAAAAACCCACTTTGCTTGCAGTAAAAACCATCACGAAGAGAAACACAGACCTAACTTTACCTGTATTATTCTAATAATCGTGTGGCTAGGAAACATGCCTTAGAGCATTGCATTCTTTTGGACAAATGGCATAAAAGTAAACAGGGCCTGTGGAAAGAAAATGAATTTGGTCATGGTAACTTCATGCCTCAAGCTATTATGCACCAATGAGCATTCAACATCAACTCTTATGTTACCGGTGAAGTGGGGTTTTTTCGCCCCCCTGTCTTTAGTGAACAATTGAATTTTTTTTTAATCTTCTTAGAGGACCACTTTTTGCATCCCCAAAGCATGATGAGACTGATATTCTGCTGTTCATGTGGCCATGTTCTATCATTGTCCAGTTACCGTAAGTTTGGTAGCTATAGCCAAACATGTTTTGACATCATGTAGTTTATAACTCATCTGACAGAAAACATCAGGGCTGAACAGCATGTGTTCAACTCATCATGCTATGTGAAGGGTAATTTTTCATCAGCCATGATTCTGTGTTAGAACATTTACTATGTTTTTTCCTTTTCACAAATAATGCGACACATCCATTATAACTATAAAAATCAATCTGCTTACAACTATATGTATACATGAATTTCTTGCATAAAACACGCAGACAAATTAAAAATCCACTGATACCTGATATGACTACACTGACAGACACTGAAATAGAATTATCATAGAATAAACTTTTGCCTCATACACACACAAACACGCATGCACACACACACACACACACACACACACACACACACACACACACACACACACACACACACACACACACTAATGACAGAAATTTTTTAGCCTGTGCTTTTTTTTCTCTCTACATATTCAATCTATAAACTTCCCTCCAGCCCACATATTTTACACATTCACATGCTCTAATACATAAGCACACATACATTTAAGTATACACACATCTAAAACACACATATAACGTGTAAACTGAGTATACATGTGAATAGATCCATTAGTCCATGTTTGACTGCTGCGTGACCAACAGCAAAATGAAGTTGATAATACTTTAAATGTGTATATGAGATAAAGTACTTCAGGCATTTGTATAATAGATTTATATACAACACAAACACATGTTCATATGCGCACGCACACACACTCTCTCTCTCTCTCTCTCTCTCTCTCTCACACAACATACACATGCACACATATGCACATACATACATACATACACACACACAGATGGATGCTTATATTTTAATGAGATACTAGTTTGAGGTCATGCTGATCAAAAGAAGCAAGAGAAACTGATCGAACACCAGTTGCTACTCGATTGCTGAAAGGAATGCAGCGACACATTTTTCTTCCTTTCACTGCCCTTTAGAAGTGCACAAGATAACATTCACAAAGGTCACATATGTGCATGTACGTGAAACCGTCATAGTGAGGAAATGAGAAAACGTCACTCGTCTGTTGGTCTTGTCAGTTTCTTATCAGTTAATCATTCTAGTTGATCACAGGGCTGGACTGAAAATTTGAGAGGACAAAAAAACTTGTCACTGTTGATGGTGAGTGGGTGGATGGACCTGAGCAAACGCGAGAGAGAACTTTATGAACATGATTACAATGTATAATGTATATGTGTATGACTGAGCACATAAACATTTTGCTGACACCAGATATTTGTATCTGTGTGCACAAACAAATGAGAATGTGTGTGTGAGAGAGAGAAAGAAGGGGGGGGGGGGACAGAGACAGAGTGTGAAAAGAGAGAGAGAGAGAGAGAGAGAGAGAGAGAGAGAGAGAGAGCTGATGAACAAGAGAGAGAAGAAACAAAGCCACGGTAGTGACTGTGTTGCCATGAAATGCCACAGCCTACCCATATTCATTTATCAATGTTATGTAGATGACAATCATATTCTGCAAAAAAAACATGTGAACAAAGTCATCAAGGAGAGTTGTGGTCATGACTGAAGCCCCTGAAAATGTTACTCCAGCAGTCAGCACTGGAGGCAGGAACATCATGATTCTTTCTCATATTTATGGGACGGTAACAATGGACTGGCAGTAAAGGGAGAAGAGCTAACCAACCTCAACATCCAACCTTCACATTTGGCAATAGAAATCATCATAAGAAAAAAAGAAAAAAAAAAGACTTTAAATGCAGAATAATAGCAGCCCAAACACAAAAGCCCTTATTTGTGCAGGGTCAGAAATTGTTTCTGGTACAAAAGTTCTAAAACCTTGAGGCTAAATCTCAGCAAGGAGAGTCCAGACCAGAAATCTTTGCCAGAACAGCACAGACTGTGATAACGCTTGCCAAAGGGGGAGCTCACCAACACACAGATGGACAATGCTGTCAACATGCAGCAAGAAATCAGACTCCGAAGCACATCCCTGTTTGCCCATCTCTTCCTGTGTCAGGGGGTGGGACTAGACCATCTGAACTTCAGATAAAATCTAGGATGGTCTGAAAGTGTGCTCCCCTGGAAAATTTCTAAAACTTGAAAATAGTGCAATGTGGTGCATTTTGAGGCATTGAGGCATTTGAGGCATCATTTTGAAAACAAAAATTAAAAAACACAAACAACAACAACAACAACAAAACCCATACCTTCAAGCATTGAATTTTCCTCTCTGAGTTTCACCAAAGAGGTGTGCTTTGTTGAGTGCACATGTTCTCCTACAGTGAGTTTTCCTCTGTTTGCTCAGTGTGTTCCCAGTGACAGAGAAAGCAACAAGCCAGGTCAATAGTTGTAACTTTTACTATTGAACAACCAAGGGTCTTTTCTCCTAAAAATTTCCCTGTCCAATCCAACCACAAATAATTTTGCATATCTTTTTGCCCCCAAGTTTCCCCATGACTAACAATGTCCAGCCTCATGGTAGCCAGTTTGTTCTTCAAAGTAAATGTTCCCAAACTGCTCATCTGATGCTATCAGTAATGAACCCTTTGCTGATGATATAATTCATAGATAAAATTACTTTCATTGCATATAGCGTTGATTCTTGACCTCCATTCTTCCACAGAAGCAGACAAAGGGAGCTAGGAATTAGGGTTCGGATTCAGCTGAAATAAGGAATTTGCTGAAGAGTCCCGTCTCTGTATATATTTATGCCTACATAACAAAGGAGCCTCGCAGCAGAACCGTGATACACACACAGGAAACAAAATGTTACAACATTGTAGACACCTCATACTGCACCTCAGTATGACCACATCTCCATTAAGCAGTTCTGCGACATGATCATAACTTATCACCTTGGAAAGAACCTCGTTACAACAGAGAAGAAAATAAAGATCAGACCTTTTGGCAAATCAAAAGATCGAGTGACTTTGAATGCCAGTATCATTCTCCTGGAAAAGTGAAAGGGGAAACAACTATGGAGTAGACAGAAGAAAAAATGAACAGGAAAAACATTTGCAGAGAAAAGAAAAAGAGGAAAAAAGGAATAGACTGGTAAAAAGTTTTTCATGATGATAAGTCTAGTTACAAATTTTAATCATCATAGTTAAGATGACCACATACAGCCTTTCCAGGGCTGTCGAATTAACACAAACCAAGAAATATTGGTTACATTACAAAACTGGTAAGGCCATCCAGAACAAAAACAAAAACAAAAAACAGAAAAAAACATATCCTAGAAAATAATAAAAGTGGAGACAACATGATCACTAAACTATTGACATCTCAACAGCATATAAAATTTGGCGATGCTGACAGCATCAGGCATTCCCTTAATTCCCAGTTGTTTTCTTGTTTTTCATTGTAAAAAATTAATGAAAAAACCTTTACATGCCACAAACCATACACTAAAAAGCCACGTAGACAAACAAACAGTGCAAAATGGACAGCAAGTGTCCGTTCTGAACAATGTGTACAATTTTCACAACCTAATGGCCAGATAATAAATCATTTTTAAAAAGCTGGCATGTCAAAAACTGCTATCAGATACCAAAAAAAATCATAAGAGTTTCCAGAACAAACACAGGCGAATGGTCCACAAAGCAGAAAAGAAAATATCTTACAACAGTAATGAAAGGCAAGAATAGATTTTCAAGTAGCTTGCACAGAACCTCCAGAAGGCAAGAGAGTTATTTGTACTGAATGAGCCAATAACATCCCTATGGGGACCTACAATGTCAGTCACAGCTGAGGAAGCACAGCACAGCAAGACATGCATTCAGACCAGCCACTTATGGCAAAGTACTGACTCCCAGGGAGACTGTGGGTTTGATTCCCATCAGAGCCAATTATTTCTACATTTTTCTGCTTTGGCCTGCTCCTAACCCAGAGGACATTGCTATGGGTTAGATTGGGATCATGCAGGCAAGTTTTCTCCACTTACTGAACGCTTCTTTGACAGTGTGGCTCATATTTCCTGACCAACACTGCAGGTATTTGTATCTCTCAGGTCTGGTTGACGCCAAGATATATTATGCAAGTAAGCATAGAGCACAGGCCTGCCATGGAGTTTCAGAGTTGAATGGAAATCTGTAGCATCATTTCCATCATCCTCATCTTCATTGATCAGCATAAAAAAGTCTTAAATTCTGTGGCCCTTCATGCCCGTGGGCTGTCATGGTGACCTCGGTTTTAAATTCCTCTCCATTTCCATACCCTTGGTAAGGTTCCGTGGGGTCACTGGTATCAGCAAATTCATGGGAACTGCCATTGGACAGGAGTGGTGCTCCCTCCAGATGGGAGAGCTCACACATGCTGTTGCTGCAATCAAGCAATTATCGTGATCACTAGGGAACTAGTAGGTGATGACCTGCTTATGTTGATCACAACTGGTTCCACATAATACCACCTAAGTGACTCAGCAGCAGTGCAGAGTTTCCTCTGGGGGGGTTGCCTCATGACAACTTGACATTGACTGCTCCCTGTGGACTGACAGCGCCAGGGCTGTGGTGAAACAAGCCAGGTTGTGGCAACAATGTGGATCTGGAATCAGCAGGGTGGGCATGATACCACTGAGGTGGCACAAAAGATGAGATAACAAGAAAAAAAGAAAAAAAATAAGAGAAAAAGACAGGTATACAGTGTGTCCATGTCTCTCATCTCTCAGAGTAAATCTGGGGAAAAAATAAGAAGCCTGCCTCTCATCACCTGAACAGCAACTGCCTGCTGCCAACAGATGGGTTTGTCCATGATGTGAATAGTGAAAAATGGGTGCAAGCATAATGCAGCCAGTATCATCTGTACGAGAAATATACAACCAGAGAGTCTAAATGCTACGTAAAGACACAGTCGGTGAATTACGAAACCCAGATTTAAAATTTCACAGAAGATGCAGTCATGTAATTGTGAGACCAGAGGGCGGCAAGTATTATCCAAAGAAGAAGTCAGGAAATTGTCAGACCAGGCATTACAAATGTCATCAAATTTACAGTCAAAGCATTTAATACCACTAGACAGTGTTCAGAAATAAGCCAGCCAAGTTACTTCATCAGAAGTCAATCAATCAACCAGAAACGTTTCCTTGAACGACATTTCAAAAAAAAAAAAAAAACTTCATTCTGTTTCCTATGCAAGATCTTGAACAGTTAAAGACATCCTTCTAATGTTACACATGTCACAAACATGTAGCATACATGTAATATACATCATTTCCATCAGCATACCCATCCTAACACAGTGGTTTCATAAGGTGCCATGGAGGATGTCTGTACAATCGACTATCTTCACAGCTCTCTGTTCTTGGTACTGGACTCAGGACTGAGATTAACACCTGAGCAGTTCTTCCCAAGAACGTGGTTTTACATGTAAAATACTCTGACGTTGGTTGCCTGCCAACTTTAAGTTAACACAAACAATTGTGACAGAAGCAGCTGGAAATGTTCGCCTTAAGCACACACACCCACGCACAAACCAGGACAATTATAATTCAGAACTAAACCATTGTTTTTTAACAATGCCAAAAAACAGTACACTTGCCCACATACACACCAATCCCCTCAAAAAAAAAAAACGCAAAGGACTTTTGTAAAGGAAAATGATAAAATGCACATACAATAAGACCAAGCTAATCTGGCACAGGTACAAGTATGTTGAATGTTAGACACCAACACAATGAAATTGTCTGAGACTAGACCTAAGATATAAAGCATCAATGAAGGAATGTTGGAGGTGTGAATTTTCCCAGTCACAATGTTCAGTAGCCTGTGGAACACCTGAGGCTTGCTGTTTCAGCTTTGTAAAAAGAGGCGCCACTAGATGCGGATAAAACCATACATGACTCATCACATCTGACATAAGACCAAAAGTCCACAAGGAATAAAAATATTTGTTTTTTTCCCCTAGGGTGGAGTTATGGGACTAATGGATAAATTCAGCAGAGGCTGGCTGATGCTGCTGCTGGCTCAGCTGTATCAGTATTAATGACAAAAGTTTGAAGTTGACAAAGAGTTTATGCATGGTCACTTCCGTTCCAGTGATGTTTCTATGCACAACTGACATTCATGAGGTTTTTGTCATCCTCATAGCTTTACCAAACACAAAAGCTCTTTTCAGGGCTGTCAAATTCGTATGGGAAAAATGTCATATTCAGAAATGAGATCATTTTCTGGAAACTTTTACAAACGAAAAAAAAAAATTCATGATGTGGTAGCTAAACTATTGATGTCCCCATGTCAGGTAAGACTTGGCAATACAGACAGCCCCATCCATTCCACGTGACCATCCTCACTGTACACTGTGGAGATGCATCAATGGAATAATTGGCATACTGCTTGAGTTATCTGCCAAAATCAGCCTCAAGACTTCAGGTGTAAGCGTAAAGTTTATTCACAGATTCAAGCTGTCACCTAATGCTGGTACAAACACACCTGAGGTTCAATGTGACTGGTTTATACTGGCTACAGATGGAATGGTGCCTGATATTTACTATTACCAGGCAAGTTTTGGTCCTACTTGTGTCATATAGCCCCCTGGACCATAAGGGACCATTTCAGGGCTGTCATACAGCAAAATAACCCCAGTCTTCATAAAGAAACAAAATCAACTATCTACTCTTTTTCCACAATGCACAATCTGGCAGCTAAACTACTGTCATCTTTCGAGCGCACCAAACTAGGCAGTGCTGTAGGGTTGCCATGTATTTCATGCAATTTTTCAAATTCAGTACACAGAATTGAGTGAAAAAAAAAGTGCTTTTTAAACACACCACACAAAACACACACACACACACACACACACACACACACACACACACACAGAGTGACACACACACACAAAAACACACACAGTGACAAACACAATGACACACACACACACACAAACACACACAGTGACAGACACACACACAGTGCACCACAAAAAAAAAAAAGTCAGGTAAAACACATTTGCAGAAAGGACAGCATGCATCCACTCTGGACATGAGTATGTAGTCTCACTACTTAGATGCCAGAGTAAAAAATAAAAGAACGCAGGTATGATAAAGATTCTGGGCTGTCAAAGGGGTTAAAGTCAGGATTCGTTAAGGCCCCTGACAGAGGGGAGGGGAGGGAGGGGGTCTGCAGAGCTAATAGTACCTTACAATTGAACTCTTAGGAATATGACGAATTGCAGTGTATCAACAACTCCCCAAAATTAAACTAACAGTCAACTGTTGGGGTCACCAGTCCAACGGTCTGCAGAGCTAATAGTACCTTACAATTGAACTCTTAGGAAATGACGAATTGCAGTGTATGAAATAACTCCCCCAAATTAAACTACATCAACATGTGGGGTCACCAGTCCAACGGTCTGCAGAGCTAATAGTACCTTACAAACAACTCTTAAGAATATGACTGCATGCAGTTTGTCAACTCCCCCAAATTAAGGTCAAGCCATGCCCAGTCAAACGTGCAGTATCATTCTTTATCAGTTTCTGTCAGTATCGACATCCTCTGTGCCCAAGTGTGAAAAACCATCATAAACACATGAACATGTGATTCATTTGTCCATGTTGTGGTGGCAGAGTTATTTCAAACACTTTTTAAGACAATTTCTGCATGGTTTGTCCGTGTTGTGTGGCATGCCCAGTCAAAGTACAGTAGCATTCTTTATCAGTTGGGTTCAGTAGGCACCCCCTCTGTGTGCGAAAACCATCAGGGTTCGGGTTCCAACAAACTGTACCCCTTGTGGTGGGATACACATTGCTGCAAAGTATGGGTTCCATTGTGTGGCACCCCCTTTCAGTACAAATTCCATCCAGGTATGGGTTCCAAGCAGGCACCCCCTTTCAGTGTGAATTCCATCAGGTATGGGTTTCAAGCAGGCACCCCCTTTCAGTGTGAATTCCATCCAGGTATGGGTTCCAAGCAGGCACCCCCTTTCAGTGTGAATTCCATCCAGGTATGGGTTCCAAGCAGGCACCCCCTTTCAGTGTGAAATTCCATCCAGGTATGGGTTCCAAGCAGGCACCCCCTTCTTTCAGTGCGAATTCCATCCAGGTATGGGTTCCAAGCAGGCACCGCCTTTCAGTGTGAATTCCATCCAGGTATGGGGGTTTCAAGCAGAATAACACCACTGTAGTTCTTCCAGAATCTTGACGCTGGGTATATTCTTTACCAGTTAGCCACAGGAATCTCACCACACATTCATTTGCATTTTAACAGCATTGAAACTCACTTTGCTGTTTCAGCTGAAAGACAAGTGTGCATGTACACACCAGCTCTTTGCTCAGGGTCTGACAAGCAGTTGACAAATATTTAAAACAGTTAATTTTCAGTATTCATAAGAGAAAAAAAATTTTCAGTTGATTTAATTATTCATACGTAAAAAAAAAAAAAAATCAATCATTGTCAAAACGGTATGATCCTCCAATAAACATATACTTTCTGAGAACTGTACATGCACTTGCTGACAAAATGTTTCCATTCTGGTCGTTTCAGTGTTCAGCTGTAATTCAAAGCAGTGATATCTCATCTCAGTTAATTACTAGAAACAAACATCTCTTTCATCAACGAACACAGCCGCCATAAAGAATATGACATTTCATGTTCTAGAGCAATGGTGATTTATTAATTAAGAGAAAGCAGAACTTATGTGACTATACATACTGATACAGTGCACTTATCACAGAATCACTGTCACTCCATGTAAGAATAAAAGGTGATCTACAACAGAGTGAAAACAAACATCTACTGTGTGTGTGTGTGTGTGTGTGTGTGTGTGTGTGTGTGTGTGTGTGTGTGTGTGTGTGTGTGTGTGTGTGTGTGTGAAAGCATACGCATGTACGAGCGTACGTACATGTGAGTAGTGTGCACGCATGGTGTGTATGCATGCTCAAAAGGGATTTATGACTGTTAACTTACATAAACGTATGTGACAGTTTCATGTCAGTACTTGTAATGAATGTACGGCGTCATGCAGATTTCACTTTCCAGGGCAGGATATTCAAATGCAACATGCTTTCCTGATTCATGCAACGAAAATGTTCCTGTTGTACAAAACATTTAATGCATCCATGCTATCACAAGCAAACTTTAATGCAGTCCTAGTATTACTCAAAACAAACAACAAAAAAAAATGACAAAAACAGAGAAATCTCTAATTTTCATCTCCGTCTTCAGCAAAGCCTTGTTCACTGGTTTTCAAGTGCTAAATCATGACACACAAGACATATACCACAATACATCATTCAAGAGACTGTTTCAACCCTACATGAGTGTTATACAAACATGCGGACAGCTGTTTCAGTCTTAATTCACTCTTTAAGCCAACAATGTCTGGAAGGCATCAGTGATACACAGGCTTCTGACTAGAAGTCATACAACATTGTCTCCAAGTACACTGTTTTCAAAAACAGAAAACACACAATATTCTATCTCTCCGCAATCAAAACATTCCCTACGAAATCACACATTAATGCATTCCCCGCCCACTTCATAGACAAAAAAAACACACACACTTTAAACACACACAAAAAAAAAAACCCATACAATACTCAAATCATAATTATCGCATATCGCACTGTATTCAATCAATCTGACCTCCTCACCCCTTCCCCCAACCCCCTCAAGTTATGATGGCTGCGGGCGGGGATTGATTATGGAACTTGGAGCTTTGGCTTTGGCAGCCTGGGCCACTTTGCGTGCTTTGTCTTTGAGGTTGTCGGGGCTCTGGGCCTGCTGATGCAGCGTGGGCATGAACAGTTTCTCCAGCACGTGTTCATACCCCTTGTAGGCCTTGGCTGCATTCTTCTTGAACCGCTCCAGCCCGAATGCCTGGATGGCAGAAGCAAAGCCAAAGACGGAGGAGGAAACCCAGGCCTTCCTCTCACACACAGTCCACTTGCTGTTGTCTGGGTTTACCCGATACACGCACTTCTCCTCCACACTCTGCAACAGGGTTAACGAACCAATAAAACCACCATGTTGTTTATCGTCATGGCATCCCCCCGTTTTGTCTGCATCCTCCCTTCAACATCACCCCAACCTGGCCTCTGCCTCTGCCTTAGTCTTCTACCCTACCCCCTAAACCCTTCCTGCCCACACACCTTCCCCACATATATGCACACATGCACGCAAGCACGCACACACACACACACACACACACACACACACAAGAAACATACTAAACATTACATTAAATAAACTCATTTCAATAGACATAACATTTTCTTTGAGCAAAAACATCAAACATTTCCTAATGAGTACCATAGTAGACAGGAAATTCCAGCCTGACCACAAATAAAGCATGCAAACAAATCAACAAAAAAATACGCTACTGGAAGGCCTAAAATATGGAATATATTGCTACCATTGCTGATCTAAAAGCAATGGCAGTGATACATTGTGCTCTTTTTTTTCCCTAAACTCTACCCCTGCAGTTGCTACACTGACTGCAGCCTATCACTGATTTTTCCCTTTCCATTCTTCTCCCAATTACCAGCTGATCAGACAAACTCAGAATCAGTGTATGCAGTAATGCAATCTGATCAGTTTCACAGAAAGATTCATTCATGCATTAGCAACATGCAGCATTGTTCACGCAAGTTGAATGTCCTGTTGACTTAATCAGTCACTCATCAGCAGCGCACAATCCATCAAACACACTGAAGTCAAAGAGCCAAGCCAGCAACACGGATTTCAAACCGAAGCTTTCAATCTGACTCCTCTAAAGGTCACCAGTTCAGCTGCTCAAGAATTGGGTGTCAATAAGTCAATGATCTGATGGTGGCATATTCAGCGTGGCCAACTTTCAAGATGTTAAAAAAAAAAAAGTCCACAGTTCTAAATGTTTAAAAAAAAGTAGGCATAGTCTATCAACAGCAAGCAACACAGAAATCACAGTCAGCACAAGCCCAGAGGCCTAATACTTGTAGTGCCCAAATGGAAATTCATCTGTGGATAAAATGGCTCTCAATAGTGAAGAAGTCTTAAAATTCTTCATGTGTAACACTGGGGATTAGTCTTTCAGTGCTTTTATTGCCACTGAGAACAGCAATGAAAAAGACTCGGAACAGCCGATTTCTTTCAATCCTTCACTGTATTGCTTTTTTCTGTTTGCTTGTCAGCTCATGATAATCATGCTCAGAATACACAGGCTTTGTTTACATTCATGTTCGCCGCTTTTCATTACTGGTTTTCACACAGCTGTTTTCTGGCTGCTAATCAAGAAGTTGTGGCCAACATGAGGTTTTTTTTGTTGTTGCTTTTGGTTGGTTTCTTTTTTTTTTCAAGTTTTAGTCAGTGCAGCATACATAACAGTACAGTACTTATAGCCTGGAAATTACGGCAATCAATTTCAAGTTTCCCCCCACTAGGGTTAACAAACTGTGGGACCTTTTTCACCTTTATATTGAATGCCATAATCAATTCAATGTCTAACCTTTCACTCTGATTTACTGAAAGAATCACTTGAACATCTCAGATGTCACACTTTAAACATGCTGGTAACTGAATCAAACAAAAAGTCGTGATTAACTCAACGCTCAAATTTTCATTCTAGGACAATAAAGTCTTGCGATGAACACCAGCACATCAGTGTGCTGAAAACTGGCTCAACATCTGTTCTAAATGTGTACACATTATTCAGGGCACACAAACAAAAAAAAAAAAAAAAAAACCAACATATTACATTACACAGTGTATTCTGCACAGCCAGCAAGCAACCAACTTGTAGGCAACCATTCAACACCTATCTTCACCCTCTTCTGTGTTGTCTAGTTTAATTTCTTTCCTGCTGATAGTTCAGCTCCTTCTCCAATGGCTCTAAAAACTTCAGTTTAAAAAAAAAAAAAAAAAAAAAAATGGAGTAGTACTCACCATGACATGTTGCATAGCAATGTTCCGTGTATATGTGGTGATGGTGCGGGTCACGGGGTCACCACCGATTCTTCCACAATGCACATGCTGCGTGCCGAGGTCGGAACGAAGCGCTCCCCCCAGCGAGGGACAGCGTTGGTCTTGGTTAGCAACCGTCTAGTGTAGAGACAGTGGCCCTTTATTTCCCTCCAAAGGATGTCTTCTGTCAATACATGTTTGCTGCACACACCAATTTATAAAGCAAAACACAGAAAAAAATTAATACTGTATGAAACTATATCATAATAACAAATAGTAATAATGAGGATCTTTAGAAAGTTCTGTCCCACGTGAGCTCAGAGTGCAAAAATGTAAACAAAGCATAAATAAAATGCAAGCAAACTAAAAAAAACTATCACAAATTCTACAGCACACAGGGACTCACACCTACAAACAGAGGAACACAAGTGCATGCATATATACACGTAAGCTTGAAACCACACACACACACACACACACACACACACACACACACACACACACACTGTAATAAATGATAAAAACTGCCATTTCCTCATCCTGATTTATGCAGGATGCTTGTTCAATTAAGAGCATTAACTCTATAACACTTAATCAGAATTGTATTTCCCATCTCTTCTCAGTCATCTTCCAATGATTCCTGCTAGAAATGAATATGATTTTGTTAATCAAAGACCACTCAGCATATGACGGAGTCATACGATGGGAAACAGACTGGTCAAGAGGACAAAGACAATACAGGTTTTAACACAAATCTATGTCCTTTAATTTGTCTGTAACAGTGCAGTATAAACACACACACACACACACACACACACACACACACACACACACACACACTGTAATAAATGATAAAAACTGCCATTTTTCTCATCCTGATTTATGCAGGATGCTTGTTCAATTAAGAGCATTAACTCTATAACACTTAATCAGAATTTCCCATCATCTCTTCTCAGTCATCTTCCTGCTAGAAATGAATATGATTTGTTCTAATCAAAGACCACTCAGCATATGACGGAGTCATACGATGGGAAACAGACTGGTCAAGAGGACAAAGACAATACAGGTTTTAACACAAATCTATGTCCTTTAATTTGTCTGTAACAAGTGCAGTATAAACACACACACACACACACACACACACACACACACACACACACACACACACACACACACACACAAAAAAAAACAAACAAACAAAACTAATCAGTCATTCTTTTCAGATCTACCACACTAGAAAATATTTCTGACCACTGGGATATTTTTCATAATAATTACTCTCTCATATCAACCAGATTAAGTGTATCTGAAATAACTCCTGCGAACGTGACTGCAGTTCAGAACGTAGCAGAAAAGCATTTAAAATGAACAGTCCACAGTCTGGTACAGCTTGAGGATCAGGCATGATTGAGACAGATGGTGACAGCGTAGCTATTGTTGCTACTATGCAAGGATTCAAAAAGTCGAATGTATGAAGGAGAAAATACACACTAATCATCACTGTCAGACCAACCCTCCAAAGTCCACGACAGACATGCCTCCCGATTTCTTTCCCCCCAGCCCACAGGTGTGGGTACAACATTTACAAAAGAAAAATTTGCTGAGCATGTTCACTTTCCCAGGCTAGTCTAAGTATACACTAGCAAAGATGAACAAGAAGAGGGAAGCGCCAGCCACCCCGTTCCCTTCCCTAGCATAGTAGCAATACCTCCTATACACACACACAAACTTACAAACAAAGAGCAAGAAATCCTTTCCACAGTCTCTGTGAAAACATGTATTTTCCAAATTGTGCACAATGGTAAGTGCTTGTTGGCAAAGTAATAATTGTATGCTTTGATCTTTTTTTTAAGTCAATCTAAACCTTTCTACACCAGCAAACAGCTGAAAACCTACTGTGCAACAGAGCTACTGTGGGGTACCAGATTCCCGAGGCTGGAACGTTTGAACTTCTGGATTGATTGCTGTCATTTATACACCACGATAAAGATGACACAACACAAATTTCTTCCATAGGCCATTCAAATAGGGGAGGAAACCTAGAAAGAAAATGTAAACATAAACAAAAATTGCATCACAGCATGACCACAATGACAAGTAGCGACTGTGGCATTCTGACTGCAGTAACCATCAGTCTATGATGGTGATGACAAGGTTTAAGCACAGAATATTTGTCAACAACTCTGCAGATGTCACATTACCATCTGTATCTGTCTGTAACCTAACATGCTATTATATCTAATCCAGCAAAAGTTCATGAAAAGTTACATCCATCTGTTTAACTTTTTGTCCACAATAAAATATGCCAACCTTTTCTCTATACAATCCCAGCAATTCTCATGAATTTATATATAATAAATGTCCACCTTTTCTAAATACTCCTGGCAAATCTCATGAATGGTTGTTTGCGCTTGTTTTTTCCATTGTTCGTCTTTTTTTTGTTTCATTTACTTGAAGAAAAGTTACCCTGTGTTTTTCTCTGTTTTTTTCCCTCCCTACTGAAAAACAACATGATATAGAAGATGTTACCTGTACGGGTTTGGATAGCGCTGCCAAAATGCTTGAGCAACTTGGTCCCACGACCACTTGTAGATCACCTCTCCAAAGTAGAACTTCCCCATGGCTGTTGCTTCCTTGTCACTCCACTTTTACTAGTCTTAGCTGTTGTTGCAAACAGACAGGATGACTTCTTTCCCCCTTTTTAATGGGAAGCGAAAATAGGCTTGAAACGAAGTCACAATGACCCAAACTTGGTTAGACATATTGAACAGATGTTCCTTAACAGATCACAACACCTAAAAACCCACTGCGGTACAAGGTGGAGCGCAGCTGCACATGCGGAAACCACGTAAAACCGGTAAAAACGGGTGCCTGTGGGAGCATATGAGTTTGAAAAAAAAAGGGCGAAATGCTCATGGTCAGTCATGATGCACGTGCATGACACCTCGTTCATGAACACAGATCAGACGCCGTTGGCCACAATCTGTAAACGAACGGTGGTCTACGCCAGCCCAAAAAGCATGGCACAAAGGCACAGACTGGACCCTTGCCGATCGTGGATGTGCCTTAGCGTTGATTGATGAAGGGATTTCTGGCCGCGAGGTGGCTAGGCGTCTGAACGTGTCCCATTCCACCATCCAACGTCTTGTAGAGAGGTTTCAGGCCACTGGCAGCATGCAGGATCGGCCACGATCAGGCCATCCTCGGTGTACTGACAGACATGCTGACCGATTCCTCCTGCTGTCTGCCCTACGCAATCGGACTGTCATCTCATCCACCTTAAGGTGAGCTCCTGCAGGCTGCAAATGTCATGTGTCAGTAGAAGGACAGTTTGTAACCGTTTGCACGAGTTCGGGCTGTCATCCTAGAGACCAGCAGTCCGAGTACCACTTACTCCAACTCACCGCAGAGCACGGGCAGACTGGTGTCATCATCACGTTCGCTGGACGAGGCAGCAATGGTCTCGAGTGCTGTTCACAGATGAGTCCCGCTTCACCTTGGCATTCAATGACAGCAGGACCCGAGTGTGGCGAAGGCCAGGAGAACGTTTTGCTGACGCCACAGTTCGTGAGGTGGATTTACGGAGGGGGTTCTGTGATGGTCTGGGGTGGCTTCAGTCGTCAAGACAGAACTCCCCTGTATGTCATTCAAGGATGCTGACAGGGATGCGGTACCGTGACAAGATTGTGAGGCCCCTGATCCAGCCCGCCCTTCAGGCCATGGGTAACGCTGCTGTTTTCCAAGATGACAACGCCCGTCCCACACGAGCCCGTGTCGTGGACGATCATCTGCAGCAAGAGGGGATCATCCAGATACAGTGGCCATCTCGCTCACCCAATCTGGCTCCAATTGAGCACCTCTGGGGGTGTCCTTGGACGGCGGGTAGCCCACAACCACCCCCCGCCTGTTGACGTGGCCCAGCTCACTCTCTTTCTGCAGCAGGAGTGACAGGCCATACCGTGGGACACTCTTCGGACCCTGGTGGACTCCATGCGTCGACGTTGTGCCGCTTGCCTGGTAGCAAACGGTGCTACACTCAGTACTGAATGGTGCAGTTTTCAGTTGTGGCTTATGTGACAATCCTGAGGAGGGTGATTGGATATTACAGCCCGCTGTCCACGTTTGATTTGTTGATTTCGTGCAATGGTCCAATGAATTTGTTCTTGAATAAATTCGGAAGATATTGCGTCCGTTCTTCTTAACATTCGCTGTAGTGTTTTGGTCTGGGAGACATCGCTGGCAATGGCCCTAACTTTTTGCCAGTAGTATAGTATGTAGCCATAGTAGTAGCAATAGTAGTAGCAGTAATATCAGAATGGTTCAATGGCCTCATTGCCTTTGTATATCCTGTCCATAGTAATCCATGCATTGTTTCTGCTAATAAATTGCAAAGTCTACCTTAGGGGGATTGCAACTTTTCATGGTCAGAGAGCTTGCATGGACTGGTGATAATTTTTAGGCTCTGCAGACACAGGCATCAATACTTGGATGATACGCTATTTTTCCAAACAGTTCTAGGCTTGAAGCTCAGACTTAAGTCCAAGACATCTAGCTAGAGAACTGGAACACACAAATGGATAACAAACTCTTTCAAATCCATCTAAAATCCTTTGAAATCTGAACAAACGTCAGACAGTTTTTACCAGACATCTGTGACTGTTAAAGAAAAACAGTTTTGTGCCAGCTGTGCACAGGTCACTCCTTTTACACCTACTCATATGTTTTAAAAGGTGAAGAAGCTCTGTTGTGTGTTCCATGTGGTGCACCACTCACAATAGAACATGTTCTTACAGAGTGTTGGGAATTACATGTCAGCCATAAACATTTTACATTTGGTAACCTTCTTCACAGATGTCCACCAGATTATCTTTTTTTTATTGCTGAAAGAATTAAACATTTCTCATTCCATTGAAGTTTGTATGGAAAAAAACATTTCAAAATGATTTCAGCATGTTTTTACCAAGAAAAACCCTCTCTACTTATGATGTGTATGTACATTTTCAAACATCTATACACAGAGTTACCATGGTGAGGTGACAACTCTGATAAAGTGATATGGCCCTCTGTGGACACTGGGATATCAATAAAATGAATTCAACTTCAAACTCTAATGGAAAGTAAATTCAATTTCTTCATCAAAATGTGTGCATACTGTGATAATTCTGAGTGCCTTTGCAAAAAAATCCTTTTTTTTAATGTTCCCTTTGTGCCCATATAAATTTGATTGCCTCTTGGCAAAAATATTTTTGAAGATATTAGACTTAGTGCTTCAGTGAGGTATCAATTCTGTTCATGCAAATCAGCCCAAAGTGGCAAAGCAAGAAAGCTGCCTAGGCTGTAAACCTCAGAAGGATTAAAAGCATTAATGCCTGAATGAGTTGTTCATCATAACTTTCAAAACCTGAAATAATCATCCAGCAACAAAAAGTGACATCCAGTAGTGAACTGACATTACATTACATAAGCATACAGTTGTGTGCTTTTTTTCCTACTTTTTTTTTTTTTCCTGAACTATGCCATCATGCCTAGAAAATGTTTTAAAAAGAGAACAAAACAAACAAACAAACAAAATCTGTAAAATTTTTGGGATACCTGTAAGAAAACCTAGCCAAATATGCATTTTCAAATCCAAATTGTATAAAGTCTAGTGTGAGCATTACTAGTACTATTGTAGCAAGTTCTATGAACTGCTTTTTTTTAACCTATAAAATATAATAAGAAACGAATCTATTTATCTTTACAATTTCTTTCACATGAACACTTGTTCATAAAATCAGAGCCATACCCTGGTGGTAAAATACTATTAACACAGATTAGCTGATTGCTGCTCCATCATGGACAAAGTCTTCAAAGAGAAACTGATCGATTGTATTGACTTATTGCCATAAAACATTACCACTCAAGGCTAATAAAAAAAAAATATATACAATGTGTGTGGTTTTCAAGAATCTGGCAAAAAGCAATCATCTACAAATCCTATTTTATAAATTCACGCAAGTGACTTTGTTGTCTGAAAACTAAATAACTTTTTTTTCTTTCCTCTTTTGGAGAATTGTGTTGCAGTACCCTCATGTTCAGACAACATTTTATGAGTCTGGAAACACTTCTCTTTTCTTTAAAACTTGCCTTTCCAGTTCTAAAACACACACACACACACACACACACACACACACACACACACACACACACACCCCCTGTCTCAATATACTCATGATAATTTATTCCACTATATCTATCCACACTGACGGAATGACAGCAACAATCAAATCTGAAACAAGCTTCTTTCAGTCAGTAGGTTACCTTCCTTTATGAGGATATAATTGCTAAATTTTCATAGAAGGGAGGGGTGTAGGTGTTGTTCAAGGGAGTGGGCGAAGGGGGGTCGAGGGCATTCATTTAAAAAACATTTTACATTTAATCTCTCTCTCTCTCTCTCTCTCTCTCTCTCTCTCTGTGCTGGCAAAAGGTCTGATTCAGTGATTCACAGTTTGTGACCTTCAGTGTCACGCTCATGGTCACGGATCGCTGTCACAATTAGGCCTACAGCTATCCGGTGTGACGCTCACAGCCTGTCACGTTTCCAGCCTACACGCGTTTGTCATATCGCCCACGTCCCAGTGACCCACTTAGATCCTACCCTGTGTGTAGCTGGGCTGACTGGCGACTAAGAAACAAAAGTGTTTAAACACTGCAATGGCCACTAACAGCAAAGTATAATGCATGCAATTTATACGGATGGAATATCAGACGGACAAACTCTTACCTTCCACCATGTTTGTGTGACGTCATACCATTTTACGGGAGTTGTGTCTCTTTGGAACATGGGTGTGTTTCCAAAGTATCTCTATGCGAGATCTTCCCCGGACAAACCAAAAATACGCAAAACTGCATGATCTGGCCATGCTGTACAACATATTACACCTGTAAAACGTTGGTACTTTATATGAAGAGAAAATGGCTGCATGCAAATTGTCTATGGAGCATGAGTTCGGGCAGACCGGATTTTTTGTGCGTGTGTTTTATTTCTTTGCAATGCAAAAACCAAAGAAATGTAAAGAAGAATGATATCATCATTATCATCATTGTCTTTGTTGTTATGATGATGATGATGATGATGATGATGATGATGATGATGATGATGATGATGATGATGATGATGAAGGCGATTGGTGGTGGTAATGATGATGATGATGATGATGATGATGATGATGATGATGACAATGATGATTTTGTTGATGATGAAATAAATGATTCATAGTTCACCAAATGGGAGAAGAAAAGAATGATGATTTTTGTTCTTTTATTGTCGGAAATGAAAAGGCAACAGCAAACAATGAAATAAATGTCTTTTCATAGTTCACCAGAAAATCAAGACTGGCACAGCCTTTTAAAGAATAAAAGAATACAAAGACGGGGGGGGGGGGGTCTTCATAGTAATTCTGTTAACCTTTCTTTTGACTAATTTCAGCCGAGGGGAATAAACCCAAGTGTCCCAAAAAACAAAAACAAAAATCTGATTTGGAGTGGGTTGGGCTCTGCCCACCAACCACCATAATCATGGAACTCCATAAACTCTCATATCCAATCGGCCGTCGTCCAGGTCAACAAGGATTTGTCCTCCCATTGCATATCAGAGTTGTGGCGGTGCAAAGTATGCTACTGATGCCGTACCAAAATGTAGCACACACCAATACCATCATGGTAACTTGGAACATCAGAATCTTGCACGTCACCAACACATAAAATATAATGAAATTAAATAAAATTGAGTTAAATTTAAACTTAAATTAAAGTTGAAACTTGTTTATTGAAATTAAAGGATACATCTTTGAAATGGACACTCATCTTTGCACTCATCTTTCGGATGCACGGGTCGGGATTACGTGATATTCGTTGGGATATATATATATATATATTTTTTTTTTTTTTTTTTTTTTTTTAAATACATTTTCTACCTGAAGATGGAAGACACATCTGGTTCTACTGCTGTGGCAGAGAGGACAAACATGAACATGGCGTTAGCTCCCTTGTTCACAGAGAACGGTAATGGGTTGCCTCCCAATCTCCAGTGGACATTACCATCCAAAGAGTAACCACAGTTCAATATCACCACCTACAAATCTTTGTCCTAACATCAGATTACGAAGTTAGTTGCAAAGTGAGATCACTGCAGACGGAAACTGAAACAAAAATTTTAATAGGTATTTGAAGTAATTCCGCTAGTTAACATGGACAAATGAATTACAAGACAAATTGCGACGTGTTTCGACCTCTTAGGTCTTCTTCAGGTAGGATAAACAATACTCAGGACAACGAAAATGAAGAACGAGCAATTCCTTATCTTGTCAAATTCAGTTGTAGCCTACCACATGTACCACATTTTTGTTTTGTTTTTTTTTTTGTTTTAGTGAACAAGGATATCAATAGTGCTGAACTGGGATACAACCCAGTTTGGAGCAGGATCAAAGCCAGTGAAACCATTTAACATCACGGTGGTAAAAGATCTGTGTTTCCACATCAGACCTATAGGATGACCAGAATTCTGCTCCCAGCTCGCGATGATGAACAGATTGAAGAATCCCGCTCCCAGCTCCAAACGGTCATCAACAAGGTTGACAATAAAGACATCAGCATCGTCCAGGATGACCGGAGTGTCAAGGTTGGCACAGGTGCACAAGAAGATCGAAGAATTTCTGTGTCCCACTATTGAAATGAGACCATTAATGATAAAGAATTATGCCCGCTATAATTTACCAGTGATAATGACATGGTTCTTGCCAACACTCTTAGTAAACATAAAGGATCTCAAAACGGTCAGTGCCACAGCTGGATAGACTATGTCCTTGTGAAGAACCTGAACCGGTACAGGTCTGTCATCCATGAGGCTAAAACAAGGGCGTTTCCAGGAGCTGATGTTGGTAGATACCACGACCCCGTCCTGGTCAATTTCAAAGTATGCTTGAAGAACAACAGAGTGAAAAACAGCCGCCTCAAATTCAGTCTTGACAAACTGAAAAAAAAAAAAATGACATCACTGAAAAATTTCAAAGCGACCATAGAAGGAAAATTCGTTCCACTTCTCTTAGAAGACATGGAAACCCTCTCAAACAATTTCAGCCAAGTATGTGACTGAAACAGCAGCAGGTGTCTTTAGAATAACAGATTAAAATCGAAACCAATGATATCAAGCAACATTCTGGAGATAAGTGACATTAGAAGGACTTTAAAGCGCTCAGGGACACAGAGAAGAGGGTTGTGGGGGTGTGGGGTAGAAAGACAGTGATGTGAACAAGAGAATCAATGAAGAACGCAAAGGAAAATCGAAAACGAACAACAGCGTGAGGATATCAAGGGGGGGGGGGGGGGGGGGGGGGGGGGGGGAGTCAATGAAAAGAAAAAGAACGTGACCAAACAAAACAAGGTAAAGTTAGCACTATTCAGGACAAAAGGCGGCAATTGTCTCCCATAGGACGAAGACATCATTGAAAGGTGGACTTAATATTGCTCTGACCTCTACAAAAAGGAGAGCACAGGAGATGCAAGTGTGCTAACAGCACACTATTCATTTAACGTGAACGTAAGTCCAGTACTCCATGAAGAAGTAATAGCTTCAATGAAATCGCTGAAATGTGGGAAGGCTGCAGGCATTGGCAACATATCGACTGCAGAATCCTTCAAACAAACATGGCGGAGAAAAGTAACTGACATCCAAACTGCCATCTGCACCAAAATTTGACACACTGGTGCGTGACCCATGCCATGGACTCAAAAAACGAATAGTCACCCTTCCAAAGAAAGTACATCTTCAACACCACCAGAACTACTGCACTGTAAGTTTCGTCAGCAATGCCAGTAAAGCAATGCTCAAAATTATTCTGAATAGGCCGAGATCGCATCCGCGAGCAGAAAGAAAACTATCAGTGCTGAAGAACAAGCTGGATTCTCCAAAGATAGAAGTACCTCCAAACAGATCTTTAACCACCCCCACCCCCCTCCTTTAATCTCCACAGTTCCCCGCTATTTTTTTTTTCCATTTTTTCCCCATTCTTTCAAGGGGGGTCTCCATCCTCCTATTTTCCCCACTTTCTTTTCATTCCACAAATGACACAGAATTGCCATGCACTGTGTGTGTGTGTGTGTGTGTGTGTGTGTGTGGTGTGTGTGTGTGTGTGTGTGTGTATGTGTGTGTGTGTGTGTGAATAACTTTGGTAAAAAACATCTAAAAACATCAACACCAGGAGTTCCACTAACTCTTCATAGACTTCAAGAGGGCATTCGACAGATGCACTATGGAACCCAGTGCAGAAACTCAACACCACCCAGCAACTTTACTCTGAGCGACAAGCGCAGCGTTCATACAGGGAGTTGCTGGAGAATGATGGTTCTATAGTTCAGTTCGTCATGGCTGCTTTCTGTCTCATTCACTTTTCAGCGTGTTCCTGGAAGGCATCGTGACTGAAGCACTTGGAAGACCATGTCAGCACAGTCAGCATGACAGGCAGTGAAGAAGCACTTGCCAAGCTTATGGAACGACTGGACAATACTTCAACAAGATATGGCATGGACATTAGCGCTGAGAAGACAAATTCAATAGCTAGCTACAACACCACTATTAATGCTGACATAGCTGTCAGTGGTTAAAAAATAAACAAAAATAATTAAAAAGTAGAATCTCTTCAACTGTTCACTGGGATCCATCATTTGCAGTCGAGTAAACCAGAAATCCGCTCACGTGCAGCAAAGACAACCACGGCACGATGTAGATTAGAGCTTACTTTGGAAGACACATAACATCTCCATTAAACACAAAATCAGGACCCTTCGCGCACTGGTATTTTATTCCATTTCCCTGTTCGCATGCGAGGCATGAACCCGCACCAAATCTGGACAGAAGAATCCAAACCGTGGAAAAGAGATGTAACCTTAAGATTAGAAAAAAAAATATTGATAACCCTCGGGGAAAAAAAAAAAGTTGACAAACGAATCACAAGACAAATCATGATGCGTTTTGACCTCCTAGCTCTTCTTCAGGCAAGATGCACAACACTCGGGACAACGAAAATGAACGAGCCATCGCTTATCTCCATCCAGTTCAGCACAAGATGGGTGCTGAATCAACTAGAACTGCAACTAGTCCTAACCTTAAGACCAGTCAACAAAGGTAAACTACGTTGGTATGGACAGGTGACAAAAAAGAGGCCTTGCTAAAAGTAAAACAATCTTCCAGGGAACTATCGAAGGAGTGAGATGGATGGGAAAACGGGGGAAAAATTTGTGTCGACATCATTACAGAGCGGACTGGGGAAATGTTTGCAGAGACTCAAACCTTGGTGCACAATCGACAGAACTCTCTTCTTCAGTGTGGTGTCCCAGTGATTCCTCACCAGATAAGGGAGAAGAAGTGTGTATGGTATATGTGTGTGTGTGTAGCAAAAGAATTATGTATGCTTGCATAAATGAGGTATGTGAATAAACTCTTATCTTGTCTAGTAGATTTTGTCATTATTGCCGTTGTTGGTGATGATGTTGCTTTTGGTGTTGGTGGTGGTGGTGATGTGATGGGTGGTGTGTGTGTGCGCATGCGTGCGTGGTTGCATGCATGTGTGTGTGTGTGTGTGTGTGTGTGTGTGTGTGTGTGTGTGCACGGAGAAAATGCCTGAATCGTCTCTGCATCAGGTGTCCTTCGTTAGGAAAGTTCCTAAACTATGATTGCTGATATTCTTCTTAGGTGAAAAAGTTGTAGAAATATTTTTGTATCTGATATTCTCCAGTAGAAAAGTCCCTTGAACAGTTACCATACCCAATGTCCTTCAGTGTAAAATTAATGAACTTTTTATGTCAGTTACTGCGCTTGATGTTCTTCAGTAGAAAAGTTCATGAACTACTGTTACCATTTGATGTCATTCAGTGGGGAAAGTTGCTGAATTGTCTCCGATATTCCTCTGAATGAAAGTAATTATTGCATCTGCATTTCTTCAGTAGGAATGTTCACGAATCATTTCTGCATCTGATATTCTTCAGTAGAAAAGCTACTGATCATTTCTTATTAGATAGGAAAAGTACTGAATTGCTTCTGCACACTATTTCTTCAATAGGAATATTTCTGTATTGCTACTCCGTCTGTTGTTACAGAGCAGGAAATTTCTGAGATGCTACTGCATATAGGAATGATCCTGAATTTGTTACTGCATCTTATATTTGTAATAGGAAATATGCTAAATTGTTGCTGTTCCTGACGATCTTCACGAGGAAAATTCTTGAATTGTTATTGCATCTGATGGTCCTCGGTTGGAAAGTTCCTGGAACTGCAGTTTAATCTGATGTTATTCAGTAGGTAAGTTCTTGAATCTTAACTGAAGGCATGCCAATTCTCTGAGAAAAAAAAGGAAACAGTGGCATATTTGATGGCATGGGGTAGGAATGGAGAGGGAGGGGAGCAGTAATGAGAGGGAAGGATGGAAAGGGCTAGATGTGGCAGGCGGCTAGATGTGGCCCAGTGTGGCAGTAATGCTGGTGATTGTGACAAAACATGATGTGAGTGAGTCCAAGCATCTGATATCAGCAGAAAAAACACACACACACACACACACACACAAACAGAGAGAGAGAGAGAACCAGTAGATAAGTGGGAAAAAAACCGAGGACAGAGGAACTGCGGTGAGAATGAGGGTGGGGAGGCTTACTCTCCTATTCTCCTCCAGTGTTTCCACATAATTTGATTTCTTGCGCTCCATTTCTCATGAAAATGTTAGAAACGGGTACTTCCAATTTCTTTCATGAGAATGCAACCGTTCCTAAATATCCAATCACAAAGTTGTTAATATATTTTATTTCTGCTATTTTTCCCCCATTACTAGCAGAAATGCATTAATACAAGGAAACAGGAATTTGTCCCCCCAAAAAGTGATCTGGCATGCCTGTACAGCTGTAAAAGGTGCCTATCAGGATCTTTGACAGTTCAAACAGAATGAGCATGCTTTCAATCTGAAACATTGTTCAACTTCCTCTGAAATGTGAACAGAAACTGTAGTCTATTGCCTCTAATCCATTTTATTTGTCTCTCCATTACACAGAACACAACAGTAAAACAACGTATATCCAACAGAGAAAAAAAAAATCAATAATTGTCGTAAACAATCAGTTCTGGGTTTTCAGTTGTTGTTTCACACATTCACCTCAAGATTTTCAATGCATTGATCAGTAAGTGTGGTAGTAACTTGTAGCAAATTTTCAGTAAATGTGGTGTCCATAAGGCATCAAATTTTCATATCATGCAGGACCTTTTCCCGAAAAAAAATTATAAATTCATTTATTTTGACAAAAACAGTTGGATCTTTCTCAACAATTTTCTTTTTCAATTTTTAAGAAAGAAACCCATAACTGAGATACAAACATTGCTTGGAAGGGTGAAAAAGGTATTCATCAATCATCAGATCTTTCTTGAACCTTACATGAGAACTTGAAACCAACTTAATAATTAGTGCAGTGAGCTGTTATCAGGTCACCATCTTTAAATTTTGTTATTCATCAAACATAGAGAAAAGGACACTAGGATTTTTCTGCTCCTGGATGGGGGCATTTTTTGTGACAGTTGCTTTTTTCAATGGATGTTGTGCAGTCATGGAGCTAATACTGAAAAATGGCTTTGGTTAGGCACTAAGGATTAAACTTTTACAAGGCAGATGTTTCAAATTTATAACAGAAACCATAGTCAAATGGCAGCTTTGTTGCCGAAATTTTGTTTAATTTTTAATAGTCTGTCAGCACCACTGACAAAACACTTTGGTGCAGAAACCATGTCAATTAACCATAAATACAAATTATGCTTAAGTTCCGTTTGGCCTTTTATTACATGGCTCAAAGAAATCATGAATACTTGTTTGAATCCAGATCACAGAAAGCCATCTGGTTTATTCTCTGCCATGACATATGCTAGGATAAAAAAAAAAAATGGTTTCTCAGCCAAAGAACTGTACAAATTAACTTCACACTCAGAAACACATTAAATTATTCATGCTATCAAAAGAAAGAAGAAAAAAAAAAAAACAAGAACGGTTGATACATCATCTCCTCAAAAAAATCTATTTAAGCGTAAATTATAACAATTAATTAGATATCCCTATATGAATATCTAATTGATGTTTAAGGGTGAAGATGCACAGTTACAAATATTTCTGATAAGGAAGAACCACAGAATGAACAGTCCTCAAAGAACAATGGTTTTATCCAATAATGAAAGGACTATTCCACAAGACTGATTATCAGAGCAAAGGGAAATCACTGGCTCAAAGTCATGTGACCACATTCTTTCACTTCATGTGAGACAATGAAGTGAATGATCATTTAAAAAAAAAAAACATTATTCTGTAACAACAGAACAAAAAAAGCATTATTCTATAAGAAAGTATATTTACGCGAGACTGGAGACTTAAAATAATGGGGGTTCAGTTTTAAAAAAAATGTTATGTCCTGTAATTTTTCCTTCTTTCCATCTTTTTAATATCATTTTGCTGCTTCCACATGCTTTGAATGGCACAACTCCCTTGTCACTCAGTCCCCATACACAGCTGTATCAAGGGTCTGTCTGAGAAACATGTTGAGCTTTGTTCTTTTTTGTTGCTGTGGTTTTTCCACCTCATCTTCCATGTCCTCTTAGACGCACTGCTACCTCGCCACTCGTGCTACCTCCCATACACAATCACACCCAAAACAATCAGACAGCATCATGAGCACTGACCGTTCACAGACAGCAATCAACATTACATCTCATGAGGACACCTACCAAAGGAGATGCTGCCCTGCTGTTCAGTCATTTCAGTGGTGTTCGGTGACTTCTGCTGTGATCTAATAAGTGCAGGATACCACCTACTAAGTCCCTGAACATCATTTTCTGGAGGAAAAACCACCACATCTATCAAACAACGGTCCCTAGCCCTGACATGAAATCCCTATAGGCATAAATTGGTAGAGGAAGCTAGAACTGAGATCACCACAAAAGCAGGGTACGCCTAGCTACACAAATAGTATGGCAGCCTGAAGACATGATCAAACAACACCAGCTGTTATTGGTTTCTGCCTTTCCAACTTCCAATTTCATTGATAGTTCTGTTGCAAATTAACTTTAGAGAAAAGAAATCTGTTTTTCAGACTTTAGTGCGGCAAATATGGCATAATCAGTACTCTGATGACAGAAACATAAAATCTCTCCCATTCAAAACCAGCCTCATACCACATTGATGGAAAGTAAAAAAAAATACTATCACTCTGAATTCAGCAAGAGTTTGTCATTTTCTGGTTTGAGCTAACATCCGCAGATTTTTGGTTGCTTAATTCCACTGGGTTTGTCTGAAGATTTCAGATCCTCCCACGGGCACATTGTACTAACAATTCAGTGCATGTCATTTGTTTTCTTTTAGTTTTTAATGTTACAGCCCAACTGACTACACAGGACCTTTTGAGGTATGTCACATTCATGCAGGAAGAAAAGGTCGCATCCCTGGTTCTTTCCTTTAGCAGAAATATTTTTTTGGTGTGGATGAGATGAACTGCTTAGATATCAAAACACAATATGAAGTTATCGGAAAGCATGCAAAGAAGGCACAGTCACAAATGTCTAAATCACCATATCACAAAAATTGATATGATAGACTGAACACAAAACAGACACAATCCCGCACATAGTGATTTCTTTCCATTTGCTGAAAATTTAATCATCACTTTCAGGGATAAACATGTTTACACAGGATATACATGTGTGGTATGACAGTAAAAAAAAAAAAGAAACATAACTGTGCAACACTGACAACTGACTACAGTATCTCCTCCATCATTACACACTATCACCTGCCATGTATATACACTGTGCGCAATCCTGAGCACCCTTGTCAATTAACACACACACACAAACAAAAATGGAGGGCAAACCAGAACAAGATAGAGTCATTCTTTTCTCCTTTTTTCTTCAATTCCAGCAAGCTTTGTCGCACTCCTTGATTTGCCCACTTTAATCTGGCTATACTATTCAATATGAATGCTGTTCAAAGATGCGTACATTCATAAAATATCAAGTCACAGGTGAGGGAAAAAAAAAGGATGAAGGCCCCACTGGGGGAAAAAAAAAGACCATGTTTACCAAAACAAAAGGGAAACAATGAAAAAGAAAAGAAAAAAAAAAAAGAAAAAAAAGATGCAAAAAAACAGAAGACAAAAAAAAAAAAAAGTAAAGAAGGGGGTGGGAGGGGGAAAAAAGTCACAGGTGAGAGGACACATGGGTTGCAATCTTGAGACATTTGCATAATGCTGCAGTGACATCCACACACACCTTCAACTTTTGGTAATCAAGTGTCTGCTTTGGCTGGGACCCATGCCGTCCTGTGTATGAGCACACCATGTCAGGTGCCACAGCAGATGTTCTACAGCCTTTCCAGTATGCGTCAACCATCCTACACCATGTCAGGTGCCACTGCAGAGGTTCTGTGGCCTTTCCCTTACATGTCTACCTTCTGAGATGACTATATCAGCTGCCACCGCAGTGGTCGATAAACTTTTTCCACATTGTCAACCTTCTGGAAACCACCATACCAGCTGCCACTGCAAAGCTTTCTCCTGCCGGTCAACCTGCATACATATATGATGTTTGTGCCACTGCAGAGGTTCTAAAGCCTTTCACAAACATGTCAACCTTTTCAAATATACATGTCAGAACAGCAGTTCTATGACCTTTCCAATACATGTCAATTCCGGTATGTTTTAAAAAGTCGACTGCCATTGCAGAGGTTCTACAGCCTTTCCAATACATGTCAACCATCCTACACCGTGTTAGATGCCACTGTAGAGGTTCTACAACCTTTCCCATACATGTCAACCATCCTATACCATGTAAGGAGCTACTGCAGAGGTTCTACAGCCTTTCCTATGCATGTCAACCATCCTACACCATGTCAGAAGCTACTGCAGAGGTTCTACAGCTTTTTCCATACATGTCAACCAAAACATAAACATTATGTCAGGTACTTCCGCAAGGGTTTTACAGCCTTTCCCATATATGTCAACCTTTTGGAACCCATGTCAGATGCTATCTAGGTCTGACAACTTTTGCACACATGACAATCTGTTGGGGGGGGGGGGGGGGGGGGGACCATGCGAGGCATCACTGCTGAGTTCTATAGCCTTTTCCGTACATGTCAACCGTTTGCAATACATGTCAGGCATGTCTGCAGAATTCACTGCAGAATTGCTACAACCTGTCACTGCGAATTCTACAACCTTTCCGATACATGTCAACCATTTGCAATACATGTCAGATGTCACTACAGAATTTCTACAACCTTTCCGATACATGTCAACCATTTGCAATACATGTCAGATGTCACTGCAGAATTCTACAACCTTTCCCATACATGTCAACTGTTTGCAATACATGTCAGATGTCACTGCAGAATTCTACAACCTTTCCCATACATGTCAACCGTTTGCAATACATGTCAGATGTCACTGCAGATGCTGTACAGCCTTTTCCATACATGTCATCCACCACATACACACCATGTCGGGATTTACTGAAGAGTACCTACAGACTTGCCCATACATGTCAACTTTTTGGAACACATGTCAGATGCTACTGCAGAAGTCTGACAACTGTTGCATATATGACAATGTATTGGAAAACACACACACACACACACACACACACACACACACACACACACACACACACACACATGTCAGGAATCACTGCTAAATGATACACCCTTTCCCATACATGTCAACCCTTTGCTATACATGTCAGGAGCCACTGCTGAGGTTCTACAGCCTTTCTATGTCAACCCTTTGCTATACATGTCAACCCTTTGCTATACATGCCAGAAGCACCTGCAGAGGTTCTAAAGCCTTTCCCATACATGTCAACTCTTTGCAATACACATCTGGTGCCACTTCCAAGGTTCTACAGCCATTCCCATACATGTCAACCCTTTGCTATACACGTCAGGAGCAACTGTAGAGGTTCTACAGCCTTTCCTATACATTTCAACCCTTTGCAATACATGTCGGTGCTGCTACTTCAGAGGTTCTACAGCCTTTCCCATACATGTTGGGTGCCAATGTAGAGGTTCTACAGCCTTTCCCATACATGTCAGGTACTACTGCAGAGGTTCTACAGCCTTTCCCATACATGTCAGGTACTAGCAGAGGTTCTCAGCCTTTACCATACATGTCAGGTACTACTGCAGAGGTTCTGCAGCCTTCCCATACATGTCAGGTACTACTGCAGAGGTTCTGCAGCCTTTCCCTACATGTCAGAGGTTCTACAGCCTTTCCTGTACATGTTGGGTGCCACTGTAGAGGTTCTGCAGCCTTTCCCATACATGTCAAGTACTACTGCAGAGGTTCTACAGCCTTTCCCATACATGTCAGGTACTACTGCAGAGGTTCTACAGCCTTTCCCATACATGTCGGGTACTACTGCAGAGGTTATACAGCCTTTCCCATACATGTCAGGTACTACTGCAGAGGTTCTACAGCCTTTCCCATACATGTCAGGTACTACTGCAGAGGTTCTACAGCCTTTCCTGTACATGTCAGGTACTACTGCAGAGGTTCTACAGCCTTTCACATACATGTCAGGTACTACTGCAGAGGTTCTACAGCCTTTCCCATACATGTCAGGTACTACTGCAGAGGTTCTACAGCCTTTCCCATACATGTCAGGTACTACTGCAGAGGTTCTACAGCCTTTCCCATACATGTCAGGTACTACTGCAGAGGTTATACAGCCTTTCCCATACATGTCAGGTACTACTGTAGAGGTTCTACAGCCTTTCCCATACATGTTGGGTACCACTGCAGAGGTTCTACAGCCTTTCCCGTACATGTCAGGTACTACTGCAGAGGTTCTACAGCCTTTCCTGTACATGTTGGGTGCCACTGTGAGAGGTTCTACAGCCTTTCCCATACATGTTGGGTACTACTGCAGAGGTTCTACAGCCTTTCCCATACATGTTGGGTGCCACTGTAGAGGTTCTACAGCCTTTCTAATACCTGTCAAACCCTTTCAACACATGTCAGGTACTACTGCAGAGGCCTGACAACTTTTGCTCACATGACATTCTACTGGGGGAAAAAGCCACCATGTCAGGTGTTACTGCAGAGTTCTACAGCCTTTCCCACCCATGCTGGGTGCCACTGTGGAGGTTACAGCCTTTCCCATACATGTTTGCCCTGTGGAGGTTCTACAGCCTTTCCCTACATGTCAACCTTCTGGGAAACATGTCAGGTACTATTGTAGAGCTCTTCAGCCTTTCCAGTACATGTCAATTTCATTGAAGCTTTCCCATACACATCAGCCTTCTGGAAACCACCATGTCAGGTACCACAGCAGAGCTCTATATTGCCCTTCCTACACATGTCAACCTTCAAGAATACCATCCTGTCTGGTGTTCCTCTAGTGATTCTACACCTTTCCCTCGCATGTTAACCATGTAGTATATACCATGTCAGGTGCCACTGCAGAAGTTCTACAGCCTTTCACACACACACACACATGCACATAGAGGTACGCTACAGCCACACACACACACACACACGCATGCACGCACAACACACCTCTTAAACCTTTGCCATACATGTCAACCTACAGAAACACATAATCTTGGGTGCCAGTGTAGAGGTTCTGTTGCCTTTCCTGTCCATGTCAACCTTTGAGAACATATATGTTAGGTGTTACAGAAGAGGTTCTGCAGCCCTATCCAAACATGTACACACCATTGTCAATGCCACTGAAGACATTCTACAGCCTTTCCCATAAATAGGAACCCTCAGTAACACACTGTGTCAGGTGTCATTACAAAGGATCCACAGCCTATCCCATATTGATATATGTCAACCTTGCTGAACATGCCTGGTCAGGTGTTAATGAAAAGGTTTCACAGCTTTCCCAATGCGAGTTTAATCTTCCTGAGTCAATATTCAAGAACTAGGGGAAGTGGAGAGGAATTTGGTGTTTAACTGAAAGCATTTTCTTCTTATTCCCTTGAATAAGTCAATGTACAGCTCTCAAAGGATATATGCCTTCCATTATCAACTGTTGATGGAATACCAAGAACGTGCTGGCTCTATCTGGCATCTTTTTAAAACTATATCAATGTCCATTGTACAACCAATTTGAGGAGATAATTGACTGCTTGTTCTTCGTTTTCATTGTACTGAATGTTGTTTACCTTGCCTAAAGAGGAACAAAGAGGTCAAATGTTTTGTCTTTAATTTGTTTGTCTCTTTAGTCTGGTGGAAAATCATTTTGATTTTTCTTTTAAAGACCAAAGAAGTAGAAAGGCAACATTTTTTTGTCTTGTAAATTGTTTGTTGTCCCTTTTGTCTTGCAGAACAGTAATTGTTCTTTAAAGTTTCTTTAATTGTGCTAAGAAAAATGACTCCAGAACCCATTTTTTAACAAATGTTCACATTTTTTTACATTTTGACCTGGACATAAAATTCTGGTCACAATTTTCATGAGAAAAGTTGTAAAAAATATAGGAGGAGTGTCAAAAGCAATGCTTTTCATTATCTTTATATCATTCTATCTCATTATCTTTATATCAATCTTTTCATTATCTTTATATCATTCTATCTCATTATATTTGTGTATCATTCTATCTCATTATCTTTGTATCATTCTATCATATTAGTTTTATCTGCTGTCCTGATGGACCTGATTAACCATGAATGTATCAGGAAGGTTGCAAGTTCCAATGATGAACACATCACTATAGAGACATTTCACTAAATCAGTAAATGTCCATGACAGAAATGATATCTATGTGAAATTTGTATCTACTAATAACTTCATGTTCAGAAGCATATGTGTGTGTGTGTGTGTGTGTGTGTGTGTGTGTAAACTTTTTCTTTTTTTTTTTTTTGCATTCTCTTACATTAATTTGACACTGATATAAGAGTGTGTGCGCTTGTATCTGACACCGAGTTCAAGTGGATATTTGTGTGTGTGTGCAAGTGTGTATGTGTTTAATGAGAGAGAGAGAGAGAGAGTGTGTGTATGTATGTGTGTGCGTGTGTGTGCATGCATGTGTATATGTGCCCCTAACTGTTTCTTTACATGTGCATATGTGTGTAAGTGTATTCATGGCATGCAATTTTTGGCATGCTTCACAACAGTAAAGTGCACACATGTGACAAATTTCTGTCACAGAAAAATAACAAGTATCAAAACATTTTAACTTCACAACAATAAACAAATATTACAATTCACAAATGAAAAGAGATTGCAAAAAAACTCACCATACTGCGTGGAACATGTCAGCATAATAGCTCACCGCATTGCATAATCATTTTGACAAACCACATCATATTCAAGCCAGCTGCTCCAGAACTGCAAGCTTATGCGCATCATAACATGCACTGTTGCTAGTTTAGCAGACAACAAATCCTATGGCCCTGAAATGATTTCTTAGGTCAGGGTTAAAAAAAAAACAACATTATTTTCATTCAAGTATGTACACTGTGAACTTATAGTACTAATCAAAATGAAGTCTTCACATTGTGAAAATCATACTTTGATTTTGTTATAACAACGTCAAATTGGAATATCTCTGCTTTCTTTACTTTTCCCTGTTTTTCCCCACCATTACGATTTGCAGGTTTTTTCGCACTTCTCTTTGCTAGGTCATTACTCTTTTTGTTAATTCCAGAGAAAATATGATGAATGTGTTACAATTCAAAAAGACTGACAGAAAGTAATGTTAGAAGCTTTTTTTGAGTATAGATGGATACTTTTTCACCAGGTCATGATATTTCTGATAAAACCAGCATTCCCCATGAAGATATCTAGAAATCAGTGGTTCATTTCCTGTCTCTCCTCCCCTGTGAAAAAGCTCCTCCTGGACCAGTTCTCAAATTTATCAGACAAGATCCAAAAAAAAAAAAAATCTTAACTTTCAAGAATACAATTTACCAGTAAAGTCAGGGACAGCTACTGGTATCCCTATAGCTTCAACCAGTGCCAATGTTTTGCTGGGTTAAGTGGAAAGTGACCGACCTACTGGGAATAGATCTCGTCAAAATAGGCCCTGAACACACTGGGAAGATTTACTTATGACATTTCACTGTTTTCAGTAAAATTCTTTCTACCCCACCAACAAACTTGCTGTAAACAGCTATTTTAGTTAAATATCATTCTTAGATATCCTAGAACTTGAGAATGGCTACATTAGCGCTGACCTTCACGCCAGACAGACGGACCATCATTTCAAAGCTTGCCATCCATGTCATTGTGCAAAACAATGTACCAGCTGGTCGATTTTTAAGGCTACAACACATTTGTTTGAATCCTTCAAATTTCACAGCTAACAGCAGCAATATGATCCAACACCCTTCATGTCATGGTTACCCCCTCCCTGTCCTTCTACAAGCAAGCAAGCAGAAAACAGAAATCATCCCTAGACTGAACATTTTTAACACACAAATCCAAAACCCACAGTGGTGATACATGATCCTCTCAACCATCCATTGACAACCTGGCTAAAAGAACTTTTACGCCCGTTTCACATTAAGTCTGAGAGGTAGAGAGACAGAGGTAGAGAGAGAGATGGGGAAACCATGCGCGGGGAAACAAACTGAGAGACTTAACTGACAGGCATGATTGTCAAAGAGAGTACGAGTGAGAGAAAAAGGCAGAGAGAGGGAGTGGGAAGGTAGGGTAGAGGGGCGAAGAAATGGCAAGGGCGAGGAGGGAAGAGGACAAGGGGGAACAAGGAGAGAAGGGAAGTGCAGAGCTAGGCAACAGGTAAGATTACATATTTCACACCCAGCAACCGCTAACAAATAAAAATATGACACAATTTTTTTCAAAATTTCAGATTTATGACAACATACACATGCCACCAACAAACACACACACACACACACACACACACACACACACACACAGAGAGTCATACACACACTCATATCAAATGTGCGTGTTAACATGTCAAAGAACAATGATTTTCATTGTCAACAGATAAAAAGGCGATAACCATTTTAAACAAACATTTAAAATCAAACAATGTAACAATAACATGATAACTGTTGATGGGAGGGAGGGGGAGGGGGAAGGCAGGAGAAGGGCAAAGGAGCAGGAAAGGATTTGAAGGTTAGGAGTGTAATTTACTGAGGCCCAGTGGAAACAAAGTCGTCAGTTTCCAAATCCAGAAATGTTCTCTGTTCATCATGGGAGTAAGATTTTGGTTGTGTACCCATTCTAATATTATGCATTTCATATCCGTCAAGAGACTGGTCGGTTTGATTTTAAATTTTTTTTTTGTTATCTACGTTGATAAAATGTATTTTTCAAAGATTTGTCTTTCGTTTCTCCAACATACTGGAGTATAATGGCATTGATCACAGAATAAAAGATCAATCACATTGTTGCTCTCACAATCAAGTATCTCTCATACCGCAACATTTTTCCCCTGTTCTGGAACTGGTATTATCTTCAGTTTGCAACAAGTGCTCTTTGCATATCACACGTTTTCTGGCAGTTATAACAACACCCACACCCACACCCACCACACCCCCGTTGCTTCTGGCTGCATGCAGACAGGAGTGAAAGGGCAGAGGCAGGCATTAATTTTTTTTTTCTTTTTAAATTTGCAATTCCTTCCTTTCCCCCCACAACTGGTTGAGCTCAAGGCATTCCATGATAAATATGCAGCAGGTAAAATTGTTCCTAGAGACATTGTCTGTGCAGGGTTGAGAGGATTATGAATCACAACAAAGCATTTTGGAATTGTACGTTAAAGTATTCTCTCTCTCTCTATTGTATTCTCTCTCTCTCTCGATCTGTCTTCGAGAGGGATTGCGATAGTTTCCTCATGCAGCTAGTGAAGGGGTTTTCATATTTATGATATACATTCTCCCATTTATTTCGTTATCAATTTTTTTTTCCTCTCAATTTCAAATCTTTGCCAAGTCATTACTATAAATGATGGAAGAATTGTTAACCTGCACTTGTTTTCCCCCACTACTTAATTGTTCAGCTTAATTATATATATATATATATATATATATATATATATATATCTTTTGAGAGAGAGAGAGAGAGAGAGAGAGAGAGAGAGAGAGAGAGTGAATACATCTTAAACTACAACAACAAATCTGTAAGATAAGACATTCAAATCATTTTGTTTAACCAAGCACAAAATCCTTCTCAGACTATGAAAACAAAAGCTTAAACAACAACATGAAGGAAACACAATGATTTGAAATAAATATGTTAAAATTGACTTTCAAATGAAAAAAATACACAACCACAGAATGTGTGAGGCTGCTTACCAATCATATGATAAAATACGCAACCACAGAATATATGTGGTTGCTATAATTGACTGTCTTTTTGAAAAGAAAAATTGTAAAAATTTTTTTTTTTTTTTTTTGCTACCTTACTCCCGTAAGCTTTCACCACTGATGTTACATATTTGTGTAATTCTAAGAATTCCGCAATCATTATCTACTTTGTCATCATCTGAAAGTCAGAATCATTTTATTTCAGATTAGTATACCAGACATATCAAACCGTTCTGGTCATCAAATAAATTTACTGAGGGCTATGTATAGTGAAATGAAACATCTTCACACAAGGCATCATACAGCAATGGCAACAATCCGAATATAGTTGACAACCCTCAAAAACAAACGGGAAAACCACAGGAGACAACACACTTCTTTGCAAAACAATGACAAACAGCTTATGAGCAATATTGATGACGGTTCCTTGCAACTCAGACCTGCAAGTCTTGGAAATCTTCACTTGAAGGTAATCATATACTCTGGGTAAGCCTGGGTGTCATTGAAAATGACACATAGACGGAAGGACTGTTGGGGTTGTCTGTGGCCGAGTCGTACAGAATGGGTCCTTGTCGGGCTGGCAACACTCGCAGGTTGTTCTGGCCATTTGTGGGATGTCCAACGAGCACCTTACACTGGTATACGTAGCGGTTTCCAGCGACATCAGGCGGGGAATACGTGGGACTGGCAGAGTAGCTGGCATTGATAGCAAAGTACACGCCTTGCCCATAGACCGTGGCTGTGGGGCATATGAAGCATTTCTTGATTAAAAAGAAAAAAGACAACTGTCATTGGTATCATTCTTGTTAATGTTATCATCAGTATTATCACTACTCTTGTTGTGATTGTTACTAAATCCATTATAACCATCAACGTCACAATAGCTATTACTGGGGTATATTTCTGTCCTAACAACTTGACACTTTATGCCAAAGAGTGGGGGGCACTGCAGGGATGGATATCAGTAGAAAATGCATGTCGGTGTAAATATCGTGTTGATAAACCAGTGCATGTGGGTTGAAAGCGACGTAGCAGAAAGTGTGGAAATGTGTGCGACTGAAAGTGGGACAAAGGGGAGTGAGACAGCACTTTGCAGCATAAGCAATTTGTCACAGAGAGCAGTTTGTGAATGATGAGAGCTTGTGGACTCTGGCCATATGGCAAAAAAAAAGCTGTGGACTTGATTCTTGTATAGGTGATCTTTGCCTGGCCATTTGCAAGTAAAAAGAAAAAAATAAGAGAAAAAAATTAGGAAATCAGTATAGTTGGACTCTGTCAATAATCAATGTTATTCTATCAGGATTAATGGAAAGTCATGTCCCCTGAAATAACAAGGTTCAGAGGCGAGTGCACTGGACAAATGCAATACTATAAGCAGCTCAAAAGCCACCCTGGTGGAAACAATCACAAAAGAACTCTATGATAACAACATCATGACTAGTACTAATACCATGATAAGGACATCATGACTAGTGCTTTTACCATGGAGAGGACATCATTAGTGTTTTCACAATGGTAAGAACACCATGACTAGTGTTTTTACAATGGTAAGAACACCATGACTAGTGTTTTTACAATGGTAAGAACATCATGACTAGTGTCTTTACAATGGTAAGGATATCATGACTACTGTTTCTTCTTACAATGGTAAGAACATTATAACTAGCGTTTTTACAATGATAAGAACATCATGACTAGTGTTTTTTACCATAGTAAGAACATCATGACCTGTACTCTTATTATCATGATAAGAATATCACAGTTGTACTCTTACCAATGACAAGACATAATGACTAATACTCTTATTATGGCAAGAATAATTATAACAACTCTACTATGATACACCCATCATGACTAGTACTTCTCCCATGACATGAATATCATGACTACAGTTTTTTTTCCACAGAAAGAACATAATGTCCAGTACTCTTACCATGGCAAGAATATCACAACCAGTACTCTCACCAGGATAAGAACATCACAAGCGCTTTTCCTCATAGTCCAAACCAATGCCTTTACCACCACCACCCCCCAACCCACCCATCCACACACACCACAAATTTCAAAGACCAAGCGGGCAAATCATGTCTTAAGTCTAGAAAAGGCATAAAACCTTTGTCCTTGAATCATAATCACTTCCCAAGTGAGATGATAAATTGGTTTTCAACATCTTTCCAGGCATAATGAACATGTCTTCTGGTTGCTCTTCATTTCAGCTTCGATTTTTACAACCATGGATCCATTCTGATACCTTTCCATCTGGTGTTTGTTTCTGAAGTGCAGACAACATTCTCTTTGCCATTGCAAAGCCAAATTTCTGTCAGTATTGACAGAAATATCTATGAAATAGCCCCCACCTAGAAATCTTTGTCTACTCCAACCAATGGTGTCACTTTCAAACTTGTTGGCTATGCCGCTGTTAACTGAGACTGGTTCTCAGGTCTGCTGCTCCTGTAAAAAGCAGTGTCCCCAGTTCAACAACCACCAAACTTGTTTCTCGTGAAGTGGCTGTTCTCCTTTAAAGCCGTGCTGGACTTGCAAAAATTGGTCATCAGCAACATGGGGACAACTTTGCAATTCTGGCATTTCTGTCAATTAAATTAATTGAAAATCTGCTGAAGTTCACACCTTTTGACAGAGGAATCGTCCATCATTCTCTGCTATAATGCCTGTTAGATGCTGATCAACCCTCTTGCTCTCTCTGATTTTGTAAGGGGAGGGGGGGTTGTGTGCAAGGGGGATTTCTGATGTTGAAAGCGTTGTTCCATGACAAGTACGATTCAGGTACGCGTTTCATAGATCTACTTTTCATAGAAAACTTCTTTCTAGACTGGTAATTGATATCAACTTCATGACTAACATTTTTTCCAATGGTAAGAACATTATGACCAGTACTATTACATTGTAAGAATACCACAGCTAGTGCTTTTACCCTGGTAAAAAATCAAGACTAGTGCTTTTTTACCCTAGTCAAAGCATTATTACCAGTACTGCTACCATCGTAAAAATATCATGGGAAGAACATCAAGACCAGTACACTTGCTTTAATAAGAACATAACCAACAGTACATTTATCATGACAACCTTAGGATCATTGCTCTTACCATGATAAAACTCTCACACCCAGTACACTTACCATGGTAAGAACATCATGACCAATTCTTACCACTGTACGAACATCACAGTCAGTACTTTACAATGGTAAGAACATCATAACCTGCATCTTACCATGGTAAAAAAAAAAATGACCAGAATTCTTTACCATTTTTGCCACAGAAACTCCTGTTGAAGCCGTGGTGGTTGATATTGGTGAGGGCATCAGCTGATGTCCCATGCCACAGTATCTTTTCGTTTTCTATGCCAGGGTTCTGTTTCTCCAAATGAGCTTTCTTGGCCATGTACTGGTGGTACAGGTGTGTGTTCTGAACACGCTGGATCTGAAACAGACATCATAAAGCCACTGGATAATTGATCTTTCTGTTTTTCAATGAGGAATTCGAAGAAAAGCGTTGTTTTTCAGAACCTGTGGCCATAAATCTGTCGGGCCATCAACTCTATCCGAAAGCTATGTCTGCCTATGGATGGGTGGTGCAAGCAGCCAGGCTTGAAGATGAGTGCCCTCTTCTCACTACGTGAACACATATTACTTTATTGATCATATCCATTTCTTTTTTTTTCCAATCTACTTCTGGCTGGGAATGAGAGTGCATGGTAAACAGACTGAGTGGGAACAGAAAGAGCAGTGAACGAACTACTCCAGAAGCTGCTCTGCTCTGCGTCCAGGCCCTCCACTAGGATTGGGAGAAGGAAATAATGCAATTTTTCTTTCTTTTAAGCCTGAAATGTATACAAGAAAACTGACTAAACATGATGTTCAAGTGACATGAGAAATGTAGTAAACAAAGTAAGTCTCAAAAAAGCTCAAAAAGTGAGTCAGAGTTGGAACAAATGATGTGTGAATGTGAAAATGCCGACATGGAAGGACAATTCCAGTATGCAGTTGCATGACATCTTTCAAACAACTGTGTCCACATCATGCACAGCCAGGTGTAAAAGAAGCTTACACGAAGTTCAAATCTTTATGTTTGCTCCCTGGATTCCACATTGGTGAAGTCTGACCCAAAAGACTCCGAGACAAAGTCCACAGTTGGTAAAAACTACCCCCAAAAGTCGTCAGGACAATACACACAGTGCATTTTCTCTCTTAACATCACTTCACTTAAAAACTTTGTGAAGTACAAAACATTTTCAAAAAGCAATGATCAGTTCTAAGAGAAGCATGTCATTTTGAGTTCAAGTGTCAGCATCAGCCTTGAAATGAAACAGGTTTTTTATTATTTACAAAAGTGGTAAATTTGATAAAATAGTAGGGTGAGATCACAAATTTCTGGTCCAATCAAATGTCTACATATCCCATGGACTACCAAAATAATGCTGTCTTAAAATGATTCAATCACAAAACATCATTGGCCATGACACATAGAAGCTCTCTTTCATTCTGAAAGCAGTCAAACGGCATACAGCTGACAGAGAGGTACCTTGCTGTCGGACACACACACATGCACCATGTTTCTTGAGAAAACATCCACTAGTTCAAGGGTTCCTTTATTTTGCTGTTTCTCTGGATCTGGGAGGATTCATCATGCAAGATTACATCTCATTTCTTTCTGGAAATTGTGATATAGTAATAAGGTGTACATATATACATACAAGTACACAGAGTACAGAGTCTTGAAAAAATTAAACAGCGCACGCGCACACACACACACACACACACACACACACACACTCACACTCACACTCACACATACATTCTCTCTCTCACACACTCTCTTCTCTCTCTCTCTCCCTCACCCCTCTCTCTCTCTTTCACACACACACACTCTCTCTCTTTTACACACACACGCACTCTCAGCAAGAACTCACATTTGTGATGGTGACATTGCGAACACTGGCAGTGAACCCACTGCTCACTTGCTGGTATTCTGGATCTGTGGCCTTGAGAGTGACCAGTTTGACGGTTTCGTTGGAGCTATGTGGTTCCCAGAAGTCTGGCACTCGACCTCCTGCCTGGTCTGCAACAACAGCAACAATAAATCACTCACTGTGGTCAAAGCCTGCTCATTCAAAATCGGCTGTTATGTGAACTGCAGTAATGCACCTCACACACTCAAAGCCCGTTCTATGAATGTGGTTGTTCTTACTATTCTTCTTTGTACACTCAGATAGGAACCCCAGCAGCACTGATGAAGGCTGCTGTGTGGCAGAAGCCCTCCAGAGATCCATAGAGCTTCTGCCTCGTCGATGTGTCAGCAGACCAGGTCTCTGCTCTCAGCTTTTGATGTGTGGGACAGTCCTGCAGGAAGAGTCCACTGTCACTGGGGGCTGTACCCCATGGCCATCTTTAAGACTTACAAAACACTTCATGAAGTGAAGCCCTTCTATCATTCTTGATGGATTATAAAACCCAGAGTAAAGTACTTCACACAGTCAAAGCTTGTTCTAACAATCCTGAGTTTACTGAAGCACGAGGTAAAACACCACATACAATCCAAGCCCATCTATGTTATGAGCTTAGCAAATGAAGGGGAACAGCAGCTCCAACTGGAGCAGGAAGTCTCCTTTGAAGAAAACAAAAGCATTATAAAGAAGAAGCAAAAAAGAAGACAGCTTGAGCAGCAACCAGAATTCAACAAGAAAGATGCATACTACCTGCTGCCCAATCAGACCAAGCGAGCATTGTGAGACTGAGGACAGGGCACCCCAGACTGAGCTATCCCATGTTCATAAAAATTCCACACTGGCGAGTCTTCAAGTTGCACAGCTTCAATGACATTGAAACACTTCCTGCAGGACTGTCCCACACATAAAAAGCTCAGAGCAGAGACCTGGCCTGCCAACACACTGATGAGGAGAAAGCTTTATGGATCACTGGAGGGCCTCTGCTGGGGTTCCTGTCTGAGCGAATGAAGAAGATCAATGTTGTCATGGCTGCTGGCACCAAACTTTGAGTCTTCCCTGCCTGAGATCAGAAGATCAAGCTTACTGAAGCTGGTCTGGTTTCAGCCAGGCCACAGTCAGTACAGAAAGAGCTGCAAGCATTACATTCCTCTCCTATGTCACTTGGCACTGAACTGACGGACAAGGCTTCTCATCATACCAATCACACACGTGCTATAACACGTACACATGCTGCAGACATGGAAGATTTTACAATCATGGAACTGTTTCGCTATGGAGTATCCTTTCTTGTGGCAAAATGTGTACTCAACAGCTAATACACTGAACTTGTCATCAATACTAAATACCAAAGGAAAAATCGTTATTACATGCAGAACATGCTTTGAGTTAAAAGTCAGAAAAACAATCTAGCTTTCATCTGCAAGGTGTATTGTGTACGTAAATGTGTGTCAATCATAATCAAGTCTTACAGACAAAAGCATGTTTTGTTAGCATCAAAACCAACAATAAACAAATCTTAACTGCTCACAGCACAAGTGTGAACAGCAGAAAGTGGTTTGAATTACCTGGCAGCTGCAGTAAAACCAAAACTTGATTAAAGTGAAGATCTTAGAATATCCTTGGCTCCATGCAATGTAGACTATGCAAGTGTGAATCAGCAAGTGACACTCTGGGGAGGCGGGGGGGGGGCCCGGGGGGGGGGGCACTATGAAGGTGGCCTGTAAGCTTCATTGTTATTTGATTAGACTGTACAGAATTGTAAGGTAGAAATGAGATGGTATAGGGAAGGGCTAGTGATAAGCTGTGCTGTCCATCATAATGTGGAAGGGGATGGTGGTAGGGAAGCTTTGCAGCAGCATCTGTGTGTGTGTGTGTGTGTGTGTGTGTGTGTGCAAGTGTATGCAAGTGTATGTTATGTGTGTGGGTATGAGTGAGTGTGTGTGTGTGTGTGTGTGTGTGTGTGTGTGTGTGTGTGTGTGTGTGTGTGTATATGAGTGTGAGTGAGTGAGTGAGTGAGTGAGTGTGTGTGTGTGTGTGTGTGTGTGTGTGTGTGTGTGTGTGTGTGTGTGTGTACACCCCCCAAAAAAAAGCGATCTGACCCTCTCACCTTTGAGTTTGTCTCTCCGCATCACACTGACAGTACTGGAGCGGTCATCTTTTTCGGGTATTCCATCATGGAATTAAAGTCAATGACGTAAACTCTGCCTGCATCGTCCTTAATCTCCGCATATCCCTCCTTGCCCTGAAAGGCTGTTTCAATGATCTGGTTTTCCCTGGGCGGATATTCAATCCTCTCCGTGCCTGTTGTGGTCACCTGATATTCAATCAAAACACACATTTAAATTTCATCCTTCCGATGGAAAGCATGTGTACAGCTGACTCTGCCATAAATTATGTTCAGTCTTTCAATCTTACTTGAGAGAATCAGGAAACAGTTTTTTTTTATCCTCTTTCACAGGGTTAAAGCCAATTAGCCAAGGTTAAGAGAACTGCAGACACATAATCTCTTGATTGTTGTATGGAGGAGAATGGGAAAACATACAAAGAGCTCGTCCCTAAACACACACACACAGGTGTGCACGCACACACATGCACACACATGTGCGCGCGCACACACGCGCGCACACACACACACACACACACACACACACACACACACACACACACACTTTCTCTGTTCAGGTGGGGGTCATCTCTTGGCATTCTTCCCTCAGTGGGAGACCCTCACTTCACTTAAGGATGAGTGGGTTCTGTCAGTGATAAAAGAAGGCCTCAGGATTTCCTTTACCAACCCATCCCCCTCTGACATCTGGTTTGGACCAAAGTTTCTTCAGATCTGGTGAAGGCGTCTGTTTCCTTTGAAGACCTGGACTCCCTCATTCGAGAGGGCACAGTTTCAGAGGTGTCTCTTCCTAGTCCTCTGTGATTTTTCGCTCTTTCTTCCATGTTTTCCCCAAAAATAGCAAGTGAAAGCCTATGATCAATCTCAGCAGGCTGCATCTCTGTCTTTCTCAAGTGAAATACACCATGAAGACTGTTTTTTGAGAGCTACACGCTTCCATTCTGCCAGGAGATTGGGCCAAAAGCCACAACCTCTTAGTCAATACTTTCACATTCCCATGCACAGGTAATCCCACAAGTACCTTTGCTTTTGAGGAAAGGCTCTCCTGTTTGGTCTGTCTCTCAGCCTGTGGGTTTTCACTAGAGCGATGGACATGGTCAACTCTGCAGTGATGCAAAGAACCAGTTCAATGTCTTCAAACTATCTTCACAACCTTCTCCAAAAGAACCAAGATTCCTCTTAGAAGCTTTCAACTATCTAGGATACCTTCTCCTCTTTCTTTCAGTGAACTTTTCTGGTGAACTTCTCAGACATCCATCTCAGAATGAATTTCCTGACTGTTCGCCTTCGGACACCAGGGCCGAAAAAATTCCATCTTCCACCCAGTTCCTTCCTCAGACTCAGTCTGCGTCTCCTTGCAGTCTTCAGACCATGAGTGGAATTGCCTCAGGGACTGTGAAGCTCATCTCTCTGGGTCGTCTCCACCTCTGTCCACTTCAGTGGGTACTGAGTAATGCTTGAGATCAGCTGTCATCCGATTGGGATGTCCTGCTTCCCATGACCCAGACCTTGGCGTCTTCTCACTAGCCTCGCCTCCACCTGGTTTAATTGAAATCTGGGATACCTCTCCTTCTCCTGTCATTATAAACCTTCTGTGTCAACACAAGAGAGGCAGGCTGTGGTGCAAACCTTTTCCCTCTCTTTCTGGCCATCAGCTGTACGTCCTAGCAAGTGATGACGAACCATACAAATGTCCTTGAGTTGAAAGCTGATTTCCTTGCTCTGAACAACTGGTCTCATGTGTTGGAAAGCAAGGCTGTTACAGAGCGTACAGACAACTCCAATGAAGCGCCGTACTTGAAGTCCAAGGTGGGACTCATTACAGGGCCTTGAATGACTTGGCAATGTCTTTTCAACTGTTCTGCCAGTCTGTGAAGATTTCTCTCCTTATGAGACTTACTCCTGGCAAGCTTAAAGTCCACCCAGATTCTTTCCAGGAGGGGCCTGGTTCAGCCCTCAAAAAGATGCTGAACAAGACTGTTTTCAGATATACCAAATACTGGGAACCCCTCACATCATCTGTTTGCCAGCTGGTAGATCTAACAATGTCCAGTCTTTGTGTCACCTTTTCCAGACCTACAGAATTCATTGTGGATGTGCTGGCAATCTTCTGGGAGGTGATATTCCCTACCACTTTTGCTCTCTTTTCCCTCATCCCAACAGTTCTAGGTGTCCAGAGAGAAGTGCCAGGTGATCCTCATTTGCTCTCTCTCAACGGGCAAAGAGCTGAATCCAACAGCCTAATCAGTCTGCTGGTGACGGTTCCATTTTTCAGTCTGCTGTGATGATGGTTCCATTTTTCAGCCTGCTGGTGACGGTTCCATTTTTTCAGTCTGCTGATGATGGTTCCATTTTTCAGTCTGCTGGTAAAGGTTCCATTTTTCAGTCTGCTGGTGACAGTTCCAGTCTGCTGGTGAAGGTTCCATTCTTTAGTCTGCTGGTGAAGGTTCCATTTTTCAGTTGCTGGTGACGGTTCCATTTTTCAGTCTGCTGGTGACGGTTCCATTTTTCAGTTTCCTGGTTTTCCATTTTTCAGTCTGCTGGTAAAGGTTCCATTTTCAGTCTGCTGGTAAAGGTTCCATTTTTCAGTCTGCTGGTGACGGTTCCATTTTTCAGTCTGCTGGTGTGGTTCCATTTTTCAGTCTGCTGGTGACGGTTCCATTTTTCAGTTTCTGGTGACGGTTCCATTTTTCAGTCTGCTGGTGACGGTTCCATTTTTCAGTCTGCTGGTAAAGGTTCCATTTTTCAGTCAGTCTGCTGGTGATGGTTCCATTTTCAGTCTGCTGGTAAAGGTTCCATTTTTCAGTCTGCTGGTAAAGTTCCATTTTTCAGTCTGCTGGTAAAGGTTCCATTTTTCAGTCTGCTGGTAAAGGTTCCATTTTTCCTCTCTGCGAGATCGGATTTGCTGTCCCAGCTCAGGTCAAGGAAGTGACATGAGAACCTTGTGACCCTCTCACTCCATGCCAGCTACATTTGAGGCAATACATCTCTACAAAGGTTGGTTTTTGCCCCCCATGCATGGAGAAATTCATGGTTGGTCAAGACAAACCACCCTGAAAGTGTATGACAACAAACCGCATGTCTACACAAACCTTCAGACATATGGCAAAAGACCTTGGCATCAGCCATGACTCCCTCCTTTCAGAGCTAGTTGTGCACTGTTGGTCAGGGACGGTTGGAACCAGTAGGTGCTCCAAGTGCACTCTCCCACTGGTCCTGGAGTAACTGATGACTTTGAGCCACCTGCCAAACGCTGTGGAGAATGTCACTCTTAAAACATGCTTTTCACATACCTTGGTTTGCACCTGGACTGAGCGAGGTTCATGCCCTCTCCAGGGACAAACGGTCTTTGAAGCGGCATGATGATGGCTAAGTCACCTCCTCCACATGCCTTTCTTTCCCAGCCTAAAACTGCAAGCCCAAAGAGTGGGCCTTAAGCATAACCTTGCCTCCTCTGGCCCATTTCCCCTGGCCCATTCATCGTCCAATCCCAGACTCAGGCGATCAAAGATGGAGCAGGTACATATCCTGTCTGAGCAGTGAGGACATGTACCTTCTGAGGACAAGAGCCGAGCTCCCAGAACTCCCTTTCATGGTGGAGCCAGGGAAACAGCTGTTAGAAACCCCAGATGATAAGCTTCTGGCTCAGGCAGGTAATTCACCAGGCTTACAGCTTTAATCAGAAACTGCTCCTCCCTAAAACAGATGTAATAGCATGTGAAGTCTGGGCTCTCTCTACCAGTTTTGCCCTCTGGCAAGCATTGCGGTTGCTGACATAGGACATCAACCAGCTGGAAAGTCACAGAAAACTTCTGGAAAGTTCTACTTCAAATCTGGCATTTTTTTTTTTTTGCTCAGGTGCATAGTAGTTGCTCAGGCTGCGACACACCCCTGCTGTTGACCCAATGACCATCTGTTTCCAGTCTGATCGCCCATCACCATCACCATCTGCCACTTGTGATTTTTGCTCATTAATGGTTTTCACTTTTTTCAGCTTATCATTTGTTTTTTTTTGGTGCGTTTGTTAAGGGTCTCTTGAGTGGCACTATTTGTATGCTTTTTTACCCTGCATGTCTTGGGAGACTGTCTTCTCCGTTTCCCCTTTTCTTTTTTTTTTTTTAAGTATGAACTATGCCCACCTCCCATCCTGTACAGCATTCAGCAAGGCACATCAAAATAACACAATATATTCTCCTATACACCGTAAGTGACAAATTGAACTTTAGCATTAGTGTAAATAATTGTATTCAGAATCAGACATATGACACTGCAAGGATATTTAACCTTTAAACAAATCAAAACAAAAAACAGAAACAAACAAACCAAAAAAAAAAAACCACCAAACAAACAAAAGCATGGAAGAGGAATGGAGGGGGGTGATGCAGGGAAATATACAAAAAGAAATGAAAGTACAAGTCGCCAACTGTTATTCATCTTCTACTATTCTTGATTTTGTTCATGCATTAATTGTTTCTTCTTTCCCTCCTATAAACATTCTTATTGCTTGTGACTTTTTATGCTGTTATCTTGAGGAAGAGCACAGACTAATCCTTTCATCTCTGAATTAAACATGAGAGACAGTTTGCGAATTGTCTCTGGTGCCAAGTTCTAGGTTTGGGAAACTCTGCAGAGATATTTTTCTGAGTCATCAAAGTCTCCCTGTTTAGGTGAACATGCTTTACCACCATGCTTTTCTGTTTTCTGGCATTCATTTTGACAGGGAAGTATAAGAAAATGGAATTTTACCTCTAAAAGTAGTTTTACAGTATCCTTACCTGTCCAAACTGTAGCATGCCCTCCCACCTCCCTGCTTAGTCATGAAAAGGTACAAAAACTTCTCTCTGTTTCAGAATGCTTCATGGAGTGAGCTCACTATGGGCGACCACTCTTCCAGCCTATCTGATTATGGAGGCATAATTAGCTCCCTGCTCACCCAGCTTTGGTTTTTTTTTTTTTTTTTTTTTTTTTTTTTTTTTTTTTTTTTTGAGGATCCTGATAATAGAGCAAGCAGGGATAAGGCCAGTTTGCACAGGTAAGAAGTAAAATTACTATTTTACCACAAACATTAAGCACATGAAGACATTCACAATAACCACTATAACTAGTACAATGTATACACATAGGCAACAAGAGCAACACGTTACTGTAACACACACACACACAGACACACGACACAGAAGCATGCACACACACACACACACACACACACACACACACACACACACACACACACACACACACACACACACACAAACACACACACACACACCATACCTCCAGAAAACACCAGCTGACCATGTTGGCCAACATGGACGCCATGTTTTTTTCCTGCTGCTCATGCTCCACTGATCGGATATACTCAGAGACCTCCTGCATACACTCAAACACTTGCTTGTGAAGGCCATCACAGATGATCAGTCCCGTCCCTTTACGGATCTGAAGCTCTGCCTTGTGTTTCTCTCCGATCTGCTCCACCCTCTGTACCTGTAGAACAGAATTTCACAGGACGTTTTGATGCCTTGCGAATACTAAAGAGTAGACTTATACACATCTCATCTTTGCCTAAATGAGGGAAAAGAGTTTTGATAGTGGGCAACTTGGACATGTCATTACATGTAGACCAAAGTGTGAACCATGGGATTCACTTTGTTTTGTCATAATGAATGGGACTGAAGTGAAATGAAGTTGCTGTAGTAACTTTCTCTACCTATCTACAATACTTACAAGATACAAATGACATACATGACTTCTACACAAAAAAGACTGTAATTTATATTTGTAGCCCTTTAACTACTGATCCACCTCTGGTGGCTATCATCAGATAACTACCGTTTTGTTCCTATACCTGCTATTTGGGAAGCTTTAAGCATTAAGATGCAGGTTTGAAGGTATATGCTAAAGCAACGCAATGCCATTTAAAAAGAGTTATAACTGGAGCCCCAAAACTTTATTTCATCTTTCACTACACATCAAGTGTGACAATAAGTGACAGTGATAGTGGACTATCCATATTACACACCTATGGACAATTCTGTGGCCCAGATATTCAAAACAATAACAATGGCTCAGAAAGCAGAGAAGACTGTGGAAGTCTGTATGTCATCACTTCCATCTTCAGCGATAGTGTATGAGGTAACCAAGCAGTAGGAAAGTGGCATCATCTCATCCTACCAATCAATTCCAGCCACTCCACCAAGATAAGTAACCACACTTGCTCAGTAATGAAGATTACAAACAGACACATACGAAAGAAAACAAAATTTACTACTGCACTTTCTTTTCAACAAATTTTGGTGTAATTGGAAACTCTTTTATTTTTTAGTCTGTTTATTTGTTGCTTTTTTCCCCCGAAACATGTGCCAGCTTCAAAAGTTTGTTTACAGTCTGTAAATTTAATGTAGTAGTCACTTACATGCCAGTGAAAAAAAAAAAAAACTAACACAGTAGTTAAAGGGTAAGTGTAATACAAAAAAATCAATCTAATCATACTCATAATGACGTGATAGGTGAAAAGTAAACATAATACAAAATCAATCTTTTCATACTCATATCTTTTTTTCTGCAAAGGAGAAAACAGCTTCTTCCTGATTTTATCACATTTACATTTTTCCATGAAATGAAAAAACAACTGTATCTTTTGATTTTTTTTTTCCTTAAATGAGAAAGTAATTCTGTCCTAATTTATCAAAAAGACATAATTTTTTTTTTGTCAAACAAGAAAATGACTATCCTAAATTTATCAAACTTACGTCTTTTTCATCAAATGAGAAAATAACTCCGACTGATCATATTTACACCTTTTTCCGTCAAATGAGAAAAAAAATACTTTCATCTTGATTTTAACACAATTACATCTTTTTTGTCAAAGAAGAAGCATCATGGATTCCCTCCCCTCTGGATATCACTGCTTCATCTCCCGTCTCATTGGTGGGATCTTTGTCCTGACTGGCTCCTAGTCAGAGTTGAGTCCCTTGAGCTCAACTGAGAAGACTGGAACCACACAGCTGAGGTTCATCCACTTAATGGGTGTGTCTCTAAAAGTGCTGCTCAAACTGCCTGATGAACACTGCAAGTGGCTGTATCTCACAGGCCTGGGTGACACCAGAATATATAGTGTTAAAGTAAGCTTAGGGTACAGCTCTGTCACGCTGTCTCAGACCACAACAGAAATTTGTGAAAACATTTTGATGACCCTCATCCATATCGATCAGCATTTAAAAAAAAGTTTCAGTTCTGTGGCCCTTCATGGCCAGTTCTCATGGTGTCCTCAGCTTCCATTTCTTCTCCACATCTATGCCCTTACTGAGGTTCTGTCGAGGTCACCAGTATCAGAATATTCTTGGGGACTCTTGTTCGACAGACGTGGTGGTGCCCTCTGGAGGAAGAGCTCAGCAGTAGTGCTGTGTCTCCTCTGTGTTGATTTTGCAGAGAGCCAGGCCTGAGACAGGAACAGTCAGGCTCTGGCTTGGACAGGACAGGAACAGTCAGGCTCTGGCTTGGACAGGCAACCAGAGTAAGCAGTGGCGGTGCGATACTACTGATGTGACACAAAAGATGAGACAGCAAATAAAAAAAAAAAGAAAAAACAAAAACAAAAAAAAGAAAATATGTCATCCTCAGTTTATCGTACTTACACTTTAAAAAAAAAATCAAATAGAAAATAGCTTAATCATCAATTCATCACACTTACATCTTTTCAGTCATGAGAAAATAACATTTTCCTGAATTCATCATACTTACATCATTTTCATCAAATGAAGTGATGATTTTATCCTGAATCTCTTTGCGGATGAATCTGTCCTTGACCATTTCATCAATGGCCTTCAAGACCTCACGCACATTGTCCATCTTTTCAGCGTAGATGAACAGCGAGACTTGCTGTGGAGTTTGCTGCACTATAGGGTTACTGACTGTCTGCTTTACTCCCATGATAGAGCTCCCAGAAAAAGCTGAAGCGGAAAATCAAACACACACAACATCTGTAAGTTTTATCAAGGAAAAGAGAACAGGGGTCACAACTGATATAAATATTTTGAAAAAAAGCAGCTCATGATGAGAGAGAGGGCAAAAACCTGACAGGGATGCCATGTCCAGCATTTGGCTACAGAATGGAAGAAACTGCAGGTGGCTCTGTACCTCAGCTGTCACAGTAAGATGCTCCTGTCCAACACGTTTGCACTATATTAGCAAGGACAGTAAAGCCATACAAAGCAGGAAATCTTAAATGGGACAGGGAAAGTAAACAGCAAATAACCAACATGCACCTGGCTGCTTGACTAGATTCAAGATTGAAAAGGCTGTGCCTGTCTTGAATAAGCGTTATTTTGTGTTTGTTCATTTCTCCAGTGTTGTTGTTGTGCAGACATGTCAAGTGAGAGTATTTGGGCAAGCTTGCAACATCTTTTTTTTTTTTGGGGGGGGGGGGGGGGGGGGGGGGTATGTCTCTTCGTTTGTTCTGTGAGCTCTGTGTTGTCATTTCTGCTGGGTGATTTGGTGTCGCAAGCAGCATTCGTTTGGAGTTACTGGAGTGTGACTGTTTCATCATGGGAGCAAGAGTTACCGTATTAGTTCATTATAAGCCAAGTAGAGTTAGTAGTATTAGTTCATTATAAGCCAAGTAGAGTTAGTAGTATTAGTTCATTATAAACCAAGTAGAGTTAGTAGTATTAGTTCATTATAAACCAAGTAGAGTTAGTAGTATTAGTTCATTTCAGTTTGTAGTATTAGTTCATTATAAGCCAAGTAGAGTTTGTAGTATTAGTTCATTATAAGCCAGAGTTTGTAGTATTAGTTCATTTAAGCCAAACAGAGTAAGTAGTATTAGTTCATTTAAGCCAACAGAGTTAGTAGTATTAGTTCATTAAAAGCCAGAGTTAGTAGTATTAGTTCATTATAAGCCAAACAGAGTAAGTAGTATTAGTTCATTATAAGCCAAACAGAGTTAGTAGTATTAGTTCATTATAAGCCAAACAGAGTAAGTAGTATTAGTTCATTATAAGCCAAACAGAGTTAGTAGTATTAGTTCATTATAAGCCAAACAGAGTTAGTAGTATTAGTTCATTATAAGCCAAACAGAGTTAGTAGTATTAGTTCATTATAAGCCAAACAGAGTTAGTACACTGGCCACTGCTTGCAAAGAATGTGATGTGGTGCAGTGCATGATGCGAAAAAAAAAAGTTTGCAACAACCTGAATATCAACAGAGCCTTTCAAGGTTTATCCTGACCACACTGGTTATCTACAGCCTCAATATGATGACCATTGTTAGAATAAAATTGAAGTTTGCAGATAACATAGATGAATGTTGAAGTAGGACAAGCAGACATTTTATTATAAAAACAGGCAGACTGGTAGTCCCTCTTCCCTTTAGCATCCCATATCACATCTCTCCCTCTTGCAACAACAACAAAAAAAAGAAAAGGGGGGGGGGGGGGGGGGGGGGGGGGGGGGGAGGACTGGGGCTGCGGCGGGGCCAACTGGGCTGTAGCTGTGGACAGAGTGTCGGAATGAGCGGCGTGGGTGCACTGCCTCTGAGGTGGTGCAGAGGTTGGGACACCAAAAAGAAAAAAAAAAGGGGTGGGGGGGGGGGGAGGGAATGGGAATGTGGAAAGGTGTCCGCATAAATCAGGAGTTTTCAGTGACTTAATCAAAGGCTCTCCAGTATAAATCAGCATTTTTAGATGACCTAATCAAAGGCTCTCCAGTATAAATCAGCATTTTTAGACGACCTAATCAAAGGCTCTCTCTAACTTAACACAAAAAAATTGGAAGCACAAAAGTCAGGACATCTTCCAGCAGAGGAAAGAGACATTAGACTCAAGGCTCTATTCTCTCTTGCATCTACCCGAGGTGACTGCAACCACACTGTTGTGTTTTCAACAACACTGGGCCACAAAAGCCAGATATCCACTATACACCAAGAGATACAATGATCTGCATCATCCACCACATATCTCTTGGGATTCATATACACACACACATATAGACATTTCCTGCCTGTTTGCCTGTGTATTTATCTTTGTATAACTCCCTTTGTCATTAATTATTCTACAACCATTTATCCAAACACCCACTATTGCATTAACATACCTGTATGCTTCCCAAACAAGGTTTGTAGAAACAAAGTCTATCGATCAGAAATTTCTGACCACCTATCTCTTTATCTAAATCAACCCACTTACATCCATACTGAATCCAATAACCAGAATGACAATTTAAAAACAACAACAACAAAACAAAATCAACTGTTGTGAAGGAAAACAATGACTGAAAAAAAAAAGACACAACCCATATGCAGCTCATCCATGTCCTCCACAAATAAAGAAAAATGTCCACTCCAAACATTGTCTTCACTGGTTTGCCAACGTTTTTAATTTCTCTTGACATTCCATCAGGTTGAAACTAAAGACCTCAACATTTCTACTGATACAGTTACTGACCCAACACTCCATCTTGTAAAATGTAATCAACATCCATCCCAGACTCAACCTCTTCCATCAACACATCCATCCCTTGTCTTACGAGGTTCATTTTTCATTCATCAACACATCCATCCCTTGTCTTACGAGGTTACTTTTTCATCTGTCGACACATCCACCCCTCGGCTTACAAGGTTAGTTTTTCATCCATCAACACATCCGTCCCTTGGCTTGCAAGGTTACTTTTTCATCCATCAACATGTCCACCCCTCAGCTTACAAGGTTACTTTTTCATTGATCGACACGTCTGCCCCTTGGCTTTCAATCAATGGAATCCCTGAAATCACTGACTTTTTTTTTCCATCTACCCTGCTGTGGACAGACAGACAGGCAGACAGACAGGCAGGCAGACAAACAGACAGGCAGACAGACAGACAGGCAGGCAGCAGACAGACAGGCAGACAGGACAGCTATGCCTGCTTGCAAGAAAAGAAACGACCCTGCCCAACCTGATTTGATTCTGCTGAAGAATCCTGAGCTGGCCTTGTTGTAGCTGCTCCCTGACTGCTGCAGAGTGTTGACAAAGGCAGGAATCATGCTGGTGTCAAACAGCACCACACGCACCTCTTCCAGCATGCCTGGCTGCTTGCCATGTTTGTACTTCTCCACCAGTGTGTCAAACAAGGCCTGTGCTGAAGTACTGGGAGACAGGCCCATACCTGAACCAATATGAACAGCTGGCTTGATATTATGCACACACACACACACACACACACACACACACACACACACACACACACACATACACACATGCAACCGCGCACACAATATTGGTAGTTGTAATCATAATCACTTAATCACCATCACCACTGTCATTAGTTTTGCCATCATCACTTATCATTATCAGTTTTCTGATTACTATCATCGTCATCATATATTCCTGCTCAATGACACTTCAATGTCAGACATATTGTTCAGAATCAGAGTTCATGTATGGAGTCAAAGAGTTTAAAGTTCTGCTACTGAAAGTCATGGTAGAAATGGTGACACAGGGCCATTCTTCACAACCCAGAAGGTCTCTACAAGGATTATGGGCCTTTGCTTTTGTTAAACATTGCTCACATCTGTTGGTAGCATTGACTGTAACATCTTTTGTACACTTACCCAATTACCTGCGACTGTCTTGGGTGTTTTGAATTGTTAGGATTCACATTAACCTGAAACCTATCTTGTTCCAATGCACCCGTTTATGATTCCCCCTGGGAAAAAAAATCTTAAGCAAGATATCCTGTAACCTTTTAGAGCAATTTCTTCTTTTCAAAACACAAGGAGAGGTATCCACTGATTTAAGGATTATATCTTCAGGTCTGCCTGTGGGATCTTTTGGCCCCCACTGACTCTGAGTGTTGAGTGTGCTATGATGAAAGCTGAGGATAAGAAGTCCAATTTCATCTACTTGAATGATCCGTCCGGTGTCCCTCAAATTTCCTGACCAAGATGGCAAGTGTCTCTGTCTCTAACAATTGGTGGACTCTTGATATGTCATGAAACGAAGCACTGAATACACCATGGTCATTATCCCAATTCAGTATCGCATGTGGCCCTTCCTTCCCGGCTATCATGGTCCATTCAGTTGTGATGTCCGCTCCTGTCAATGCCTGTGGCAACTTCTTGACAAGGTTTCTGATATTGGTAAAATCATGATGCATGCCACAAGAGGCATGTGGTGGCAGCTCTCTCCGCCGTGGGATACTAACACAACCTGGCAACATGCTTTTGCAGCTAAGCAGTTTTTGCCATCAGTGGGAGCAGGATTTAGTAGGTATAGCTACGTATGACTGGATATTGCCAAAATGACTCAACAGCAGGCCAAGCCTTCCCAGATGCCGAACTTGACCTAATGCTGATGGCTCCTGGTGGACCGACAGAACTGGGACTGTGATAGGACAGCCCTGGGTGTAGCATGGCATTTGCCTGGGAAAGGGGGAGGGAGGGTGGATGAAAGGGAGCAATGCTAAAAGAAAAGGTCAGGAAAAACAAAACATCCAACCTGCAACTAACAAAAGGGATCAAACAGGACACAGTGATTACATAGGGGAAGGAACTCTTACGACTGGATGTACCTGTGCCCAGGGCTGGCATTGCAACCGATTTTATCCCTTTCATCTCAGCCATCCTGAAGAAAGCTCAATGCCCTCCTCCCAGCTTCTGGAGTACCTGTCTGCGTTCACATGCAGAATGTACTTGCAGTTCAGGCTGTAGGCTCTGGTCATGATGATGCCTGTCTGCTGGATATCATGTTCTGCCCACAGAATACAGTTTTGATAAAAACAAAGTTTCACATCATACATCGTCACATCACGGCCCACCCGTCTGGAACAAACTTTCAATGAGAATTCGACATGCTTCCTTCACCTTCTTCAAATCGTCTGCAAAATCGGAACCTTTCAAACCTAAGGAATGAAAACTCGCACCCCGTCTTTCCTGTAATGAAATCCAGGTTGTGCATGTGTGTGTGTGTGTGTGTGTGTGTGTGTGTGTGTGTGTGTGTGTGTGTGTGTGTGTGTGTGTGTGTGTGCATGTGTGTGTGTGTGTGTGCGCGCGTGTGTGTGCGCGTGTGTGCATGTGTGTGTGTGTGTGTGTGTGTGTGTGTGTGTGTGTGTGTGTGTGTGTGTGTGTGCGCGCACGCGCATGTGTGTGTGTGCACATGTGTGTATGTATACAGAGGTAGGTAAGGGCGAATAGGGGAGGGGGAAGGAGGAGGGACTGAAAGAGGACCAGGGCTTTTCATCTTCCAAATGTCATTTAAAAAAAAAACAAACACAAAAAAAAACCAAAAAGATGGGAAGGGGAGTGTGGAGACCATTTTTCAATCCAAGCCTTCTTCCTACTGATTTTCTTACCCCAGCTTTGGGTCCTGATACTTGATCACCACATACACCATGCCAAGACTGCTTACTCTTGTTTTTTCATGCTTGACTTGAGTGCTGAAATATCTTCAGTCTCCCTCACCAGATTTCTCAACATTGCCAAGGCCTTACCTACTGTCATACTGAACTACGAAGTGCAAAGTAGAAAGTTGTGAAAGATGGTCCTAGTGATTGACTAAATCGATTTTTGACCAACCCAAATACAGACTGCTTTTTGCTGTGTGGATATCAACCGATTGAGATTGATTCCTTTGTTTATGCAAAGACATCCTCAAAAAGCTGGGAAAAACTGCACACCTCAAAGGATTATGTTGAAAACAGTTTGCCAACTATCGGCAACTCCACTCAAAGCAATGACACAGAATTATCTGTCTTAGGACCTAACGTCCTTGTGAGACGAGGGATAAGGCTAGCAAAGACAGCCATGCTGTGGTAAACTTACATCACAATGGAAAGCGTACTTGCAGGTTGAAAAAACAAGCCTAACAGAATTTTCCCAAATCAAAACAGAACAGCACAAAATTTCTCTGGGTAGGGAAGGCGATTTTCAGATTTTTTACAGGCCAGCTTTCCAGACCGTACCTGATAAATGGCACCCCTAGAAATAGAAAACAGTTAATTTTGAACTTTCTGGAGGAAACTGCTGTAAAATCACTAAAAGCAACTCTGATGCCAATGCTATTTTGGCTTCAAAGGTCTGCCTGGTTATTGACCAGGAATCAATCAGCTGCTTACATAAGCCTTTAGCAAAATCAAGCAAGAAGTTATAACAAACAGATGAAAAAGCATGAATTATTTCAGACAAAATGTTCCTACAAAGCACGTTTCATTTCAATATACTAAGAAGAAAAAAAAAACTGAAAAGGGAATCAAGGCTCAAAATGTTTTATATTCAAAGATGAATATTTCCAGCAGTCTTGTTACTTCATCTGCAAGTATGCTTTTACTATTGGTACTCATTAATACAAACACTACTAATATAAGATAAACAAAAAATGAGAAGATAAGAATAAGAAACTCAGGCAAGTGGACAAAAACAAAAAAAACAAATAAACAAACCAAAGAGAAAAAAAAAGAGACAGGAAGACCCAGAAAGAAACAGAAAGATACTGAGACAGCAAGAAACTGACTGGAAAAAAAAAAGAAATCAAGAATGTGGGTTTGAGAGGGATATGGTAGGGAATTTTGGGGACAAGAGGGGCTGGGGGAAGTGAAAGAAGTGAGCAGAAGAGAAAGGGGAGATGAGGGGGAAGGGGCCGGTGGGTGAAAAAGTCAACACGTCATTACCTTTCCCTCTCAAGTCCCTCTCCAGCTGTGGTCCACACTTCTGTCTCAAAGCCTTGGCTACACCTCCTGCACGGAACAGAATTCATGACAGCTGAATCAGAACACAAGAAAAACACTAAACCTCAATGGGCTCTGGCTATGCTTCATGCATTAAATCGAATGTTCAATGGATGAAATGGGAACACACGGCCTCAATGCCTTCACAACATACGCCAGCTCCACGGAACACTTTGCACAAGAACTGTATCAAGACTATAAAGCCATACTTGTGTTATGAAGGCACTGGCTATGCCCTTGGCATGGGACACTCTTTACGAAGGATGAATCAAGTTTTAGCAGAGCGCAGGCACATACAGGCAGATCTAAATTTAGGGGCAGATCTAAATTTAAGGGGAGGCAAATTCACTGGTCACATTGGTGATGCATGTCAAACAGAGGTGGGAAAACATTCACATTGAGACAAAGAATACCTTTTTCCATCTGGCGCAGTAAATCAAAGCCATTAGACAGGTAGACGTGGGTTGTGTGTGTAGAAAATAAGGACATCATCAAGCCAGAGATCAGTCCAGCCGCTGTGGCGAAGTGGTTAGCGTTGCCGACTCCTGGCTGGGAGGTCGTGGGTTCGAATCCCATCAGAGTCATGTGGGTTTTTCTGCCCCGACCGGCTCCTACCCAGAGTTGAGTTTGCTGTGGACTCAGTTGGGAAGACTGGAACCACACAGTCGAGTTTCATCCACTTAATGGATGCGTTACTGAGAGTGTTGCTCAAATTTCCTGACCAACACTGCAGGTGCCTGTATCTCTCAGGCCTGGTTGACGCCGGGATATATTATTAAAGGAAATGAGCGGTGTGTGTGCACTGCCATTGAGGTGGCTCAGAGGTTGGGACAGCAAAAAAAAAAAAAAAAAAAGCCAGAGATCAGATGCATCATCAGTAGCACAAGAAATATAACAGTCTGAATGCTGTGTGAGTGAAATCATAATCTGCATCACGAAGTTTGAGAAAGTTTCGCCAAACCTGTTGCTGTTTTGTTGCTACATGGCTTTATCCAAAGTTGCCAAAAGGTCAATCAGTTCAGTTATCAAACTACTATAAGGGCAAAGAATGGACTGCTCTCAAAGCTACATGACAAAATGACTGGTTTCCCCAATATTACCCATCAGAGTTATGTATTTTTGGAAAAAACTGTTGACACTCTTTGACTCCAGGAGGGATTACCATCATTCCGTGCCTACAAGACGATACAGCATATGTGGCACACCCTCTTACTTAAAAAAAAAAGTTAAAGTTAAATTAGTCAGAGGCAAGCTGCAAACATCCAATATGGTGCACATATACCATGAAAAAAAAAAAGGGTAAATTCAATCGTCACACCCCTCTCGCAATCACTTGTGAAGTAGAAGAAAGAAATTGCAAGCTACATAGTCAGTCCTAGAAAATAGTTGATGGTACACCTTGGGTACAGCACCCTCCAGCTGCCAGTCACTTGAAGTTTAATCAGTCCTCTGTCCCTCAAAATCCTTGGACATCCGAGTCTGACAGGGAAATCAACATAAGAGTCCTCACAGAAATTTCAGAATTTGCTCTCCTGAATCTCGTCTGCCAGTTCAACTTCTAGTTTCCACCATCTGGCTTTGCATGAAGGAAAGGCTTTCCCTATTTCCTTCTCCAAGCCAAATTCAGTCTTCTGTATTTTCCATTTATAGATTTTGCAACGTTGATTCCCAGCCTGAAGGCAACCCCATGTGTAACAGCTTTCAATTTGAAATCTGCATCGTATGTTCTTCGTTCCATCTGTGTTTGATAAAATGCTCCCAGTGACTGACAGATGAGGAACTGAATTCTGAGCAGAAGTGCTGTGTGAGCTGTGTTGTGAGTTACTATCTCTTGTTTGTTGTGTGATTTTTTAAAGTCCAAAACAGGTCAGGTGAGTAGTCCTTTTTGGCAGTTAGCCACTGTATTTTCTTTTTCCTCATTTGTAAACAGACAAGGTGTTCACAACCAATACGGTCTGGGGTCAGTAAAGAAAGAGTGTCTTGTAAGCTTGAAATGTGGTTGATGCCTGGACTGTTCCAACAACTTCTTGAGAAGAATACTCTACAAGCTTCACACCTGACTGCTGTAGAGACAGTAAATAAGGGGTGCTCATGGACATCATCAGCTATATTTACGAGCACTAACAACCTCATGTCTACTTTTGCATTACAGAAATCAAGAGCATTATTCTAAGGCATGACCGCATCAGTGTGTGTGTTTTGGATTCTGGTATGCTAAAATGCCTGTGTGTGTGTGTGTGTGCGTGTGTGTGTGTGTGTGTGTGTGTGTATGTGTGTGTGTGTGTGTGTGTATGCGTGTGTGTGTGTGTGCATGCATGCGTACGAGTGTACGTGTGTGGGTACATGCATGCGTGCATGTGCGAAGACTCAGGCAAAAAGAAATACAGATGTAGCGAAAGACAGAGAGAAGAAGGGAAAGAGAGAGACAGGAGAATAGACAGACAGTCAGAGAGAGAGAGAGAGAGAGAGAGAGAGAGAGAGAGAGACAACCATTAAAGTTGTAGCAGTCCACTCTATGCCCCCTCTTTTCTTCTTTCTGACACTGACTTTTCTCACTATCCATCATCCCACAACTCGTCTCTTGAAGCTGCCGTTAAACAAATGACAGACTTCGGGATAATGAACAGCAATTAAAGTTAACTCTCTTGACAATCGGGCACCCGCTAGCGCCCAACCAGAAATCACACAGCCAAAACCCTGAGCGCCTGCCAGCGCCCTGTAAAACACGTGGCATCAATGGGCGCCGCCATGTTTCTCGTAGAAAAGGAAGTCTCGCGAGAACGTGATTTCCTTCTTCCTGTAGCCATTTTCTACCGTCTGCAAAAAACGCAAGTCGATGCATGCCGTGGTTCTTGAGTTACGAATTTTTTAAGTTTTGAAGTCGAAATGCTGTTTTTCACCATGGCTAACCTTGATTTCTGCCGTTCTATAATGAAATTTAGTGATGGAGATACTGTGATTTGTAGAATTTACGGCATAAGACTTAGTGAAAGTGCTGGGTAATGAAGCTTAGAGTGACCTAGATTTCGACTGGGATGAGGTTCAAGGTATGATGAGCAACAATTCGGAAGAAAGTTCTGAAGAAGGAGATTTTTTTTTTTTCCCCGAGTAAATGGCTCATGTGACATTCTTCAAACTTACGATAGCAACATATATATTCGTAGGAATTTTAAAAATTATTTTCATTTCATTCTTTCCTTTCCTCTCTTTTAAATTATTTTTTAATTGAGTAACCATGTTCAAATTACGGAGTTACCTATCTTGCCGATGGTTTTCGATGTAACTAAGCTCGGATAAGTGCATACTGAAGAGGGTTAATAGAATAACTCTGCCTGTCAGTCTGTCAACCAGTCATCACTGTTAGGGTCAGATCCTGATAAAGACCTAGCAAACCTATAATTCATATAAAATCCCTTTCCTGTGGAGATCACAATCAAACATGTCAACAAAACTAATCATACCATCCATACTGGTCCACCAGTTAATCAGTCTACCAATCAACTACTCCGTCTGTCAGTCACACAATAAACCAGTCCCACCAGAGCTCACCCCGTCTGAGGTCCAGATTACTGTTGGTGCTGTTGACAATGGCGTCTGTATCTTCCTCTGTGATGTCCCCTTTTTTAATCACAAGCCGCAGCCCTCCAATATCAAACTCTCGGCAGCGTTTGATGAGAATCCTCCTCCGGTAGACACAGGCCCTGAAATAAGATTCAGGTTCAGTCTATTGTAGCCCAGCCTGCCACTAGGGGCCCTCTCAAGGCATGCACACATGGGCCCATGCCCACACATTCGTACACACACACATGTACATTCACTACACACACATACAATGATAAACATGGCACAAACAATGTTAGTTAAATACTCAAGGTCTGACTAGCAGCATGCTGGGCTAATGTGTAGGTCAGACATCTGCTAGGTCGCAGCCACGAGACCCTCTTCTTAATAATTATTCTCTCATCTTAGTAGTCAATTCATTTATCCCTCAGCTTTAAATCATGCTTAGTGTGGTCCCAAAACTTAGCGGATATGGTGTAGCGTATATGGACTAGTCCGCAGGCTGTGACACCTTGATGAAACTGAAACTGAACCCCAGCCCACATGGGGCCCTTTTAGGGTTGTCTAGTTCTATTTATATTATTATAACCCAGCCCACCACATGGGGCCATTTTAGGGCTGTCTAGTTCTATTTATATTATTATAACCCAGCCCACCACATGGGGCCCTTTTAGGGCTGTCTATTTCTATCATTATAACCCAGCCCACCACATGGGGCCCTTTTAGGGCTGTCTAGTTCTATAGCCCAGCCCACCACATGGGGCCTTTTAGGGCTGTCTATTTCTATTTATACCATTATAACCAAGCCCACCACATGGGCCCTTTTAGGGCTGTCTATTTCTATTTATATCATTATAACCCAGCCCACCACATGGGGCCTTTTAGGGCTGTCTATTTATATTTATATTATTATAACCCATCCCAGCACATAGGCCCTTTTAGGGCTGTCTATTTCTATTTATATCATTATAACCCAGTCCACCACATGGGGCCCTTTTAGGGCTATCTAGTTCTATTTATATTATTATAACCCAGTCCACCACATGGGGCCCTTTTAGGGCTGTCTGATTCTATTTATATCATTATAACCCAGCCCACCACATGGGGCCCTTTTAAGGCTATCTAGTTCTATTTATATTATTATAACCCAGCCCACCACATGGGTCCTTTTAGGGCTGTCTATTACTATTTATATTATTATAACCCAGCCCACCACATGGGGCCCTTTTAGGGCTGTCTATTTCTATTTATATCATTATAACCAAGCCCACCACATGGGGCCCTTTTAGGGCTATCTATTTCTATTTATATTATTATAACCCAGCCCAGCGTATAGGGCCCTTTTAGGGCTGTCTATTTCTATCTATATTATTATAAACCCAGCCCACCACATGGGTCCTTTTAGGGCTGTCTAGTTCTATTTTTTTTATTATAACCCAGTCCACCACATGGTGCCCTTTTAGGGCTGTCTAGTTCTCTTTATATCATTATAACCCAGTCCACCACATGGGGCACTTTTAGGGCTGTCTACTTCTATCTATATTATTTATAACCCAGCCCACCAAATGGGGCCCTTTTAGGGCTGTCCACTTATATTTATATTCTTCTAACCCAGTCCACCACATGGGGCCATTTTAGGGCTGTCTAGTACTAGTTCTATCATTATAACACATCCTACCAAATGGGGCCCTGTTAGGGCTGTCTAGGTCTATTTATATTATTATAACCCAGCCCACCACATGGGGTCCTTTTAGGGCTGTCTAGTTCTATACATATTATTACAACCCAGCCCACCAAATGGGGCCCTTTTAGGACTTTCTAGTTACATCATTATAACCAAGCCCACCACATGGGGCCTTTTTAGGGCTGTCTAGTTCTATTTATGTTATTATGACCCAGCCCCACCAAATGGGGCCCTTTTAGGGCTGTCTAGTTCTATTTATACTATCATAACCCAGCCCCACCAAATGGGGCCCTTTTAAGGCTGTCTAGTTCTATTTATACTATCATAACCCAGCCCCACCAAAAGGGGCCCTTTTAGGGCTGTCTAGTTCTATTTATACTATCATAACCCAGCCCCACCACAAGGGGCTCTTTTAGGGATGTCTAGTTCTATCATTCTAACCCAGCCCACCACATGGGGCTCTTTTAGGGCTGTCTAGTTCTATCATTATAACCCAAGCCACCAAATGACCCAACCTACCAAAATGCGGCCCTTTTAGGACTGTCTGGTTCTATTTATACTATTTTAACCCAGCCCACCACAGGGGGCCATTTCAGGGCTACTTTATTATTTTCTATCATTTTAACATGTCTCACCACTTGCGGCCCTTTTAGGGCTGTCTAGTTCTAGTTGTTATAGCCCAGCCCACCACACGGGGCCTTTTAAAGGCTGTGCAGTGAATGATCATCAAAGTCAGCCATAAAGATCAACAAGACATAAGACACAGGCACATCAAATCACATCTACCAGTGAATTTCATTGCAAGATTTGGAGTGTTTTGAGGGGGTTTTCTTTTCTAAAACAGTACCCCCATCTTCATTAATTCATCTGGCACTCTAGAAAATGAATTTGGGAGTTTAGTACATGTTATGTCAGAAAAAAAAACTTGGAGGTTAATAGTTTATACCAGCCATTTCTGCATGGCTAAAGCAAACAAAACGACACAGAGCTTCTTCCCATACAATGTCAAGATCGGTTTATTATATCAGTGGACTCCACATTGACAAAATGAAAGTCTATTTCTTGTGTACTAGTTAGAACAGCTCCTGAATTGATCACAGACTCCACATGATGGTATATATACAATAAGCTGGGTTATGATATTAAGTTTGCTAACAACAGCTAGTATGAATCATCTGTCCCATGCTCCCTCTAGAACAGTACACAAAAACTGACTATGGAAAAGGTCCATAAATTTAATATAATCAAGCAGCAAATCACCTAAAAAAAAAATTTTACAAGGTGAAAGTATGAAACGGTGAAGTGAAGGGGGTGGATACACAAACAAACACCTTTCAATAACTGCTCTTCCAGGAATACTGATTTTCATATATGTCATTAATTCTCAAAACAGTTTGTCTTTCTTTTATTTGTTACAGCACCCGTTCCTAAATCATGGATTTCAAAATTCTCAAAAATTGTTTCTTCCACCCCCAATCCTACTCTGCCCCCACTCCTCTCCCTTTTTTTCATACCCTCCCTTCCTCTTCCTTCAATAAAGATGTAAAAACATTTCAGCAGAAAAACAAACAAAAGAAGAAGAAAAAAAGCAACAGAAATCTGCCACAAGACAGACAGCTGGCTACTCCCTTTACATCTATAAACAACATTCTTTCTGCCTCATTCTAACAATGTCTAAGGCAAAGTTGAAGATAGTCTTAACTCACGTGGTCGGGCTGGCTGGTTGACTGGCTCTTCAGAGAACCTCCTGTTCTGCCGACCTCGTGTTCCACTGGCTACAAAGGACTGCGCTCCTGGGTCGCTCCTTTGTCCCATCCTGCTTAGTGCTTGCTGAAACTCCTATAAAATCCCCAGCATTTACAATAACCTTACGAAGGGTAGAACAGTGTGATATCAGAATCACACAATCATGAGCAAGCCCATCAACATAAAAATCAAATGCTCCTGAATCTAAACTTGTAGAATAAATGATGAACATCAAAAGATGTGATAATAAGCATACATGGAGAGCTAGTCCTGCATTCCTGCTGAAAACGGTCATGAATATTGTGTACTGGTCCCAGTTATGAAAAGCTCTCCTTTCTGTAGTATTTATGGATTGCTTTTTTTTTTTTTTTTTATTGAAATGCTGAAGTTTCGCTTCTGTATTCAAGAAAAGGGTAGCTGCCATCGAGACACAGATTAATTCCAGTTTTTCAGAGTCAAGCTGAATGACCAAAATTGTCAGATATAAACATCAACGACACCCACAAAGACACAACCACATCCAAGTAACTCCACTACAAAGATTTCATATAAAATCTGGTGAAACCTCAACATCAAGGCTTTTTCTGCAAACAGTACCATTGTTTCATAAGTTCATTTGGCACTGTGGAAAATCAAATTGGTAGTTACATACCAGTTACTTATTTAAAAAAAAAAAACCCATGCACACAATAGTTAAAACATTAATGATCAGTTGTCTCATAGCACACTGCTCCTCACTCAGATCAATCAGCTGGGAACAAGTACAGTCCATCAAAAACATGCATGTAAGTAAAAAAAATCAACGCAAATTCTTGGAACTCAATATCACTTCCTTTATTAATGCCTTAAAACAGGTAACTGACCTGCAAGTTCTTCCTGTCGGCAGGGTAGACAACAATCCTGACATCCCTCAAGCCGGTTGACGGCATGCTCTGCTCAAACTGGTAGATGGCATCCAGCATGGTCTGTGCCACCAGTGGGGCTGGGAAACCAAGGTTGCCCGTTCCCAGGACAGGGAAGGCCAGAGAGGTGAACTGTCGCCTGCTGGCTTCCGACACGCATCTGGTCACCACATCAGCCAGAATCTGTTAACAAAAAGGGATGTGTGACATTTCCTCACCCTCTTGTCAAAAGAGTATTAAAAGGCTATCTGAAAATCAGATGCTGTTTGGTGTGCTTGAAACATATCACACACAAAGGAACCTTGATTGTGACTGGTATTCCGCTAACATAATATCAGCACTGCCGCTGTGGAACAGCGGTTAGGATCAGAGGGCATCGGTTCAAACCTCATCAAAACATCAACAGTGCAGGCATATAATATACTCAGCAGCTCTAACACAGACAAAGCAAGTAATGCACTCAAATGGTATGATGCTTTCTTTCCTGTATATTATATTTTTCACAAATATGTGTACATAAAAACATTTGTTCTTAATTTTTCATTTCCCCTTTTGGTATGAAAAACCCTTGTAACTTTTCTCTACTAAGTATGGCAGTAACTTATGGCTGACTCATGCTGCTGAATTGGCTGTTAGTGATAAAGACATTAAAACGAATGTCACTGAATTGGCTGTTAGTGATAAAGACGTTAACATGAATATCACTGAATTGGCTGTTAGTAATAAAGACGTTAAAATGAATGTCATTGAATTGGCTGTTAGTGATAAAGACGTTAAAATGAATGTCAAGTTTAACTGAATCCTCATCACGTTTTCAAGATAAAATAGAAAAAAAAACAAACAAACAAAAAAAAACCCAGGAAAATGGGAACTGGAACCACATAATCAACTTGGCCACTTGCAGGAGGTGTCCAGAAGTATTGTGTTTTGATTTCCTGCTCTCTTGGGTCTTCATCTGTCTCAGCCTTGGCCCAAATTAATTTCACAAGGATAAGCCAGAGAACACCACTGTCACACAGTGCACAACAAACTCACTATACAAATCAATCTCATCTTCATGAAACCGTCAAAAAACAAAACTACCAACATAAAACAAAACTGTCTGAGGTCAACCAATCTTCATGCCCTACTCCAAAGTTGATCTTAGTTATGACTCCTCCTCTACATGGCTGTGATGAATTCTCATCAGGGTTTTTTGTTTGTTTGTTTGTTTGTTTTGCGTCACAGGGACCATCACTGGAAAAAAAAAATGTAGCACTGGTCTCCACTCAAGAAGGGGCCACAGCTTTATTTTTCCGTCCTGCGCGAGACACTTAGTGAAAGGGGAAACAAACACAAGGCTTAACACATTTCTGATCCAACATTTTTGTTGCTGTAGCCCGAGCAGAGGCATGTATCAAACTTGTGTACTAGTTAACAATGGAAAATTAAATACCCAGAAAGTGATGACGTTATTTCTGCACAATTTTGTCTGAGTTGTCATTGTTCTAATATTGCCTAACCACTTGCGTACAAGCTTTCATGCCATATCTACATTATCTACGGGAAAATAAACCTTGTCGAGTTTGGTATTGAAAGAATTGTTGGGAATTCGCCAATTCAGTCATCTCAAAAGCGCAGATATATTACATTTTTCATGACGACCACAAATTATCAAACGGGCAGCCGCATTTGTAGTGGCCACTCAACAATGCTGAACACATTGCTGCCAGACCGGCTATGCACAGATGACATTCAGTTCGCCGAATACAGCGTGGTTAGCTGGCTGGTGGGGAGCGGCCTGCAGAAAACAGCCCTTTCCCTGACCTGCATTCATGGCTTGGCCTCTGCAGGTGCGGGTGAGCTGTAAACTTCCCTGCCTCTCAAAACTAAGTACCTTGCTATGAACAGCCGTGGGCACTCAGTCAGCCCAACTGGACAACCGGACAACTGATGTCCTGGTAAGGAAATTAACAGCTATACTGCATTTTTCAAACCATCAGCGCAGTCAATGCTGAACACCGCTGAAGTGACTCTGCAGCTGCGCAGGGTCTCCTTTGCCTCATGGCCTTGAGACAACCTGGCTCTGACACTTCCTTGGTGATTTGCTACAGCTGGGGCTGGGACTGGAACTGCTTGATGGAGTGTCTGTGCATGATCATGTGATGAGACTGGTGGGGATATAAGCAACATCAGCGCCAGGGAAGGTGTTCAACAGGATCCTGTTGGAGAGGATGAGGGACGCAGTGGACGTCAGGCTCCGGGACCACCAGGCGGGCTTCAGGCAGGACAGATCCTGTATCGACCAGATCGCCACGCTACGTATCACTGTCGAGCAGTCCCTGGAGTGGAATTCCTCGCTGTACGTCAACTTCGTGGACTTCCGCAAGGCTTTTGACAGTCTCCACCGTGACACCCTGTGGCAGCTCCTCCGACACTACGGGATCCCAGCCAAACTGACACGAATCATCATCAAGGAGTCGTACGAGGGGATGGCTTGTCAGGTCGTTCATGGAGGCCAGTTAACACGTCGCTTCGACGTAAGGACCGGCGTACGCCAGGGATGCCTTCTGTCGCCGTTCCTGTTCCTCCTCGCCATCGACTGGGTGATGAGGCGGACGACGGATGGACAGAGGGACGGCATCCAGTGGACCCTCTGGACTCAATTGGACGATTTAGACTTCGCCGACGACCTCGCTCTCTGCTCTCCCACAATCGGCAACAGATGCAAAACAAGACCACAAGCCTGGCCTCCCACTCCTCCCAAGTCGGCCTTCACATCCATCCTGACAAGACCAAGATACTGAAGATCAACGCCTCCAACACAGAGGCAGTGAAGTTGGGGGACAACAACTTAGAGGAGGTCAAGTCTTTCACGTACCTTGGGAGCGTGATCAACCAGCAGGGAGGAACAGATGCAGACGTGAAGACCCGCATCAGAAAGGCAAGAGCATCTTACAAAGCCCTGAAGAACATTTGGCGATCTCACCTCATTTCACCTTGCACCAAAATCCGCCTGTTCAACTCCAATGTCAAATCTGTATTGTTTTATGGGGCAGAGACATGGCGAACAACAAAGACCACTATAAGAAAGTGCAAACGTTCATAAATTCCTGCCTACGCGGAATACTGAAGATCCACTGGCCAGTTACCATCAGCAACACAGATCTCTGGGAAAGAACCAACCAAGTGCCAGCAGAGAAGAGATCAGAAGAAGAAGATGGCGATGGATTGGACACACCCTGAGGAAACCACCGACCAACATCACTCGCCAGGCCCTGACCTGGAACCTCAGGGGGGAAGAGAAAGAGGCCGGCCCAAGAACTCCTGGAGAAGGGACCTGGAGGCAGACGCCAGGCAGACCGGCTGCTCCTGGGGGGAGCTGGAGCGGATCGCCCGGGACCGTGGACAATGGCGGGCGGTTGTGGATGGCCTATGCCCCTCCAGGGGCTCAAGGCCTAAGTAAGTAAGTAAACCTTTGCCACTGACATGGTTTGAGAAACTGGCCAGCACAAAAAAAAAAGGAACAAATAAAAACAGAGTAAAAGCAAATGCTGTTTAACTCTTTCATTCCTACTTTTTTATGAACCATTACTTCTCTTGTTCCTAGATTCTTATAACACGAGTATTCCCTTCATTCCTGGATTTAGAGAAAAAAAGAGAAGTGTAAAGTGAGAATTGCCACGTATGCAGCAGCAAACCGGCCAGAATAGAGCGGCAACAACTTTCCCAGGCTGTAGGGGCCATGTGGCATCCATTCCATTCATAAACATTGCCCCGTAAGTGACCCGGTCATGACGTGTACCGAAGACGCGACTCGCACGAAGTTCAAAGCGCTTACCGCGAGAATTTTTTTCGGGCTGCAGGAAGGAACGGAGGGATTTTTTGCTGCCTGGTTTTCCGAGCTGCAGGAAGGAAGAGTACAAATTCTGCAAACCAGGAAACCGGGTTGTAGGGATGAAAGAGTTAATCATTATTATCACTGATGATTTGTGTGTGCACGCATGCATGCATGCATGCATGCGTGCCTGCCTGCCTGCCTGCCTGCGTGCATGTGTGTGTGTGTGTGTGTGTGTGTGTGTGTGTGTGTGTGTGTGTGTGTGTGTATGTGTGTCTGTGTGTCTATGTGTGTGTGAGTGCATGCACACAAGCATGTGCACACATACATGCACATGCATGCACACACAAGCACACATCTCAGGTGCGCAACTGACCTACCGTCCATCACAAATGAGCATACACGGGTTTGAACATTAATATTCACAAAGTGTGCCATACATGTGCCTCTGTGTTCCGACTGTACATGCTTATCAACCTGTGTGGCTATCCTTGTCTCTTTCTGACCTGCTTGGCCGACGGATTGGAGAAGTTGCAGAGAGCAATGTGGAAGATCTCCTGGCAGCTCAGGTTGTGGCCCATCGTGTAAGCCACCCCGCCTGTCTGAATGCCCCCTGGGTACTTTGAACTGCATTCTGCCTGCAGGCTCGGCCTGCGGCTTTGAGGATGGATGAAGACACTGCACCATTATGCAGATCCAATCCATTCGAGGTGGAGTTGACAATCACGTCTGCCTGTGAAATCAGAAGCGTTCTCCAGGTCGTGATCCATCCAAACCAGAAAAAACTTCTCTCTCTTAAAATGTCAAAAAAAATATTACCTACAAGGAAAGGGGGCTGGTGGGAGCAGATTGTGGGAAGTAGAGCAAAGATCGTGACACAGAGGTAGACAAAAATTCTAACATTATTAGTACACCTATGCAATAGTACTTAAATACATTCGAAAGATCTGAACACCATTACATACCACCATTACACACCTGACAGCCGAATATTTATATACTGGTTTGATTTGGAACTGTAATACTATGATGCAGAAGATATTTTCTTCTTTAGAAATGATTGCGTGCCAGGGAGAATCACACACATTTCACATGCCAAAACCAAGCTAGACAGAGTTCATTCATCAGTTTGAATTTCTTGAAGAAACCACAGATACTTTGCTGACGTGTTTGTGTTTGAAACACAGGTAAAAGTAGGTTAATTTGATAATGTAAGCTATCTACAATTGAACAAAATATAATCTAAATAATTGTTGCCAGAAAACTGCATAAAGTCATAAGAAGAAAATGAAGGGTTGACTGCTAATTACACATGATGTACATATTGGAATTAGTTTTGTTACAGCCACACATCCAGTCTCTGCACTCATTTCATGTCAGCTGACCTGCTACCAATGGAACACTGAGCTGCAGCCTGACAGAATGCCCATGAAAACAAAAACGAGTAGGCAAAAAAAAATAACACAATCGAGTTGCATACTATTTCTAGAACAGTTTCCATCTCTGGTCCCTGAAGTCTGCATTATTTCCTTCCGTTGGCTGTATGCTGACATAAAAGGTATGCATGGACTTTATATGCACAGCGCATAACAAAACTAAACCAGAAACATACACACATTTCACGCAGTCAAGTGGTTACCAGAAAAAAAAAGGTGGAGGGGAGGAGTGGGGCTGGGGAATGATATACTGAAAAAGTAAACAAAATAATTCTGTCGCATGTTACGCTTTATTTTTAGGTCCATCATAAGTACAGTACAGTTATGGATTATCACAGACTATTGAACTGATTCCCAATCACTTGCTTTGCAGACTCTTCTCTCCTGCTAATCTCTCAGAAGAAACATTAAACAGAGATCCAGTGATTACATCCTGTTCCATCTTTCACATAAAAGTAGTACATTATGGGTCAGCAGGATGGATGGCAGAAAAACAAAACACATGCACACTGGAGTCACGTTTAAACATCATCCTCAAAAACAAAATGTCACTGACAGGGTTAAAAAATGGTTGCGTATGCAAAAATCTCTTTAACAGTTAACTTCAGAATCCTAACCAAGGAGAAAACAAAAAACAAACAAAGCACTTCTTTTCATATTTTAGTTTCCAGTTTGTCTTTCTTTCTCTTCCATTCTTCTACTGGACTTGGCTCAGAAAAAAAAAGCTACAGAAACTGGAACAGAGTTGAAACTGGCATCGGAAGAATTCTAAAAGAATTCTGCAGTAAAACATTTTCTGTAAGGTATGAACATGGACGATAAAACCTGTACCCACTTACCGACTGTTTGGCTATTTCCCCTGGAATAACAGACACATTGATCGTTCTGTGAACACTGTAAGTGTGTCTGCCCTGGGCTGCTGGCATTGGTGGGTGAGTGTAGTATGTATCTGAAACAAAAGACAATTCCTTTTAAAGCATGGTGAATATTGTATATGTCTCTGAAGTTCATTTCTTTAAAGCTAGCTGAATATTGTATATACCTGAAACAAAAGTTCATTTCTAAAGCATGGTGGATGTTGTATATATATCTGAAACATAAGTTCATTTCTTAAAAGCATGGTGAATATTGTATAGACCTGAAGCAAAAGTTCATTTCTTTAAAGCATGGTGAATGTTGTATATATCTGAAACAAAAGTTCATTTCTTAAAAGCATGGTGAATATTGTATATATCTGAAACAAAAGTTCAGTTCTTTAAAGCATAGTAAATGTTGTATATATCTGAAACAAAAGTTCATTTCTGCAAAGCATAGTGGATATTGTATATATCTGAAACAAAAGTTCATTTCTTGAAAGCATGGTGAATATTGTATTTATCTGAAAGAAACAAAGTGTTCATTTCTTCAAGGCATGGTTGATATTGTATATATTTGAAACAAAAGTTCAGTTCTTTAAAGCATAGAAAATACTGTATATATCTGAAACAAAGGTTAATTTCTAAAGCATGGTGGATATTGTATATATCTGAAACAAAAGTTCATTTCTTAAAAGCATGGTCAATATTGTATATATCTAATACAAAAGTTCATTTCTTTAAAGCACGGTGGATATTGTATATATCTGAAACAAAAGTTCAGTTCTTTAAAGCATAGTAAATGTTGTATATATCTGAAACAAAAGTTCATTTCTGCAAAGCATAGTGGATATTGTATATATCTGAAACAAAAGTTCATTTCTTTGAAAGCATGGTGAATATTGTATTTATCTGAAAGAAAAAATGTTCATTTCTTCAAGGCATGGTTGATATTGTATATATTTGAAACAAAAGTTCAGTTCTTTAAAGCATAGTAATACTGTATATATCTGAAACAAAGGTTCATTTCTAAAGCATGGTGGATATTGTATGTATCTGAAACAAAAGTTCATTTCTTAAAAGCATGGTCAATATTGTATATATCTAGTACAAAAGTTCATTTCTTTAAAGCACGGTGGATATTGTGCACATCTGAAACAAAAATCCACTTCTTTAAACCATGTGAATATTGTGTGCATTTGACACAAAAGTCCATTTCCTTACAGTATGATGAATACAACAGTCCATTTCTATAAAGCATGGCGAGTATTGCATGTATCTGTAACAGAACATCTTTTTCTAAGGCATAGTCAGTTGGTAGAGTGCCGTACTCATGACGTTGGTGATCCTAAAGATGCAGATTTGAATCTCCACTGGACAGTTTGGCCATTGGTATGGATGACACACACAGGAAGCAAATGGGGTGAATGATACTGACTGACTGGCATGGGAAATGACTGAATGCAGTGCTGGCAGGCAGCTCTTCAGTCGGCTGTATCCAGGTAGGCAGCCCATTGTGTAAACGAGCGTGTGGATTGTACATTGTTTAGAGCTTAGTCTGCATCCAAGGATAGGTGCTATACAAGTACTCTTAATAACGAAAATATTAATAATTATTATAACATTGTATGCATCTGAAATAAAAGCCCCTTCCTAAAGCTCAGTGAATGTTCTACGTATCTGAAACAAAAGTCCCTTTCTTTAAGGCATGGTGAATGTTGTATCCATCTGTAACAGAAGTCCTTTTTCTTTAACCCTCTTGCATTCGCATTTTCCAGCCCAGAACTGCTCCTAGTATTCGTATTGTTCTGAGAAAGTTAACCTAAATCTCACCTACTGCCTTTGAAAGGCTGTAGTGGACAAAGTTTCCACTGCAATGCTGTCAAATTTAGTATGCAAAATTCTAATACATCATATTTCATAATGCAGAGATGTCACATGTTTGGGATGCATGTTGGTGTCATTGTCACCCTGTTTGTCACAAAACAATGGGACATCAAACGTTGACATGTTACTATGATACACCAGACAGACAATAACATGGTCGGCATGCATTTGTTAGTATAAATCATCAAAGGGTGGCCTACCTCAACTTGTAAACAGCAGTCCTGGTTCAGTAAATCCAGTTTGGGGTGTCACAAAGTGTCACATGATTGTCACATACTCAAACATGCGGCCAGGTAACTTTACGGTTTTTGTTTTTTATCCTAAAAGGTGTGTTTGTCACTACTTAACGATTTTCAACACCGGACTACTATACAGTCACAGAAAGAAGCAAACTCCATTATTTACACTCTGATGTGGTGTCTGGTCACACACAGCAGGAAGGTGAGTGTCACCCTGTCACATGTCACCAATATGGTAAACACTACTCTTGATCCATGGTTTCTACCATATTTGCCGCATGGCAGAAACTGTGGTTTCGACATCACCCCACTGATCCATGGCTCGCTAAACCGAAGATCTGTCGACCAGTAGCACAGAGTCTTGGCAGACGTTAGATTCCATCATGACGAGCACAACTATGTATGCGCGCATCTCAGCAGGTGTCATATCCTGCCAAAGTGGGTCAAGTTGCCCCCGCTTTGTTTGTCATCTGCTGCCTGGCGTACAGGTTCTGGTCAGCAGCCGTAGTAAAAACAACAACTGCGGCAGGAAGAGAAAAAAAATAATCCAGAGGTGTAGCCGTGTCTGGCAAACCATGATCTGGCCCAGTTCCTCCTCAAAAAGCTGAACTACAGGTGTGGAAAAAGCTGACAAAACTACAGGCTGAACATCCCACACCCCATACTACTGCATTTCTTTCTACTTCTTGTAGTATTTCATTCATTGGACAATCGCCTCAGGGATGCACGTTTTTTTGGCCAGTCTTGACTGCAGCAATGGAAAACGTGGTCGCAGTGTGTGAGGGAAAGTACTGCGCGGCACCGTACAGGGGCCGTTTATTTTTGCGGCCAGTTGACTTAAAACGAATAGCAGTGTGGGGAGAAAAACGCGGCACACGGCCGGTTGCGGCCGGACGAATAGCAGGGGAGGCAGCGGGATACGGGCGAAACGAATGCAAGAGGGTTAAAGTATGGTGAATGTTGTATTCATCTGAAACAGAAGTCCTTTTTCTTTAAAGTATGGTGAATGTTGTATCCATCTGAAACAGAAGTCTTTTTTCTTTAAAGTATGATGAATGTTGTAATCATCTGATACAAAATTTGTCCCTTTCTTTAAAGCATAGCGGATGATGTATGCAACTGAAACAAAACTCCCTTTTTTTCAAAGTTTAGCCAGATGCTATAATGCGTACATATTTCTTGATGACCTTTAACAGACAAAATTTTTTGTTCTAGAGGGCACTTTCTTCCTTACTTCCCTTGATTGATGAATCTTGATTATTTCATGTAAAATCTTTAAATTGTGAATACCTCAGAACCTATAAAATTATTATATATCACTGAAATTACAAAATTCAATGTATTTTATTCGCTACAACATTGGATCAGAAAGCCCACATTTTCTCAAAACTAATATTTTGCACGTTTTGATTTGGCGCCGTTTTCAAATCTTCGTGTGTCAAAAACTTGAATATTTCTGACTTCACAAAAATTATGAGAAAAAATGTAGAAACAAACAAACAAAAAAAAACCCATACACTGAAAGATAAAGTCTTTAAGCTCTCATTTTGTAAATCATTTGCTTAGGGTATTTTATAAACAAGTTTGTGACTGTACGAAATGACTATTGATGCCAATCTCCCTTGTCTTCTTCATTCCCTTGTTTGTCATTTGTTGGAAATTTTGGCTAAATAAACGTGCTATGAAATTCAGACTTTCCCATTTAAATCTTTATGATTCCATTTCTATATCATACTACAACTGAAACTGTATGAAAATTATCATTCGGTAGTCTGTTTCTACAGAATATTTTTTAATTGAAATCGGATTTATGGCTCATGTCGGCAGCCAGGCGAGGAGGAAAGCCAGGTGTGTTTTGTTTTAATCTTCAAAGGCAAAGTTCTCTGCTCGGACACAGTTTTGCATAATCAAACCTATATGTATGAAAAGTGTAAAATGCCTCCTATTCATTCACAGCAAAAAAATATCACGCTGTATCATATTTATTATCACAATCGGGGAAAATATGGTAGAAAGTCAATAAAAGTTGGTTCATTCTCTGCCTTCAATTGCCTATAATATAACAACAAAATCATCAAAGTGTTGTTGGCTTCGCAATCTGGTTTTCTGCTATGTAAAAACTCCATTTCATTCCCTCTGCAGTCTCTTTGGTTGGCTGCTGTCCCTTGGTTCCTGAACCTACCATCATCAGTCTTCTTTGCCTGCACTCCCTACCACTCCATACCCATCATTACTGGTGCTGCAAGGAGGATTCAAACCTGTGCAGGAATATCCGATTGGATTTTGATAGCAATGGGATATTCCCATGCAGGTTCGAATCCTGCTTGCAACCTGTCTTCACCTGCACTCTTTACCACTCCACACCAATACAAAAGCATGGTAAATATTATAAATATCTTTAAAAAAAAAAAAAAAAAAAAAAAAAGTCTGTTTCTTTAGGGCACAGCGAATTTTGTATACATCTGAAACAAATGGATGTTTCTTTAAAGCATGGTGAATTTTTTATGTATCTGAAGCAAAATTTTCTTTAAACTATGGTGACTATTGTATACATTTGAAACAAAAGTTAATTTCTTTTAAGTGTGGTGAATATTTTATGCATCTGAAGCAAAAGTCAATTTCTTTAAAGCACTGTGAATGTTGTATCTGAAACAGACATCCTTTTTTCTTTTCAAAGCAGAGTGGATAAGCGCTGAATCTGTGTGAAGCAAGTTTCCTTTTTTTTCTCAGTATGGTCATTCACTTTTGTATGCATCTGAAACAAGTTTTAATTTCTTTTATTAGTTTTAAGAATGGTTGATCACTTTTATATGTAGGAAAGTTTTAATTTCTTTAATTATGGTCTGTGATTGTTGCACATGTCTGAAACAAGTTCCCCTTTTTTTATTAGGTGACATGTGTTTAAACGAAGTTTCCATTTCTCTAAACAAAGTACACTCACATTATCATCTAAACAAACAGTAATAGCAATATGTTGAAAAACAGGTAGAACTGCTCAGTCACTTTTTCCTGCCAACGGAATTATTGATATTTGAAAAACAAGGGAAACAAAAAGTTCACATTTTCTCTCTTTATATTGGTACATGAAAGCATACAGCTTTCAGGTTGTTGTTGTTGCTGCTGTTGTTGTTGTTGTTGTTGTTATTGTTGTTGTTGCTGTTAATGGTAAACTTTCTCCCTATCCTCATGGTACATACCATAAGACATGCTGTGATACTGATAAGTTTCTCATAGGAAATTTGTTCCATTTCATCTCTATGTAAAGAGTTTACTTAGACTTTGAACAATCTTTCTTTTCTAGAACAGACAATTCTCCAGAAAATTATAAATGGTCAGAAAGTCCATGCACTTTCACGCCCCCACACACTCTCACACCTCACTGGCACACATCTGGAGAAAGGAAGATAAATTTCGTACATCCCGTACCTTTTCTCATGGCTGGTTGTCTGTTGGCAGTGGGAGAACTCGCCACTGAGGGGAACGTCCTCTGCAGGGCTTTGACAAACAGACTCACAATGTTGGCACCCAGGTGGCACAGGTACACGCTCTTGATGGTGCTTCGGCGATGCGCATCAAAAAACGTTTTCACTGCATCTAAAATGACCATGGTTGCCTCTGGTGCTGGGTACCTAAAAATCCCCGTGCTAATGGCTGGGATGGCGACTGACGACAGTTTGTTGTCACTGGCTGTTTGCAAACATGCCATGACGGTGTCGAAGAGGCAGTCCTCTTCTCCACTCTTTCCGTCTTTGTACATTGGGCCGACGGCGTGAATGATGCACTGACATGGTAGACTTCCTGGGCCTGACACGATGATATCCCCTTCTTTCAGTTTGCGCCCCCTTTGTCTGACCTTGTCGTGACACTCTTTCTGAATGATGTCTCCCCCTGGAAAGTGATTTTAAGCGCATGAAAAGCACACACTTGAACAAAGACTCGCACAACCATGCATATATATCATACAACAGCTCTGGTTTATCATCATGTAATTCTGCATGCTGACAAGTGATGTATGTTATAATTTGCTCTAGGTCTGTCACTACTGAATTATGTATGCTGAAAACTAACATGCGTATTAAAGTAAGCTATGGATTTCAGCATCATGTATTCCTGAATATTAAAAACTCAGGTACATCATAACTACTAGCTTGAGTTTGTCATTGGATACTTCTGCATATTGCAATGCATGAGAAAAAAATAAACAAGGGTAAAGTCTGCTTAATTTTTATTACTGCACTAAATAAGAAATATTTAGTTCAATAAGAAAACAAAGACTCTGCAGTGCAAAAACAAAACAAAGAAAACATGAAGACCTGTCAGAGAGAGGAAGACTCCCAACAATAATGGAAACCGTAACTATAACTGCTGCACTCCAACTGAGAAAACTGAGAAAAATTGACAAGCTAAGCCCATGCATATTTATTTGTGTACATGTGTGTGTGTATGTGTGTGTGTGTGTGTGTGTATGTTTGTGCACACACACATGTGTGTGTGTGTGTGTGTGTGTGTGTGTGTGTGTGTGTGTGTGTGTGTGTGTGTGTGTGTGTGTGTTGGTTGAAGTTTGTGTGGTTTCGTGTCAGTACAAGTATGCGCTAAGAATGCGTTCAACTTTAAGGTGGTTACAAAGTGAGATGACCACAGGCGGAAACTGAAACAACCTTAAAAGAAGATTTACTGTTCCTCCACATGAAAAACACAACGAAAGCCAATCCATTTTCCGCCCCAATTTGAGGAGAAAAGTGATTGCTCATTCTTTGTTTTCGTTGTCTTGAATGTGTTGTTTGTCTTGCCTGAAAAGGACTACAGAGGTCAGAATGTGTCATGTTATGTCTTGTAATTTGTTTGCCTCTTTCCAAGGAACAGTTCATCTTCTTCTAAGTCTGGTTCGACTTTTAATTTTCATGGATGGCAATTTACAGGCATGACCGGTGAGGCTTGCTTTGTTTCCCAGACAACATAGCCAGGGGAACAACACACTACCTTTGTTGACAATGTCTCGAGCCAGGCCTCCTATGTGATCCATCCTGTCATTGGCTGCATTTACGATGGCACCCACTTTCATCTGAGTGATGTCCCCTACTACGACAGAGACTGTGACACCGTTGGGCAGCTGGACACTGGATGATGAGGTCTCCATCTCGCTGCTACCACCCGTCTGCATTCTGCCACCTGCTGAAGCCAGTGGATCGGGCCCAACACCTGTGATTCACAGTGTTCATCCTAAATTCACCAAGGAAACCACCCCATTAAAATGTTCAATTATGCATCTATTTGGCAGAGGGGAGACAATTGTAGGACACGATTATTTTGAATTGTGTATGTAGCGATCAATGCCACACTGGACAGGTTAACGGATGCGTGTCTGTTGTTCTGATAATTCTATTTTTTAATCATTTTTTCACACACCATTTTTACACTGGAAGTCATGTTTTGACTAGATGAGGAACATGCCAATGGCAGTTAAAGTCGTAACTGCAAAGACAGTGCAGCCCATGGGAATGATCAGAGAAAACATGGCTTTCTATAACCACAGCTCAGCGGACTACAGCCATTTCAGTTCCGCTTATATTGAACATATTGGACGGCATGTCAGCAAAAGAAGGAACAATTTTGATTTAAGTCGAGCCTTGATTAACAGGCAAAAAAAGGGAGACCAAGAGCTCTCTGTTCTAAGTTTTACAGTTCCGTAAGGTACCATCGCCAATCTGGTGCACATGCAAAGTTTCGCTGGGCAGTGAAACGGATGATGCAAATATAACTGTAACCACAATCTCCAAACGAAATCACACTTTTAGCATGAGACACATCAGGGCTTTGCTGAAATTTTTTTTGCATCTGGAGGCAGATCAAGACAACACTACAAGCACCAGGAGTCAGAAGTTAAAGGCATAGCACATGTTTGAGATGTAAAAGTAAAGTACTGTCTAAGCCTTGAAGTGAGAGGTGATTAGTTGACACTTCGCAGTTTGCTCCCTTTGTTCTCAAATCGCTACATTCGCTGCCACAACCTTGGCATTCTTCCATTGCTGCAGCTTCACAACAATCACGAACATTGTCTGTGATGAGATTCTGCAGATTTCTTCACAAATTCAAAATCTAAAAGCATTTACCTACATTTTTACAATGTATTTTATGAGCAAGATTTGTATCTTATGATTTGTAAACTTTCATAACCTACGTCCCGTTCAAAACATAGCAACAAAATGTCTGAACTGGCAAAAGTTAAGGACATGTTCTGCTATCTACTAACAAAAACTATCTTCAGAAAACCTCAAAGTGGACAGGCATTACCAAGCTGGAGAACATGAGCCTATGTTCAAGGCAATGCTGATCATGAATGTTGTTGTGTACTGTGGCACTTCTGCATGCATTCATCAATCAGACCAGCTGAGCGGCAAACAAGTATATATGTGAACATGATTTGTTCAGCCATTTTTCTGGTTGTGTATCATGGTAGGCTTCATCTTTTGGATGGAAATATGATGTTTTGGGAGTCAAGAATTGTAAATCAATGTAAGGTGTTTGAGAAAAGCACAATCAGCAATCATCAGATCATTTGGAGATGGAAATGCACTGAGAAGACGAGAAAAATGAACAATAACAAAAATCAGCGGTTTTTTGACTTGTTTTTGGAAATGAACAAGCCAGGAATGGAATGTTATTACTGTTCACCTTGATCAAAAGATCTGAACTACACACCAAACATGATTTTGACAGTGCTCTTCGAACACATGTACTGCAAGAACCTGTTTGTCGCTTCAAGAACACATGTATTGCAAGAAGCCTGTTTGTCGCTTCAAGAACACATGTACTGCAAGAAGCCTGCTTGTTGCTTCAAAACACATGTACTGCAAGAAGCCTGCTTGTTGCTTCAAGAACATATGTACTGCAAGAAGCCTGCTTGTCACTTCAAGGACACATGTTCTGCAAAAAGCCTGCTTGTCGCTTCAAGAACACATGAGCTGCAAGAAGCCTGCTTGTCGCTTCAAGAATGCATATACTGCAAAAAGCCTGCTTGTCGCTTCAAGAAAACATATACTGCAAGAAGCCTGCTTGTCGCTTCAAGAACACATGTGCTGCAAGAAGCCTGCTTGTCGCTTCAAGAACACATGTGCTGCAAGAAGCCTGTTGGTCGCTTCAAGAACACATGTACTGCAAGAAGCCTGCTTGTCGCTTCAAGAACATTGGGCTGCAGCAGACTTGATTACTTGGTCCGACTAATATATTAACCACCCACTCCTCTTTTTTCTTTTTCATAACAAACATGCATGATTATATTTTGACCATGCAACAGCTGTGATAGGTGATGTGTAACTCGCATTCCTGTGGTCAGCTTGGTTGTAAACAACAGGAAATGAAATACACAATTACTGTGCCCACAATAAAGGATACTGGGTTTTTTTTTTTACATTATATGCATGACATTTGAGACAAACACCTTTTTTTTTCTTTTATACGTGTGCACGTGTGCATTGATTTTTTTCCAATTTAAATGTGCATGCTTCTATGTGTATGTGTGTGTATGTTTGTGTGTGTGTGTATAATCATGTGTGCATATAATTAGTTATTTTCTTATGGTTTCTTTGCTTACTGTGTAGTAATTTTCTTACCATGAGAGACAACAAAAGAGTCTTCAAAACTGCTTAGATTATATTTCGGCCGGGGAGGGGGTGGGCACCCTGGACTGCCTACCAGACATTGCCCCTGGACTCTACCAGGGCCAAGTTGCCCTGGACCCCAGCCTTTTACTGAGATCTTTTAAGTCAGCTGTTCTCCTGCCTGAATTAGACAAGGGCATATTCTGATTTCTAAGGGCAAAACTATCTACAGCACGTCACAAACAGGCTCTGACATTTACTCTATGCTGGTGCTCACCTGAAGTTGATCATCCTCTGAGCGAAGCGAGAGCACACACTGAAAGCTGCGACCAAGCATCTTCAGGTCTTTCTCGCAGTCCGAGGTAAGCAGCTTGACTTTGCTCGTGTCTTCAAAGACCTCCTCATGGCACACCATTACTTGGTTTATGAGTTCCAGATGCCTCTTGACTTCCTCTAGACCTTTCCTGGTTCCTTTGACATCGATCTTGTCTCCAGTTCTGGCATGGAGACCTGCACTTGATGAGCACGCAGGCTGGTGGCAATACCTTGGAGATGATCTTTGAACTTCATGTACACCAGCTTCTGTCGGCTTGGGGAGAAGCAGCAGACACACTGTGAGTAGATGGTGTTTTCCTCAATGAACCTCTCTACTTCCTCCACAACCTGGTGCAAGATGCTGTCAATGCACGTGATAAACAGCTGACGACAGTCATGAGATGGTGCAATGAGGAGAACGCCGTGTGGTTGTGCCTTCTTCAGTCGCGACACAACATCTGCCAGTTCTGGCTCTGGAGTAGCTGTGAGGATTCTGGGCTTAACTGGCAGACATGCTCCTGCACCGACTCCTTGATGATGTGGACGGCAGTGACCAGGGCTTTGTCGTTAAAGGCCGAAACACTGATTTCACTCTGTTCACCAAATTCCCAAACAGCAATAATCTTGTTATTTTTGAATTTCTGGACAATGTATTGCTTCGTTTCCTTGGAGTCTAGAAGTTTCACCTGCATGTCGGTCATACCACTGATCTTTGTTGCTTTCACAGTTTCCATGAGCTGATACATTTCCACCTGTGCCTCCTTCACATCGCTCAGCAAACCATGGAATACAATGCACTTCTTCTTCTTCTGGACATCAATCTTCAAACCTTTATGGCGTTTTCCTGCTTCCAAAGGGAACCCCATAGCCAGAAGCAGGCTCAACCGGTCTGAACTCTGACTGGTGACGGTCTCCGTCACTTCCTGTTTCCTACGTTCCAGCTCTTCTTCTTTGGCTTTGAAGAAAGTGCTGACCTTTTCATGTAGCTCTGCTGCCATGCTCTTCATGCCCACAATGACAACAGTCGATTCCTCTGGCACTGCAAAGACAGTTGCCGCCTCAGGACTCTGCGTATTTGCTGCATTCATGACTTGTCCCACCTCACTCCACAGCTGCTGCACCACGCTGTACTTCATCACTTCCAGCAGACCCAGGTAACTGGATACGGTCTGCTGAACATCCGTGCTCCAGGTACGTGCCAAGATTCGAGCCCTGGAAACTGGGTGTTAAGACGCAACTGATGACAAGCGTGTCACCTTCAAACATCCCTTGGGCATACTTTGAAGACAGTTCCTGGAAAAAGGCTGCCTTGGTGGTCTGGGTCTGGCGAAGAAAGGCCACCTTGAAGGGATCCAAGTTGTGAAGATGCAGTGGCTTTGGCATGGTGAAGGCGGTGGGGTCCACACTTCCCCCAGACTGACCCAGACATGCCAAGTAGCGCTTCACACTCAGCTTGTGATCGTCCAACCTGTGCTGTTGGCTCAGAACTCCATCCAGAACTGAAATTGACACAACAGGTTCATATAAGCATGACTGAATGTTCATCTCTAACTCTTAGAGCTGTTGAAAACCATCTGGACTTCTGCATCATTTCACCTTCTCTTTTGCCTCTTGCTGCATGTATACAAACATTCTCCCCATTTTCCCCTTCCCACCCACCACCCACCCCACTCACCACCCATCCCGCTGCCATTCCACCCTCCTGTTACTCTTTCTTCTTCTCCCCCCCCCCACCCCCCAAGGTTATAAACAAAATACAGTTGAAGCTGCTTACAATGAATTGCCAGAGGCATTTAAGATAGCTTCATATTATCTGGCTTTTGTTACAACCGACGCACCTGTTTAAACAAATTTCTATCTGGTTGCTTCGTTATGATCATTATCTAGTGTGACATGTTTTCTTTTTCTCTCTCTCTCTCTCTCTCTCCCTCTCTCTCTCCCCCATCCACTCACCTCACACACACACACACACATACACACACACACACATACACACACACACATGTGCACGCCCCCATACATGGACAGTAGTAACCAAGCTCATTTCCTAGGCTGTTATTTCCTTTAATAAAAATGATAACAAAAAAGTGTCCAAAATATGGCTGTAAATTAATGTAAACAGATCACATAGGCCGATATTGCAATCTGAAGGCTTAGAAACTGAAAATAAGGAAAACAGGCGAACATAATTCTTTGTATTATTCTGAAGGTTTCAGCAGAATAGACTGTCAGAAGAAATTAAACAGCGGGACAATTTAAAGGTGGGAGGGGGAAACGGAGCATTTCTGCACTGTTTGTTTACTGTTTTCACACCGTTAGGTCATAAGAGTGCACTGGTATGAAAATCAAAACCTCAGTAACCGATTTTTAAAACACACGCCATGCCATACTGGAGAGCAATTTTTTGTGCTTAACACAGCTTGACAAAAAAAAACACACACACACACACACAATTACCAAAAATGATTAGTGTCTGAATAAGGTCTCGAAAAGAAAACGATGATCTTTTACTTTTTCCATCATTGCAGCGAAAGTCACCGATGTGTTAGTATGTCTTAGTGTGTACTATCAAGAGTTCTTTATTATTCGCAGTACACTTTAGGTCACTCATACACAGTTAATGGAATGGCAGTTATAATATCTGAAATGTGAATGTTCTCATTCTATGAAACAACGGAAAACAAAAAAGAATGATTGTTGCCACCGGTGGACAAAAAAAAAAAAAATCCTCAAACCCTCACATTCTGTGAAATGACAGAAAGATGACTGTTGTCATACTGGACAGAAAAAAATCCCTAAAATGTCACATTCTTTGATAGAACAGATAAGGTTGATCATTGCCACAGCTGAACACAAAAAAAAAAGCAACTCAACTTTGAACACTGAAGAGAAAGATCTTAAAAGGATGTATAATTTTGCTTATCATTCTCGCAATACAGCAGTCCAGATGATTACATAAAGGCACCCAAGTGCATGTAAGTGTAGTAGTCCTGTCCAGTTTCTTGTTTGATTCTCTCCAATAGGTCTCTGCACATGGATCAAAACATAAATTCTGGCATGCTGCTGTGTCCTCACCTAAAAAAAACCCTGACTTTTTACACTTCTCTTTGGAAGTCAGGATGGTTGCAAGTTGTGACGGTGCAATTGCACATTCTTCCGCTATTATCTTCTTCTGTTTTACTGTATTTCTTTCAACTTCTTGAACATTTCAATTTTTCACTTCAGTGACAGACCTTTGGGATGTGCAGACGCCATGATGAAATGGCCTATGAAATCATAGCCTGTCACCTTGACACCCTACTTCCCCTTCACCCCGCCCTAGTCCCTCTAGCATCTCTCCGACTTCAGTCACTGAACTTCGACTCCACGCGAGTCGACCCCTCTGCTTCAACAATCACAGGCACTCGCTTTCCAGGACATTAGAATAAGATTTCATTGCTTGCAAATCACAGAGGGGATGTTTACCATACAACGAAGAGACAGTTAAAAAAAAAAAAATACTGTGTACTTTTAATCTACATATAGGAAGCTGTGAAAGAAAATGAAACAAGCTTCAGTTTATGCAGCTTGTCAAACATATGTATAAATGTGTGATTTCTATTTAGAGCAACGTATAGAAAGCTCTACGTTTCATGTGCTATGCGAACACTCCTCCATCTTCCTTGAACAGCCAGCGACCTTATGAAGGAACATACATCACTGCAAACTAAGCAACCATTACCGAGAAATGGTACCTGAACACCAAAAGGTAACCACTTTGCTATTTCAGGTTTGAACTCTACACGGGGCTGAACATATGATTCGCTATAGGCATTGGCTTCGTTATAACCAGTATGATCGCCCGCTTGAGGCCCAAAAACCATTTCATTGTAAGCGGCATTTAGTTACATCCGACTTCACTACATCCAACATATTTTCAGTCAGGTAAAAAAGGAATTTTGCCGGGTCCAATCTTTTTTCGTCATAATATCCGACATTTGTTATATCTGACTTCATCATTACAGGTGGCTTTGACTGTAATTAAGACAGAGAATTTTTTCTTTTTTTAAACACTGACAGAAACTACAGATGAAAAAAAAGTAAGACAGAAAAATTAAAAATAAAAAAAAAACACTAACAGAAACTACAGATAAAAAAAGGACAAGACCAGGCTTCATATCCTGTGGCATCCAGAGAGAAAAAGGAAACAGATACATTGTAATCTCTCTATGCCAGCCTTCACAGATCCTTACAACTGGCTTGTTATATGGAAATGGGAGGGGAGGGGTTGTCTGTTGGGAGTAAATTTAGTACAGACACAGAGAAAAATGTTGCAGAAAAAAAAAGTTCAAAGGGAGGCAATCCTAAAGTGGAGTCTTCACTGAGGAGGAGTTTAAAGGGGAGGAGAATCTTTTGGGGGAAGTCTGAAAGGAGGTAGTCATTACTGAGAGTCTTATTGAAAAGTTTCAAAGGAGGGAGTCTTTATTCAGAGTCTTCACTGGGAAGTTTCATGGGAAGGGGTCCATATCTGAAAGTGTCTTTACTACAAAGTTTGAAGGGAGAGAGTCTTTAATCAGAAAGTCATTACTGGGTTGTTTAAAGGGAGGGAATATTCATCCACAGAGTCTTTACTGGAAAGTTTAACTCACTCGATACTGGCAGATTTTTCCCTTTACTTTCCCACTGAACTGGCCATTTGTAAGGGTTATTAACAAAAATCATTTTAAAAAAACTGTTTAGAGTAAGGACATAAGACTGTCAGAACTGGTTAGAAACAAGTTGAGTTAGCTGGGGTGAAAATATCAAACGTCCTACTTCATCTTTCATCTTCCAGTTCCAGGTTAAAACATTCTTTCGTTTTCATCCAAATTGACACACACAGATGTCTAGTGTATGGATCCAGGGAAGCACGAAGCCTTTGAAACAGTCTGTTCACTTACAAAATAATCCAAGAAATGTCCAAATATGATTTATTTTTATTCATACCATAGCCTGTAGGGTGCTATATGACCCAGTAATACACCAAACACAAATTTGAAAAAAGAAAAGAAACTTAAGTCCTACACCATCACACCATGTGCACGCACTGGCTTGCTTGATGTGCTAGCCCATTCATATCATTCTGTGCTAGTTTGTCACACAGGATGAGGCTCAGGGTGATGAGACAGAAGTAAAACTTTTTCCACCACTTCATGGTCTTGAGGTCTACTGGAATGTTGATCAGCTGGCCATCTTTGTCCAAACCAGCCATGTTCTGACCATAACCCTGGACAGCCAGGGGTTTCATGAACTGCCCACAGCATGTGGTCACATCTGTCATGGTGTGAGGGTGACCTTGGTGGTGATGACATGGACCGGCTTCCTATCCATCCTCTGCAGAACAGCAACAGCACCTGACACGACAGCACAATGAATCGATTTCTATCTAAAAGATGTTTTTCTTTTCATTTTACTTGGCATTGCTTTTTCCTGAAAATATGTCATAATCATCACTGTTTGTTACTTTCACAAGTGTGTGTGTGTGTGTGTGTGTGTGTGTGTGTGTGTGTGTGTGTGTGTGTGTGTGTGTGTGTGTGTGTGTGTGTGTGTGTGTGTGTGTGTGTGTGTGTGTGTGTGTGTGTGTGAGAGAGAGTGTGTGTGTGTGTGTGTGAGTGTATATGTGTGTGTGTGTGTGTGTGTGTGTGTGTGTGTGTGTGTGCGTGTGTGCGTGTGTGTGTGTGTGATTATGTGTACATATATATGTGTGTGAATCAGACGGAAAAAAAAAAGAATAAGTGTGAATGAGATGGAAGAAAAACAATGACAGGATAACAAAATGAAAAATACACACCTTGCCCGAAAGTCTGGACAAGACCATGTGGTGGCAGACGATGCGTTCTGAGCTGAAAAAAAAAAAAAAACCGGAAGGGGGCGTGGCATTCTTGTGATGGGAGTAAACCATGTTCACCAGTGAAAAGTGGCACAGCAGGAACAAGTCGAGAATCTTGATGCCAGTCTAGCATCATGAACCGCACAAACTCTTCCCCCTGTAACGTCCAGCACACACTCTCCTCTCTGCTCGGCCTGTGTTGTGTTATCATCATCACCACCACCCCTCTCCCTATCGTTCACCACAACTATCAGTGCCACCACTTCAAGTTCAGAATCTGAACTTCTCTCTAACCTCCACTTTCAACGAAATTCTCATTACTGTCATCAAAGTCTTCCTCAATGCCCAAACCTACATTTCAGAGTAATTATAGCACTTCTGACGCTGTGAAACACTGATTACGACTTCTCTCAAAGCTTTGCTGCCCTGTTGTACTGGGTTGAGACGCCATTGCTGACACGCATTGTACACATGGACAGTGACTTCAAAAACACCCTGTGGTTTGCTCACCCATTGATTTCTTTTGAAAGTGGAAAGGTCCATGCATATTCTAATTAGATTATCAGGTCATCCGCGAAGTGAGTGCCACTCCAAAACTTCAAAGCGTATACAAGCCCCGATCAGGGTCTTCTGTCAAAAGTGTGTGTGTTTGAGTTGGGGCCCCACTTGGGGCCCTTTCGTCCTCAGAGAATTAAAGGGAGGAGGGTCTTTATTCAAAGTCTTTCTTGAGGAGTTTAAAAAGAGAAAATCTTTAGTCAGGTTTTTTTTTTCTATTAGAAGTCTAATGGAAGGGAGCCTTCATTCAGGTCTTCATTGAGAAGTTTAAAGGTAGGATTCTTTTATTCTTAGAGTCTTTACTGGAAAGTTACCAACAAAAAAAGATGAAATCTTAATTAGAGAATCTTTTTTGGGAATTTTCAAGGAACACATTTTTACCTCAGAATCTTGGGGTTTAAAGACAGAAAGTCTGTATTCAGAGGCTCTTTAATGGGAGACTGAAAGGAATGGAGTCTCCATTCTGACAGTCTTTTCTGAGAAGTTTAAAGGGAGGGAGTCTTTATTCCAAGAGTCCATACTAAGAAGTTTAAAGGGAGGGAATTTTTACTCAGTCATTACTGGGAAGTTTAAAGGAATGTGAGTCTTCACTGTGATGGGAGTCTTTATTCAGTGTTTACCCGAAAGTTTCACTGTCAAAACTCAGAAAACAATAAAGGCAGAAAAATAATAATAACAAAAATATAACTGAACACAGGCATCAAACAAACACATGTAATAATTTCAGACATTAAACAAACACACGTAATAGAACAAAACACTGTCATCAAACAAACACATGTAATTTTTTTTTTTCAAATCAAGGACATGAAACAGAGAAAAAAAAAAAGCACACACATAACAAGACACGACATCTACCTTCATGATTCTCAAAGTACGCAAAACACTTGTTAAAGCACGCACATAACAAGACACGACATTTACCTTCATGATTCTCAAAGTACACAAGACACTTGTTAAAGCACGCACATAACAAGACACGACATCTACCTTCATGATTCTCAAAGTACATAAAACACTTGTTAAAGCACATACATAATAAGACACGACATCTACCTTCATGATTCTCAAAGTACACAAAACACTTGTTAAAGCACACACATAACAAGACACGACATCTACCTTCATGATTCTCAAAGTACACAAAACACTTGTTAAAGCATGCACATAACAAGACACGACATCTACCTTCATGATTCTCAAAGTACACAAAACACTTGTTAAAGCACGCACATAACAAGACACGACATCTACCTTCATGATTCTCAAAGTACATAAAACACTTGTTAAAGCACGCACATAATAAGACACAACATCTACCTTCATGATTCTCAAAGTACACAGAACACTTGTTAAAGCACATACATAACAAGACAAGACATCTACCTTCATGATCCAAAAAGTACACAAACACTTGTTCTCCTCCGGCACCATTTCCACTTCTCCACAAGCCCTCCTCGGCTACGCTTGTTCTCAAAGTAGAACCGCACCGTGTCCTCCGTGGTCTGACTGTTCACGTTCTCCACCACCACGCAGTTGGAGATGGGCACTTTGGACACAGTCAGGTACCGCTGCTCTAAGGGCCTCTTCTGGGTTCCCTGGAGGATCTGGTCAAAATCTGCAACCATGGTCTGGCACTGATAAATCTGTCATTTAGCTTCAATTGGAGCTGACTGACAAACACAGATAAGTGATGCAGACCATCAGCTTGATGACTTGGTATACAATAAAAGAAAAGAAATAAAAGTCGTCAAACGCCTGTGGTTAAAAAAAGAAGAAGAAGAAACAACAACAGCAGCAGAGAAACCAAGGTAAACACAGCAAAATACATTTGTTTGTAACGGTCAACATTGCTTGCTACGAGCTGGAAGATATAGGTACTAGCCCCCCATCAGAGACATTTCTCTGCTGGGTTTTTCCACCAACAGCCAGCTCTTAACTAAAGCTGCAGGTGCAATGAGCTCAAACGAGAAGACCTCAACAGACAGTAAAATATCATCCACTTCATAGGTGCATCATTGACAGTGTGGCCCATATTTCCTGACCAACACCATGGGTGTCTGTATCTTTCTGGCCAGTTTGACATCAGGATATATGATCGAACAAAGCATGGAGTGTAAAAAAAAAAAAAAAAAAAAAACCATGTCACGCCGACTCTACCAGAATGGAATCCATAGTATCATCTTCATGATTCTTACCTCCAATGATCGTCACTGAAATTTTTTTCAAAAAGTGACAAACTGAGAGGCACTTGCTCTGCACTTATGCTGATGTATATTTGGATTTCCTCTCTAACATCCATGACTGCAGCAAATTTATGCCTCAGTCGTGGTATCAGCAAGACCATGGGGACAGTCGCTGGATGAGCATGGCGGAGTCCTCTGGAGGGATATGCTCACTAACACCAGCTCTGCGACATGGAACTTTCTTGCTTACTTGCTCTGAAGTTTAGTGTTTGTGGATATTGATTGTAAACACCTATGGCAATCAACTGATCACATGTATAAATGTTTTGCATAATCATGATAATGACAAGGCAATTAGAGTTATGAATGAGGGGATTAGTGGGTGGTTTCTACAAATGTTGGATCAGCGCTCCACTGAATGCAACCAAAGTGACTCAGCAACACTGCAGTATCTTCTCTGACAGGTTACCTCAAGATGGCCGCTTACTGTTGGCACCTGGTGCTAGGATACCACAGGAACTCCCGAGTGTGGCTATGTATGGTTGTCGGAAAGAGCAGCACAGAAACAATGCCACTGAAGATGTATGAATGATATCAAGTATGAAGTAAATGAATGAACAAACAAACATGATCATCAGCTAATGTCTCATGTCAGTAAGTTTCAGAGCTGCTGAGACAAATGATTCAGCAACGCAGGATTTGCACAGCCCCCTGTTCTCGATCATGCACTACAGAACAGAGATGCAATCAGTACAGTCCTTTGTGTTATTCATCATAGGTCTTCCTCTGAAACGCCTACCCTTGCATGATACCCTGTAGGACAGTCCTGGACATGAAGTCACAGCCAGTCATATGCCAGAACAAGGGAACTCTGTGGCATCTGAAAACCATGTTAGCCAGTGTGCTGACACATGCCTTAATGCAGTTGTTCATCACACTGAGAATCCATTTGAAGCTCTCTCATTCTCATATGTAAAATAAGTCAATAAAACAAATATCTGAATTAATAAAGAACTCTGCCATCAAGCACCAAGGCTATCACTTTGCAAGAGGACTGTTCAGGGTCAACGCAAAAAGAGCAAACATTTTCACACTCACACTGAATAAGAAACAAACATCCTGCTGAGCCCTTAAAAATACATATGTAAACATGCACACACAACCCCCTAAAAAAAACTAAACTAAAAAAATAAGTCTCACTGCCAAAAGAACTGTCAAATCTTCTCACTCATCAAAAGAACTGTCGAATTTAAAACTAAAAGAATGAACATATAATCTTTTTTTTTAAGAAAGAAAAACAACATCAACATACACATAATCAGAACTGATACTACAACACATCAGTGAAGTATTCCAGCAGCCGCACAGAGTATCCTCCACAGGGTGACCCCAAAAGGACCCAGCACTGTGGACTTCTGCTGCACAGGCAAAGGTGGCCTAAGACTGCTCAGCCACTGACCAGGGGACAGAAAATTGGATTTCAACAGAAAAGAGAGACAGACAGACAGACAGACAGAGAGAGAGACAGACAGAGAGAAAAACAGAGAGACACAGACAGAAAAACAGAGAGACAGACAGACAGACAGACAGACAGAGACACAGACAGAGAGTGAGACACAGATAGAGGCACAGAGAGACAGAGAGAGACAGACAGAGAGAGAGAGGCACAGAGAGAAAGAGACAGAGAGAGAATCCAGCAAACAATGCCGCAAGACCCCCACAAAATACACAAATGCCAGAACGCCCACACAAACCTGGTTCCTTGGGAAATGTCACAGGACAGTGCCCCCTTCCTCCCCGTACAGCACCTCCTGAAGCTCTTGCCCTGAAATCTTCTCCAGGTACATGCTCAGACAGTCGCGGCTGGTACTGTCCGCCACGTTTTGGAACATGAGCTTATTCGGGTAGGTGGGTCTGGGTTGGGTGGGACGTACAGCCTGGCCCTCCACCGTATGGCCTGTGATTCTGTGCTGCTTTGCCCGCCACACCTTTCTGCCACTGGAAGACATGATCGAGTCATGAGAGTTCTGGAATGATTCAAAGATCATAGATGTGTAACCGCCCATAAATAGATAACTAGATAAATAGGCAAGACAGACGGTCAGACAGACAGATTCATACATGCATCCATACTCGCATAAAGTCAGATCACTCTCTCTCTCTCTCGTTCTCTATCTCTTGTTCTCTGTCTTTACTTCTTACCAAAACCGCCCACACCGCTCCCTCCCTATTCACTTCTATCCTCACCCAATGAACAACCTCCCCCCTGTTCTCTCTCCCTGCACATTACTGTCTTCCTGACCAAAAAAAAAAATTTAAGAAAAATCCCAACCATTTGCCCTCCATCCACCTACATGACACCTAGTGCATTAGATCTAGCCTCAAAGCCTTTACTCATCATAAATTTTTTTAACGTATACCCCACAGCTCTGTGACCCCCCTAGCACCGCCCATCACAACCATACCTATATCCTGCCACACGGCATGCCCTACCGCTCACCTATCTGCATCGCACTGTGCCATTACGCCACAACCCCCCAGTGTTAAAGGAAGCAGAGTTCCCCCTCTCTCAGACCCCCCCCACCCCCACACCCCCCCCCCCCCCCCCCAGGACCATCCCCACCCCCCCTCCCCACAACACAAATCCCCCACCATCACAATGACCAGCGAAAAAATGCACAACCCCCCCGAACATTCAGACTGATTTCCCTCAGACGCTCGTGACTTTCACACTCTTAGCACAGTTCCCTCCTCTCCTCCCACACACCCCCTCCCCTATACCCCCCCCCCCCCCCCCCCCCCCCCCCCCCCCCCCCCCAATCACCCCCATTTTTCCTTCACCTCTCTTAATCTGTTTAATTGCAGCCAGGACCATAAATTGTCACACTCTTTTTTTTCGTACAATTCAAACACCTCAATTAAATACGCAAAATGAGCATCTGGATTTGAACAACGCCTGGCCCGAGTCAAGTGTATTGGTTTAGGCACTGTGTCATCAGTTCACTTGCTGATTTTTCTGACTTTGCAATCCAGCAAAAATTTTATGCCAGGAATAAGGAGGGCCCCATTCACAGAAACAAGAACCGAACCGTCGGCTATCTAGGTGTTTTTTTGACGAATATGTTTTCACGCTTCTTTACTAGTTTGGTGGACCTACACATTACCGTTCAGACTTTAGGTAAAGCTCGATAATTAATTTACCCATCAGTGTTTTTGCTTTGGTTACTAATCCAGAACAACAATCTGGATAGTAGGTGTGTGCTAATGTCACGTGCCTGTGATGTAATCTGTGTCTGTCTGCTTAAAATGAGCTGAGCTGGTAAGCTACTTCAACATCTATGTCGTGACCTTGTGATTACTATGTTGGTACTTGTTCTGCCACCCTAGTGTGTGTTGGTGTGTGTGGGTGTGTGTGTGTGTGTGACTGCCACCCCGTCCGCAAACAACGTGTGCAGGGTGGGTGAGTGTTGACGATCCTAATAATATGACAGCTTCTCCATGCCACCACCTGTGGAAAGCAGGAATTTTGTTTGGCCACACACCCTCCCTAAGCATCCCCAAACCCACCTACACTCATGCTCCACCACATCGCATGCATGCCCAACTGCTCTGCCACACACAAACACACAACACCACACACACCACACCACCACACCACACAACACACAAACACACACACCCACCCCCCCCCCCCACCCCAACACCTACCCACCACATACACACCACACCGCGACCAACACACAACCCACACACACAACCACCCCCCCACCCCCCCACCCACCCCCCACCACCCCCCACCCACACCCACCAAAACACACCACAGCCCCCCCCAAGGAAGCGCTGTCACTCTGCCAACCCTCTGCCCCAACCATATCCACCCCCCATTCATGCAAGCTTTTACCCTAGCCAGACCCAGCATCCCCCCCCCCGACCTCGACTCAGCTAATGATCCGCCCAACTCCTACTCTTCGATTCCGCATACTTCCTCTGCATCCAGCAAGACTCTCCTCTGTGCAGAACCCCCCCAAAACAACGATGAGCCCCCACAACCCCTACACCAACATATTCACCACTCGCCCCCCCAGCGGACCTCTCCACCCCAAATGTGATGCCTACTTACAAGCGCTTTCTTCAACGGCCACCCACAACTCCACACCTCCTCCACAATACTCCAACAAAGTCCCGACCACACCCCGTACGACCCGCCAACCACCCCCGACCCGACACAGACCTTTCCCAAAATACAAGCCTATGTCCCGTAGAGTGCTTCCACTCCTACATAAACAAAAAGCACAACAGACAAAAGAAGCCGAAACACTCCCCAGCAGACAAACCCGACACCCCAAAAGCCTCCGACACACCACACGCACCTCCCAATCCCCAACACAAAACCCCCACCGTGGCGCCCCCCACCCATGCTGCATGCTCTTCAGTTTCTGAGGGGGTTTTGCCCACCGACTTCTGAGACGCTCATACGTCACAGACCCCCCAACAACCCGACCAGCCCTCCATGACCTTTGAGTGTGCCGCAGCGACATCCCTCCGCCCCTCCCCCACCGACAAGACAAACCACCGGGGCCCGGGACGGGGGGTGGGGGTGGGGGGGGGCCTCCCCAACACCCCTCAACCCACATACCCACCAGACATCATTGTTGTACAACACACCGACACCCCACCCGCATGAAAATGACATCAGCAACATCTACTGTTTCAGAAAAAAGTCATGAAATTGTGCTCATGCATCTTGTAGTCACTCACACTACAGTAGGAAAAGATGCACTGGGAACACTTTAACATGATCTCAGGGAGTGCAAAAACTAGACACAGAGGTACATTTCTTATTGCCAATCCATCAAGTGCTTTTGCTGCTGTTTACAGTCTACTCCACTACGAAGCTTACATCAGGGCCGGACTTGTTGTTTGATCACTTTTCAGAACCCAGGTGGCAAACAGAAATACCAGAAAAAGCATTCCATCTCCATCACCAGAGCAGAAATATTGAAAACAAAAACAAAACAAAACAACAAAAAAAGTCACCAAAAGCCACTAGTAAAGGGATGTAATGAGTAAAACAACCAGGAATTGCATTTTAACTAGTCTTGTTTCTTTCTTTTTTTTTTTTTTTTTTAGATCATTTCCTTTTCTGGCAAGACAACAGTACAATTTAAGCAGATTCCCATTTTTCACCAACCCTGAGGATGATTACCTTCTGGATTTTCAAAGGTCATAAGAATGCACTTCTTATCTTTATCCACGACAAAGTCAATGACGTCACCACCTCCGTTTCTGGGGTTTTCAAAGTAATAGCGATAGAGCTCCTCATTCCCAGGGTCGTAGCCCCGCACAAGGATGGTGCAAGACGGGGTCGATTCCTCTACTGGGGCCACAATAACCTCTAGCTGTTGACCTCCGACCTTGTGGGACATTTCCGCAACACGCTGAGCAACTGCACACATACAGGCAGGTGTACACCACACACACACACACACACACACACACACACACACACACACACACACACACACTCACACACACACATGCATGTATTTTATACTCTGTCACAGTAATAGTGGTAGAGGCTTAGCATTCACAGCATCAGAAGAGGTAAACTAAAGCAAAAAAAAAAAAAGAATATACAGTGCAGTCCAGCTAATTCAAGGCTCTGAGTACAAGAGAAATTTTCTCATGCTAACCTATCATTCTTAGTTAACAAAAAAGATCTCAAATCTGAGTTGGAAAAAAATGTTTGCTCAAGCTAAACAAAACATGTGATGTAAATCTGAATTGGAACAAATAATATTTAAACACAAGACAGCTAACATGGCAAGAGATGACAACAGCATACACATCTGAGCCCTTTTTATCTGTTTTAACAGCTTTACCTATGATACAAAGCTAGGATACAACAGCTCACATGACGTGTCTATGTGTGTGTGTATGTGTGTCTACGTGCAACTCTTTAACTACTTTTCTTTTAACCTAACATTCTCACTGCAACTACAAACTACAATTTCTATTCTACAAAACCAGTTTAAATTTCACTTTTCACACCTATTCACTTGTTTTCAAATTGTCACCACAAGAAATCTCTGTGTCACACCAAATTTTGTTAAAAAAATCTATTACTGGATGTGGTTTGTTATACATGTGTCTGTTTGTATATGTGTTGCTATGTTTAAAAGTAACCATTGTGGTCAAATCCGAAACATCCGGAAATCATCCATAACTTTGATGTCAATTTTCCAGATCTTAGTCATCTCGCACATAGCTACTGAAGTTTCAAGAAAGTGGAAATCTGTTCAGCCAATATGCTTTCTGAACTGTTGTTTCCAACCCAGTTATATCTGCAGGCGCTAAGCAATCCACAACAGTAGACTATCTTCTATCACCATTATTCAGAGTCACGTCTGATACCCAGCTCAGAATAATTATTCAAAACTTTTTGAAGTTGAATCAAAACCCTGTGCAAATGGCACCCACTTCTGTAACAACTGTTACCCTAAAAAAATTGCATCTTTGTGTGCGAAGCTTCCCAAGAACCGGTGTGGAAACAAGACAGAGGATCACCCACATTATGCAGCATAGGGTTGAATGGTAGTGATCTGATAGAGGCAGACTACAGTGAAAAGGTTCATGCTTATTTCAATTATAGAGTCAAAGATCTGCTCATATCAATGACCAAAGGGTAGGGCTAACTCACAACTGTAAAATCTCAGTTTACTTCCAGCCCGCTACTACTGATTCTGACACAGACTAGTTACAAGCAGTATCACATTTGACTAGTACTAAGATCAACATAAACTCCCCCCACCCCTTCACCACCTCCTGATATCTTGTATCAATGAAGATTGCCATGTGCTTGGCAATTTTAAGTGAATGTCCTTGGTGAATATTTTAACTAAAATCCTTGAAGTCTCTGACTGATCATTAAAAAAAAGGCCAAACTTGAGAAAAAAAACTGACCAACATGATATCCAAATGTTAATACTGGCAGAGCAGTTCTCGTGTTTCACACAAAAATGAGGGGGCAAAAAATAACTGGAATCTTTTTTCATCTGACTGTGTGCTGAAAAAAGGCCATGTTTGCAGCCTCATTATCCATGGCCCCCTAGTGGCATTACTCTGATGCCGTTCACTGCAGCCTCCCTCTACACAGCCACACTTAGATCTGTCCTGCTGCACCCCAGGACTGGCAATCCACAAAGAGCAACTTACATTAAATTATCACAGGCCAAACCAACAGAGGGGTTGAGCCTTGGACGAGCAAAATTCCATAGCATAAACCAGGCCATCATCTCATCAAGTCTCATGTGAACAGGACTCCTCTGTACTCTTGCTCTTATTCCTCTCAAAAAGGAAGGTATAAAAACAAATCTTAACTGTGAATCTACCTTGGGAACACATCTGACATGAACAACAGAGGCAATCAAGAACACTGAACAGTTACATTCGGATCCACTGGCAAAACTCTCACACGCTGAGAGTGGGGGGGGGGAGGCGGGGGGCAAAAATTACCTTCTGGGTGTTTCCACTGAAAATACTCACACGCTGAGGGGGGGGGGGGGGGGGGGGAACGCGGGGGGGGGGCAAAAATTACCTTCTGGTGTTTCAAACGTGATGTACATCACAGTTTGATCGTCGCCCAGTTTCAGCTCGACAATGGTGTCGCCTCCCTTCTTGGGGTTGGAGAAGTACATTTCATACAGCTCTGTTTTGGCTGGGTCAACGCCTCGCACCTCCACAGTGCACTGTGGCTGGCTGTCTTCTGGCTCCTCTGCTGGTGGCGAGTACAAGCTGACTTCCAGAAACTTGCGTCCCCACCGTGTGTCCTTTGGAAGCCACAGCTTTCGCCACTGTCATGCCAACCACAGGCACACTTCCCTCATTACAGGACCATTCAATGGCAGCACACAACCAGCCAACCAAGCATGACAAACTACCAACTTTTTGACATTCAATTAGACTGATAATTCTCTTTAAAGACCTCGTACCCTGTTCTACCACGCACAACGCTTCTTCACAAAGGACCGCATATGCGGTCCAAGGTTTTGAATTTTTGTGCTAAATGAAATGACCTTTATGAAGCTGTAACACTGGCTCATGCATTCTACTTAGTGTGCAGGAATATTGTTTGACTTGAATTTCATGGGAAGACAGCCTAGCGGATTACTCTCAATAAGTACAAGTTGAAAAGATGTTTCTATTCCAGTGAACTGCTTATGCTGGAATAGCTTAGCTGGAACAAATCAAATGCTGTAAATATAAAGATTTACATCCAGTAGAATCTATGGCTATTGTTGAAACAAAATCTACATTACAAGCTTAACCTTGTTCATGAACATTCACAAGACACCTGCTTTTGTGTGTACTTCAGCTGTGAATGACTAGATTCATACAACATGCTTTTAATTTAACTGAACTCTTTTCTTCTTTTCAAGAACACTTTCACACCATGCAAGAAGGATAACTTTTATTTAACAACAGAACCAAACTTACCCTCAGGGTCTGAGAATGTGATAAAGAAAACCTTCTCTTGATCATTCCATTCATAATATTCAATATCTCCGCCGCCTTTCTGTGGGTTCTCAAAGTAGTATATGCACACAACTCTGTCTCCTCTTCTGCCTTCAGACCACGGATCTCCACAGTTTTGATCTGCGGTTTGGGTGGCTGGGGAGGAGCAGAGGACATCTGCACGTTGATCATTTTTTCCTTCAGTAGCAGAGGAGACTTCTGCACCACTCGCTGAATCACTGGTAAAGATGGAAAACAAACAGCATGCTAAATCATATATAACAGATCAATGTACCCCTAGTTTACAGCTGGGAGTACATTTCACCTGATATAAGACTATTTTCATGAAAACAGCAGGAATTCATCTGAATGTTGGTTATGGAACACTGCACCGACTGCTCTCAAAACCGACACAGACATTTTCAATCGAAGTGGTACAGCATGCAAAATGATCTTTCGCATTACAGAAATTATCTGCTTTCATGGACTTACACATTCCTCAGAAATGATTTAAAGCCAGCATGTATAAAACTAATCACTCATTAAGATGTTCACTTCAGTTGTGTGAAACGAGTTTCAGTTCAAGACAACTACATCTGACCGTCTATTCCAAACAATGCTGCCAAAGAAATTAAATGAAATTTTTGCTGGGACAGTGTATGTTCATTTTTTTCATTGTTCTGGAAAGGTGGAAGTGAAGTAAAACCATGATTTCTCTGTGATCACATGACAGGGTAAAGACATAGTCATCAGCTATGCACTGCAGCCACAAACTGTAAGTCCTGCCCATACCAACTGATCAAGCTAGTCACATGAGATGAGGTTCTTTTACGTTTCAGATCTAACAGTAAGAAGTTACAACGGTATCACAGTGAATGAATTCATGTCAGCTCTGTGAACTTTGCCAGTAAAAATCTACAGTGTCATTTTTGTTTGTTGGTTTGTTTTCTTTGAAATTAAACTGTACCCATGTAGTTAAAAAAAAAAAGCACACTTAAAAAAAAAAAAGCACACTTCTTTCCCAGACCATCCTGACACTTTTTTTTCACAAACACCCAAAACATCCGATTGATTTTCCTTGTGCTACAAGACAGGTCCTAATCTTTTGCATTTTCAGAAGAGACATTGAAACTGGCTGAAACTTGGGAACTATTTTCCACTCACCAGTTTCTACAACAAAATGTCCTTGATTTGAGCAGACCTGAACATCCAAAGCGCTCTAGATACTAGTTTTCCCAGAACGAAAAGGTCGTCATCAGAATTTTTTTACAGTATTTTTACTAGTGATGTTGTGATTTAGGTGCATTCTTTATTTCAATTATGCTGACAAAATACCACCATTTGATCATCTGTACACACATATTGCACTGGATGCTTTCCTGCAGTTTTCTGTGCAAGCCTTTGATCACCTTTACATATACATATAGCACCGGACAGTTTTCTGTGTTTTTCCCTTATACACTTTGTAACATCTCCCTCCATCATAAACAACTTTTGCGGATGTCATTGTCACTCTAATCAGTCTCATAGGTACATCTGTTTTTACTTAGATGCCAGGTGCCATCTTGGCATAGCCGGAATACTCTTAGCACACAGGCATATGAAGCAAAGGGCAGGTAAAGCATGACTGTGTTGGCAATTAAAACCTCAAATGAATCAGAGCACCGTGGGTTCTGAAAGAGAAAATTTGCTTTGATCACAGGAAAATAATAGATTTCAATATGTGACCACAGCCGCATAGTTTAATATAAACAGCGTAGTAAACATGGAAAATTCATAGGATAGGCAGGTCTGTTAAAGCCAAAGCCTTCTCATCAAACATGATTTGCATCTGAGCATTAGACTACTTGCCACAGCATGCCTAACTTACAGAGTTCATTGTGGCAATGAGAAACTGGCCGTAACTATGAATACACCCGTCACATTTGTATTTGGCATCATGGCGAGTGACCTATGAAGTGCTCTTTTGGTGAAACAGTATGTAAAAATCCAAAGTGCATCTGAAGTGTATGGGCCCACAGGTCACACACTTGGCAACTGACATGAAGAAAAGCCTCCCTGTATTCTCTTTGACTTATCATTAACAAAATGAAAATCGTTTCAAAGCAGGGTAATTGCAGGCGGAAACTAAAACATGAGCAAAAAAAAAACCATTAATGAACCCCCCAACAAAAAAAACAAACAGACTTCAAAATAAACACTGTGTTTGTTCAGCAACTTTTCGTCCTTCATTTGGCGCCCAAGTGATTCTTTTTTTTCTTTTCTTCTCTAAAATGAAAAAGGCCATCTCTCTCTCTCTCTCACACACACACACACACACACACACACACACACACACACACACACACACACACTTTTGCATTCTTCTCGCAAAATGACACAAGGCCACACACAAATCTCATCTCTCTCTCTCTCTCATGTGACACAAAAACCCTTTCACTACATAGTCTCTCTCACATCACACACACACACACACACACACACACACACACACACACACACACACACACACACAATTCCACTCAGTACCTTGTTGATCTGCAAAGACTATAGAGGCTGATCTGGATGACCGGTCCAGGTCCACTTTGGTCACCGGTCCTCCTCCGCTCCGACGTCTGTCCTGAAAGAATTCCTGTAGTTCCCACTCAGTGATGGACGACGGCAGATCAGTGACCAACAGGTGAAAGTGGTGACCATGAAAGTTCTGGTCTCCTTCTGTTGCCTCGGAGAGCACGACAAAGTCTGTAAGCAATACAAATAACAAAAGGAAGGAAAAAAAAAAAGGGTTTTCAAGTGCTGACCTCTTATGTTGTTACAACATTAGATCTTTCTGACCTGCCTTGCATTTTTTTTTTTGTTTTTAAAACCCTGCATAGACTTGCAGATTTTCTTCTACATCCAGCATTTTTTTTTTTTTTTTGGTGACGTACTTCTTTACGACACACGTTTATGGTGTCCCTAACAGGAACTGCCATCGCTGAAAGGTACAAAACATTTGACTGCCCAAATCTGACATCAAAACATTTGACTGCCCAAATCTGACATCAAAACATTTGACTGCCCAAATCTGACATCAAATTAATCATGATTTAACTAGGAACTGATTGATGCCTCTTTTTTATATATCAAAATCAATGGGACCATGACAAAACAGAATGAACAAAAAGAAACTTGACATTAAACGAAGACTTTTGTCTTTAATTTCTATTTACAACATTCTGTTTGTTGACCAGGAAAAAGACATGCATATCGCTTGAAACCTAGATCCTGATTAACTTGACATTAACCCCTTCGCTGCTATCATATTTTGCTAAGGCCAATGCTGGACGAAACAGAAAGAGTGTTCAATCATAGCGAACATATTTCCTCCCTTTTCACCTAACTGCCCTTTGCTGGCTGCTGTGGGACACTATTAGATCGTAATTTTAACTGTGGTGATGAGAATTTCACTAATTCATCAACAATACAGTTGTGGTACCATGAAGGAACTAACACAGCCAGACTGAGTCTGTTGACAAATCTTAAAAGACAAAAAGTGAACAATGGACAAGTGTAACACATGGTTCTGGTTCTGTATACAACAGATTTTATTGGTTTTTATTTGCTTTCAGTGAAAGTTTTAATACCTCATACTTTAGGAACATCTTCTTCATCCCCAAACACCCCTTCATTTTTCCAGTTCAGTTTTATCTGAATCTTTGCTAACTCACTGTCATAGTGAAGGAGGAATTGTTTATCTTCTTTTGTTCACTCCATATAATCACTTTCCACTTGTTTCAGAAAATTCTGTGGTGGCTGACAAGGGTTACCATTTGCATGGGAGAAAGGAAGTAATCGAACACTGCACTGGTATTACCAGTATAATGATGCGTCAAGACTGACGACAAAAATACCGACTCTAAATATGGATGCCTAGACATGGCGTTCTACACTGCACACTGTGTCGGTTCCTTACCATAAGGCAATACAAAAGAGAGGAAGCAGTGGGAGGCAGACTTGTATGTGTGTGTCTGCATGTGTGTCTGAGCATGTGTGTGTGTCTGAGCATGTGTGTGTGTCTGAGCATGTGCCTATCACTGGACATGAAAGTCCACACAAACATGTTCACATACTCTGAAAGTAAAAGTAAGCAAATATGGGTGAAGTTGAAGATACAGAGGCACAGTGTCATGTGCATGTGCTGACCGAGTGTGTTCGTTATGCGTGCGCACATTTACATATGGGCACAAGTACACATTTCTATGCACGATTACAACTATAAATTATAAAATATGTAGCATGTAACACTCTATAGATGCAGTCACTAGTAAAATAAAGACCAGACCAAATGTTTTATGAAGGGCAAAATTATGAAGATATCATGAAATAATAATGATAATGATAATAATTATTAATGAATTTAAACAATGAAAATAGAATCAGTTCAAATATCTTAAAATAGCATCCACTTGAAACAAAGTTTAAAAAAAATGAATAATATCAATTTCAAATTTTAAAAATCTATCATTGTCACTGTAAATAGCCTGTGGTTCTTTTTTCATAGTTTTTTTTTAAATAAACGCTTTTAAACTTATAGCTGGTGATTTCATTTCAAACAAGATACACCTAACAAGTTGCCAGAGAGGTTCACATTAAAACATATTTCCGTGTGGAAGATTATCGCCTTATACGACATCATTCATAAATGTGACATTACTCCTGAACATCAGACACATTTCACTTGGAAGTTCATGAACGTTCTGAATCCATACATAAGAAAGGACCAAGTCTGAACCCACATACCTGACTGATAATCCTTTCCTTCAAAAGCGTCCATACTAGTGTCACGTGGAGCCTGAAACTCTTGATCAGACGATGGAACAAAGGGGAATGGCTCTTGCCTTAGATTGAGTCTTCCATTCTAGCATTACGAAAGTCACTTTCTGGTTCAGAGGAGGGTGGAGAGGTCATCAGCATAATATTGAGGTCCTCCAGTCTTGGGTCACGCTGCTCACGTTCCTGTTCTGATAGGGATGGAGAGGTCATCAGCATGGAATGCTGTCCGGCGACAAGCGGGATGACCATGAGTGTTGTAACTACTGGACTGCACCATGCCTGGTGTTGCAGATCCGTGCCCATGACCTGTTGGGTGGGTCTGCTCGAAGACTGGTTGCTTATGGTCCATCAGGCTCCACTCAGAATCCTCCTGCGTGTCTAGATCTATCAGTTTGGCTGGTTCTTGCTGCGCAGTTGACATGGTTGGTTTAGCTCCATAGGGGTCATAGAACTGTGGCTGGAAATTGCTTTGAGGACAGAACTGATTTTGGCCAGGTGGGGGAAATGATTTCTGTTCCAAGGCATGCAACTGATGACCATGTATTCTGGACCTCTCCATGTGCTGTGCTGAGGTCCTGGGGTCCTGAAGGTCCTTGTAGTCCTGGACCTTGTGACTGTAGACCTCTCCATGCACTAGGCTGAGGTCCTTGGGGTCCAGAAGGTCCTTGTAGTCCTGGAGGTCCTGGACCTTGTGATTGTGAACCTCTCCATGCACTAGGCTGAGGTCCTTGGGGTCCAGAAGGTCCTTGTAGTCCTGGAGGTCCTGGACCTTGTGATTGTGGACCTCTCCATGCACTAGGCTGAGCTCCTTGGGGTCCAGAAGGTCCTTGTAGTCCTGGAGGTCCTGGACCTTGTGATTGTGAACCTCTCCATGCACTAGGCTGAGGTCCTTGGGGTCCAGAAGGTCCTTGTAGTCCTGGAGGTCCTGGATCTTGTGATTGTGGACCTCCCCAAGCAGCAGGCTGAGGTCCTTGGGGTCCTGAAAGTCCTTGTTGTTGTCCTAAAAGTCCTGGACCATGTGATTCTGGACCTCTCCATGCACTTTGCTGAAGTCCCTGGGGTCCTGAAGGTGCTTGTAGTCCTGGAGGTCCTGGACCACGCGCTTCTGGAGAGTTCTCCATGCACTATACTGAGGTCCTTGATGTCCTAAAGGTCCTTCCCATTCTGGACGTCCTGAACCATGTAATTCTGGATCTCTCCATTCACTATACTGGGGTCCTTGAAAGCCCTGACTGGGCAAATGTTGACTTTCAGGTACACCTGACACAGCTTGCTCATTGTGAATCATGGCCTCCATTTGTGTGTGGGTTCCATCTTCATCACCTCCACCAAACATATCTCTTGAAGCCACAGAATCCATCTGTCCCTCTTCCTCCTACAAAAAAAAAAAAGAGAAAAAAGCTAACAAACAGTAATGAATGCAAAAAAAAACCCCCACAAGAGCTTCCTCCTTCATTTTGACATTTGAATAAAGAGTGAGCACTCTCTCTCTCCCTCTGCGCGTGTGCATGCGTGCGTGCATGCATGTGTGCGTGTGTTTGTGTGTGTGTGTGTGTGTGTGTGTGTGTGTGTGTGTGTGTGTATGTGTGTGTGACCCCTGGACTGCAGCTTCAGTCCGGATCATCCACAACCACCACCCCCTTCCCTCTCCACTGTTTCTGATAGTACTTGATTTAGTCTGTTGCCTTAAGAGACACTGCAACATACAGATGTAAATATTGACAGGAACGAGCCTCATTCTGGTAATTAACAATGCATGCAAACAACGCAGCACACAAAAACTCCATGAGGTTCTGCACACATGCACGCTTGCTGTCACACACACACACACACACACACACACACACACACACACACATACGCACACACACACACACACACACACACACACACACACACACACACGCATACACACACACACACGCATACACACACACACACACACACACACACACACACACACACACACACACACACACACACACACACACACACCATACACCACACACTATCATCACCATCGCTATCACCACCACCCTACCGCCAATTTGATCATGAACTTACCTCCTCTGGTAGCACCCAGTTGAAGTCTTGTGGTGTGAGAGTGATATTGGGATAATTCAAACTGATCTTATAGTTCTCACTTCCATGGCAGAACTCAAATGACTTGTGGTTCATCAAGCACCGCACTTGATCTGAAAGCCAAACAGTAAGAAATAACCATACTGTAAACTTACACAGCCCTTGTCCTGCAGGGAGCCTAAGCATCGCACTACAAGACAAAAACCACACGGTCAACATTTTCTTTTTTAATAGCGCACATAAGTAGGATATCCACCTACATATAAAGCTGTAAATATAACTGCACCCACCAGTAAGATGACTACATACATAAAAAGCTAAAAAGAACAAAAAAAATTTACAAGTGGGGGGGGAAAAAATGGGGAAGGGAGGAGGACAACTTATTTAACCTATTCAGGCACCATGTAATATCATTCTAAGCCTTGCTCAAAGAGCGTTCAGGTGAGGTAGCCCATTTGCTCAAACTGGTTTATCAGGTCATAACTATAGATGTGTTTAACTGCTAACGAAGGGAAGTAACTTGCACAGAACTTCTTTCCTCACAGGCACACTGAACTTCACATGCCAAGTAATTCATGAGACTTAGTGGTACAGCTTCAATTCATGTTGCTTATAGCCCAACAAACCACACACAGACATTTCTGGGCTGTCACCTCATTGAAGTCAATACTCCAAACAGATTGGAAAAAAAAAACACACATATGCAACTCCATTAAACTGTAATAACAATATCTACTATGACAACAACGCCAGAATTTCCTTTCAAGCTTTTTTTTTCTTTTAAAGCTTTGATCAGGTGAAAAATGTTTATTTCTTTCAGATACTTGAAAATCACATCAGGTGGCACATCTCTCTGAACAGTTTTCATGGAATTTGCTGTAAAATGTTTATATATCTGACACTATATGAGTCCTTACACTCTATAGTGAACAGTTCAAAAAATGAAGAAAAAAAAAAAAAAAAAAAAAAAAAAGCAGTGTATGTATGGACAAAGAGTTGTACACATTTCATTTAACATTTAGTAACCACGAGGAAGGCAGAATAGTTTAAATATATCGATTTTTGTCTCATTTTGTCTAGACAACACATGGATTGGTTTGTGTTTCATTGTCTGTGAGGTATTCTCATGGGTCAAACAGAAACTGGGCATTTGCTTTGGCATATAGGGGTTCAAAAGGACAACTGTCCTGCAGTTAAGGATTAAATTAGGAGAATTCATTTGAAAATTACTGGTGATTTGTTCACGTTTTCTGTTTTTTGAGTTTTTTTTTTAACATGGCAGCATTCTGCAGACCTGTATTCTCTATTGTCACAAAGTCATGGAATGTTAGCCAATAAGAATCTCTCTCTTCAGCAGATTCCAAAATTTTTTGTATTGATCCTCGAGCTCTTTAACCACAAAACTTTCTGTCTTACATTAAGTTGTTCTTATTTTTAGAAATGTTTAAAAAATCTTTTACTTTTTAATGAGTTCATTCACCTGTCATGTTCAGCATTCTAGTATGAATAATCATGAAGTTATCCAACACAAAGGTTTTGTTTCAGTCTGTAAAATGTCTACAGAAACCTATTATTGGACTTTTTTTCATTTTAAGAGTCAAAGGAAGTCTTCCTAATTCTTGCAGAGTAAATTATGCCATTTCTTTCTCTTTCTTTTTTTAAGGAAAATTTAACGATTGTCTGCTGAATGCTGTTTTAATTCATCTTTGTTAATTCCTAGTCTTGAACATGAGCAGTATTCTTGTAATTTGACAAATGTAGTTTGTAATCCAAACTTTGAACTTGATAATAATACCAAGTCATTTGCATATTGTAGACAAGGAAAGGTTTTTTGCCATTTTGTATGGTGACTCCATATCTCAACATCGTGAACAATATTGTCGATAAAAGCATGAAATAGAGTAGGAATATAATGTAATATTCTAATTAACCTCCCATTTTAGAGTTATGTCTTCAGAATATCCACTTTCACATTTTGCACAATTGACTGCATTTCTATACATGCTTTCTGTGAACTGAATGTTAAAAATTTCTCTAAAATTCCTATTATGTTCACCTACACTAGAAGAGCTTCATGCAAAATGCTGTCAAACGCTTTTCTGAAAGTATGCAAAGCAACAGTAAAGTCTCTTATTTCTGTTTTCATTACACTTTCCACACACACACACACACACACACACACACACACAATGGTTGTGTTTTCAAGACGGGCTATGTGGTCCCTACATGCTTCTATTGTATGACCTTATATAACCTATGCATAAATTTGTATTCCTATTTTCTTTCTCATATAAGCCTTTCCCACACCCTCCCTTTCTTTTTTTTTTTTTTTTTTTGTTTTTTTCTTTCTTTTTTAAAATTTGCCCAGTCATTATTGTAATGATGGAGGAACTGCAGGTCTGCACTTGTTTTCCCTTATCATAAATGATTCTCTCTCTCTCTCTCTCCTCTGTGAGTGTGTGTGTGTGTGCGTGCGCGCGCGCGCGTGCGTGCATGTGCGTGTGTGTGTGTGTGTGTGTGTGTGTGTGCGTGTGTGTGTGTACACTGACATTAACTATTTCTGTACAGATCATTGTGATGAGTATTGAATGTTGTGTGAAAGTAACAGGTGGGAAAGATGCATAACTGAAATGAATCAATAATAGTTCAGACTGATTTATTGTTTTCTGGTTAGATAGGTCACATGACCCTTTGCATTTCTGCTTTTCTGGGGTTGGCTGAAAGCTGCATATATAACGGCACACACACACACACACACACACACACACACACACACACACAGGCAACACACACACACACACACTTTGATATGCACATAGTACTCTCACTGTTGACCAAAATTTGAGCTAGGCAACCTACTTCAGTTTCATTACTTGTAGCTAGTTAATGAAAACTATCAAAGATTACTCACCAGCAGCAAGTCAATCACACACAAAACACTGCTTTTTTTTTTCTGCTAGAACATTAACTTTTGATTGTGATAATTAAAGTTAAATTGAATGTTTCCTGCTGTTATTTATCAAATTTTTCACCCTACCTTTTGTTAAGCTGATAAGCTTGTAATCATCGTCCTTGATTCCAAGTCAGAAGAATAAAAAAAATCCTCAAGGTCCACGACAATTTTTTTTTGGTCTCATTAAACAGAGATGTCCTCTGAACAGTATTTTATTTCATGCAAAAATGGAGGTGCAGTACCCTTGTAAGTTAAAAATTATACATCGAAAAACATGAAAAGGGTAACAATACGTATTACATTATTTTCAGGAGATCTCATGAAAACTGATCATCAGCTGCCCAGGTATGCAGTTTGAAAATAAATATCATTGACTCCATCAGACTCATAAGACTTGATTTTTTTTTTTTCTTAATTTTTCTGTTTTTATTCTTTTTTTTTTCCCCACAATCAACAATCACTGAGTAATTAATGAGCACAGACACTTGCTCAATGAAAATTGTTTGGGCTTAGTTTCTTGACATTAGATGCTTCTGTTCAGCACCTTGAAGATATGTTTCCAACAGAGAGTAAAATCCTCCATGGTGGCAAGCCAGGCAGCACAAATGGAACTTTCAGAACTGGGGAAAAATATCTGACACAACAGATCCTCATTACAGTTCAATCGCACCCTAGAAATTTCTTTTTAAGGTAGTCTGATTATCCTTTACTTTTCTAGGGAAGGGTATGGATACACCTTGATCCGAGATGAATCAGAATAGTCTTGATAAATACATCTACATATGATACTTCTAAGTCACATGCTGTTCTCTTGATAGCAGCACTGCCAAAATGCAAATAAACACCCAAAACAGAAGGAAAACCAATGTTTATTTGATTCTTAATACAAAACGGACAAGTCATTTTTTTTTTTTTTTTTTAATGTCTTCTTCAGAAGTAACTCACAGTCGACACCAAAAGTGCAAACTATTCTTCCCAGATCGCTGTCAGTGAGAGAATCCCATTTCTAATCTGTCACATACACACAAAAAAAAAAAAAAAAAAAAAATCTCTAGTTACACTTTGTACTGATAAAACTTACTTACTTTGCACTCAGTTTTTTTTTTTTGTTTCAGTACTGCGGCTTGTTTGTGGAAATGCCTGTCTGCTTTAGTCTTCTAAAAAATCTTAGTGCAGTTGCTATACAAATATAGGTTTAATGTTTAAACTATGATGTTATTCTGATTGTGGTTTATTTAGTTTCATGGGATGGCCATATCAAAACCAGCACACTTTACAAAGGAAAAAAAAACAAAACTCTCAACTCACAACCACAACACACACACACACAGGTTTTACTTTTTTTTCCATTAACATGAAACTATGACACAGAATTCAAAAGATTTTCAAGCATAAAGAACAGAAACCAAAACAAGCCAAAAAGTCTACCCCAAATCCGTTTCCCATCAATTCAATCAGAATCTGTGGATGACTGTATAATGAAATTTCTTTCTTTTTTTTTTTTTTTTTCAAACAATATCCTTTTCTTAGACGTACCATACGTTGAGCTCTGCAAGCCAAGTTTCATTCGTGACAAAATCGTCTCTCCCGGAAATATTAAATGCAGGGAACATTTTTACTATGACGCCGGTTTCGGGACGCCCGCCATGTTGTATCACCGACTACATTCCATTTCCTCATCGTACAACCCGATACCCTAGATCGAACTCTAACAAACGATAAGTGTCCCATTTCTTCGCCTACCTTACCTTATATAATTTATGATTTTTCATGTTGCTGTCGAAACGCAAGTCCATGACAAAGATCAAAGGAAACCTGTCCTGGCACTAATCTCTGTCCCGACCCGAACCTTTTGCGTTACCCCTACGGCATGATTCAACAGCTATTATTAAGGTCTTGATGAAAACGGAAAAAAAAGTTTATCACCATCATGTGACTGCAGGAGCAATAACCATACTGATGAGGTCTCGCTATTTCCTCTCTCCAGAGGGGCGATCCGAGTGACAGAAGCTTTTGTTGTGTTGTTGAACGACCTGGCCACTTCGGCTGCGGAAATGTTTAAAGGAAACCCTTCAGCAAGTAGGCAGATGTTCACCAGTCTAGGTCCCAAGCTCATGGTAAGCAGGATGTTACCTCCGTTGATCGTTCAGTAGAATTACAGACTTCACTGTCTTCTGCGAACATCGAACTTCGTGCTTACTTTCGGTTCAGCATACTTTTTTTTTTTTTTTATGTCATGTGCTCCCAAACGAGAATTTGTCAAACACATGTGCATTTTGTTTTGTTTTGTTTTTCAAGTTTCATTCGTAGCCAAATCGACATTAATTATCATTCCTATCTGTTTATTTTTGTCCCCCTTTTTTTTCGTTATAAATTCTTGAATCAGACGGCTATACTTCCTGTCAATGATTGTCTAAAAATAGAAACGAAAGTTCATTTGGATTTTCCCGGACAAAAAATAACCTCTCGTCATTTGTTTTCTTCCTTGTACGTCATTTTCCTGGGAGAAACTATTTAAGACTGAGCTGGAATCGAAACTTTCAGTTTGGTAAGAAGAAGGTGGGCTGTGTATTCGATGAAACGTTTACCTAACTGAGCCCAGGTAAGAATTTGCAACTTTCACCGTCAGTGGAGCAGATAAGCTAACTGATTAGACTTTGGATTTGATTTGTCATGATCCAAGTTTGTCGTGTTAGGTTGTGAATTGATTTACTTGCAGCCGGTTGTCGTGGATTATTAATGCACTTGTATTCTTTTTATTGTAAACAACGCAATCACTTTCTCTCCTTCTGCATCTTCCAGTTTGCCTGCTGTACTGGTTTGCTTTTTTTTTTTTTTTTTTTTTTTTTTTCATCGAACAATAGATCTTGGCCACATTTTGTGTCTACTTCTTCCACGGCCATATCCCCACAGCCCCATCGATTGCCTTATCAGACCAGGTGCTCGACCGTTATCATATCAATATAGGGCATGTTCAAAGTTGGGCACGTTAAGAAGATTAATCTTTCCTCATTTCACATTAGCAAATTAAGCCAGTGTGGTTAGATCTGGTTGGCCTGATTGAAGATGTTCTCCTGGATGGGCATAGCTGAAAAGCTGCAGACAAGAAAATACTAGTAAATGTTGGTGCTGGGGATGAAGTGGATCATATGTGGTAAAAACAAACCTTGTCAAATTAAAGAAGAGCATAAAACAATACACTCGCTGTTCATACATCAACTGTTTACTTCAGTAATTAAATGTTCTATTATGATCATCAAGGCTTCTGAGGGTGCAAATGCATCAATTTTTTAGCTGTACCTTGTTGAAAATGACCGAGAGTTAAAGGTTCACCACACACATACATCCAAAGTCATACGTGTATGCACAAGTACACACACACACACACACACACACACACACACACACACACACACACACACACACACACACACACACACACACACACACACACACACGCTCATGCACATGCACACATGCATGCATGCACACACACACACACACACACACACACACACACACACACACACACAGAGCGCGTTTGTAAATAATATTATTAAATCACAATATTCTGACATCGAGTGGGAAAAAAATGGTATTAGAATAATTAAAACAACAACAGTGATGAAAACAATCAAAACAACAACAGTGATGAAAACAATCTGGATAACTGAAGGGGTGGAATCATGAAATTTCTAAAACCATGCCTATGATTCAAACAGCATCATATGATCACTCACTAAGCACTATCGACCATTATTAAGTATCCTCTAAATGTTTTTTTTTTATCCTGTTTGTAAACATTCCAGAACCAGCAAATGATTTGAAAAGGAAGCATAAGGCAGGTGGTGGGGAAGATCATGTACATGGAAACAAAGAGAAAAAAAAGAAGGGGGTGGGGATGGAGGTTAGGTTGAAGGGAGGAGGGGAGAAGAAGGGGGGGGGGAGCAAGATAGGCAGCGAGAAGAAGAAGGGGGGGGGGGGGGGGGAACTAGATGTAATGGAGAAGGGGGAAGAGGATGACTAGTGAGGGGAAAGAGGGGGGAGGGAAGGGAGAAAGACACAGACAAGATGGGGGAAAACAGTGTGGGAGAGGGGTGTGTGGAATTAGAAGGGAGCTGTCAGGAGTGAAGGGGAGCTGTCAGGAGGTGGGGGGAGGGGTGTGTGTGTGGATGCATTTAGATGAAAAAAAAAAAAAAAAAGAACTGGAGAAGTGGATGGTTTTGCTGCCATCTTCTCAACAATCTTGAGACGCAGAACAAGCTCACGTGTGTAAATAATTGTTTTCATTCTGGCTTCTGAAATACAGAGCGGCTGTATCCAAATAGTTGGACTGTTTGCCTGCAGAACTGATGGTTGTGAGCTCAGACCACAAGGACAGGCAGACATGCCTTCCATCATTCCATGCTCTCTGACAGTAGGCTGCCTTGATGACCGTTAGGCAGCGGGATCTTTGACCTTTCAACTTTCCTGAAATGCAGTCACTGACCACAGCTCAGGATCTCATTACTTCCTTTGACAAAGGGAACCAGGTGGATATAGCAATCGTAGATATTTCCAGCGCTTCTTACATTGTGTTTCACAACCTGTTCAATAAGATAAGTCAGTTCGGCAGAAGAGAATCCCTCTATACCTGATCTGATTGTTTCTTATTAAGAGAACCATGTGTGTTGTCCTTGAAGGAGCCATTTCTGGATTGTTGAGCATGGACCTGGGAATACCCGAGGCACGGTTCTTGAACCCCACCTTTTCCTGTGACACACCAATGGTCAACCTCACAACATTTCCCTTCAGGTCTGCCTTGTTGCTGATGGTGGTCTTCTGTATGAAGAGATCAACATTTTTGAAGACCATGTTTCTTGCAGCAGGACTTGAAACAACTTGAGGTGTGGGCGGACATCTGGGGGATGACATTTAATGCCAGAGAGTGCTACATGGTACCAGTCACTGTGGTGCTGTGGTCGGCATTTAGGATTCCCAGCTGGTGGTCATAGGTTTGATTGTCAAAGTCAGAAAGATCATCCCTTTTCAGACTCTGCTGTCAAGACAGCAGCAACCAGCAGACCAGCAGCATCCCCCTCCATGTCATGTATACAATAGTCAAATGAGTTCTGTGGCATCAGTTTACATCTATTCAAAGAGATGCATCAGCTCTCACTATCCTTCCTTCAGTTTCATCTTGGAGAACACAATGATGCCAAACCAGTTTGGTTTCCAAGAAACAGTTTTACTGTAGTGTGCAAAATATACATGGGTACTCAAAACAAGGTAAAGTGATAGAGTTTTAATGCACAGTACAAAGCACACAAATACATTTTCCACCAATGTATGTCTTTTTCAGACCTTTTAAAAAAAACAACAGACATTAAAAAAAACGCTCTACACAATACTTCTCAGACAGCAGTCAACATGAGAAATATCCATTCTGAAAAGTAAAGGTAATCAAAATAGTAAGCAAATGTCGCTAGAATTAGATCCCTTCTCATTTTTTGTGACATTTACATATTGTTTTGACTTTGTTCACTTTTCTTAATCATCATAGTAGATGGATAGTAGCTTATAGCCCAGCTGACTGAAGGGCCACATCAGGGCTGTGCATGGGTAGTAGTATCATATCATCAAGAACACAGATTTTTTAAAAAAGATCAACTTTATTTCATCACATCTGCCAATACTGAAATTGCATGACTTCAAAGCTTACAAGTTTGATGGTTACAGCTTTCCCTTAATATCTTGAAACTGCCCATTATGTTGTAACAGTTTGTATTGTATTCCTGATTCTATGCATATTTATAGTACAACAGTTATTTGTCCTATTAGATCATCTGGATTACCCAAGTTATGTGTTCATGCATTGTAGATGTAAGAAAATCGATAACAATGAAGTGAAAACTCAAAGAGAGGATAGGTTAACGCATTGAAAAATTTTTTAAACTATTTTATTTTAGTCAAAGATAAAAATTGACACAACCACCCCAGTCCAGTTCTTCCACTTCTATCTCCATCCTCTTCTTACCCTGAAAAGGAGGGAGAAAGAGAGAGAGGTTGATCAGAATTGCATCAGTGTGAACTTTTAAAACTGAAAGTTGGATTGTTTGCAGGTATTACCTGATCAAACAGAAAGTAGGCTTCAAAAAATCTATATGTCAGAGAAAGCTGTAAGTGTGTGTGTGTGTGTGTGTGTGTGTGTGTGTGTGTGTGTGTGTGTGTGTTAGAGAGGAAGAAGAGAAACAAAAGTGAGGAACTGTATTGATTCTTCAAACTGAAAGTAGGGTTGCTTATCAGTATTACCAGATCGAAAGAAACTAGGTCTATTATATATTGCTTAGTGTATATACCAAACAGAATTAAGACAGATGTCTTACCATTATTCATTGATGTAAATTTGGGAATCTGGTATTAGTGCAAAGTACTGTTCGCCTCTCCACCATGCCACTGGACCACTGATAATCTGAATGTACTTGTGTTCACGTTTAAAGTGTAAGTATGTGAGTGTGTGTGCATGTATGTATGTATGTATGTATGTATGTGTGTGTATGTGTTGTGTATCTGTGTCTGTGTAAATCCCCTCAAGTGGGTTAATCAGTTTTTCAAACACACACACACACACACACACATGCACGCGCGCACGCACACACGCACACACACACACACACACACATACATACAACAATGTGTATGTGTATCTCTGTCTGTGTCTGTGAGTGTAAATCCTAACAACTAGATCAATCAGATTTTCAAACAGGTTGTAATAAGGTTATCATTTAGGAAAAAAAACCACACTTTACACACACAATATTAAGACAACCCTTCAATTACAGTGGAATTAGATGGTTTCTGATTACTTTCTATGCCTTTCTTTACATTTCCAAAGTTTTGTTTGTGTTTGTTGTTACTTTTTTCAAAAGAGAAATCCACATGCAAAACACTTCTCAATCAATATTTGTAAGTTCAAGAATATTTACAAAAATGCTTTCAACTATGAAAATGTGCTGAAACCTATGAGGGAAAAAGATGAGGTGCTGAAAAAAATGGGACAATGAAAAAAAAAAAAAAAAAGATTTGCCGGAGTTTTGTTAATTTGTATGTTTTTTTCATCCTACTTGATTTTGTATACACACTCACACACACACACATGCGCACACACATGCACGCATTATCATTTTACTGAACACAGTAGTTGTTGTGTTGTTTTAGGGTTCTCAAAACTTAGAGCGACCAGAATTATCTTGACAAAGATGAGTCACACTAGGAATAGTCTAGTCAGTACTAGTCTGCAAATGTGAAGAATAGTTTTAATCCACTAACCATTTGCACATGGTTTTCAGTCACTAATTAGAGTGGAAGTTCTGTTAAATCCACATGTGACTAACTGTTCTCTCTACAAGAAAGTAGACCATTTATACTGTCACTGAAAGATCAAATATTTTAAAACTTATTTTATTAAAACAGATGGGCAGACTTTTATTTTTAAAACTCTGCAAATCATTTTCATCATGACAGAAAAGAACCTGTTTGACTGCACTTGTATTTTCCTCCATGACTAAGCTGTCCAGGATTAAATCATTGTGGAATATTAACATTAATTTACTGGAAGAGGTAAACATTTCTGATGTTGGCTGTACCTCCATCTGATGATCCAAGATCCAGAGAAATTCTTTTCAGATTGGTATTTACTTCCTAGAAAAGTGTTTGACTGTATTGAAATTATACACACGCATACTACTCAAAGTGTTCTACAATGTTTACAACATATTGAATGAACTTGACCGAAAGGTCATGGACATAGCAAGGATAATCAGTCCACTGATGTCTTGTATGATTGGGATTGATTCACCAGCTATCAACCTTACCACCACAATATGTGGTGATAATTCTCTCTGTCTGTCAACTTGGTCGCTTGAAATAATTCCTGACTTCTGCCAACTCCTTCTCAATGTCTGTTACAATAGTTTTAGCAAACTTTACACTTTGTTTTAAGGTCAGTTGCAATAATTCTCACCAACTGTCGACACAGTGTCACTGTCTCTTGTCATAATTCTCACTGACTGTCAGCTCCATTTCACTGTCTGGATTGTTAACTCTCATCAAATGTCAACTCCATATCCAGTCTGTTGTTATAATTCTCTCCTGTTTCAATTCCATCTCCAGTCTGTTGGTATAATTCTCTCTCTTGTCAACTCCATATCCAGTCTGTTGTCTCCTCCATTCTCATCTCAGTCTTTGTATAATTATCCTTGTAACTAAATCTCACAGTTTGATTTACTGTATAATTGTAACAATGGTTACTGTCTGTTTTTTACAAAGGATTCTCACAAAGTGGCAATTCCATTTCTTTTTCTGTTGTAGTAATTGTCACCAGGTGTCATTGTGTCTTCAAACCTGTTGCATTAATTCTAAGGAGCAGTCAGCTCATCTCAGAGTTTTTTTGTGACACTTTTCACCAGCCGTCCCTCTGTCTGCAAGGCAGCTGAATTTGTTCTCACCATGTACACCTGTGTGTGTGTGTGTGTGTGTGTGTGTGTGTGTGTGTGTGTGTGTGTGTGTGTGTGTGTTTTCTGTCTGTTAGTACCAAACAAAACCGTCTTCCCATGTTTGTTTGTTTTTGTTTGTTTTTTGTAAATTTTCAGTGTATTAGACTTGAGGACTCCCATTTGAAGGACGTTGTAGTGGGATTGGGATGCTTGCTCACAATGGTTCTGTGACTAAAAGCCATTGTAATTGTAAATGGAGGGCTTAATAGATGGTGTCCTGCATATAGGGGATCAGAACAGACAATGCTAAGCACCATCAGAGTGACTCAGCAGCAGTGCAGCATCTCTTCTGATAGGATGACTTCATGATGATCTGATAATGATTGCTCCCTGTCAGTCGTTGGTACAGGGGCTATGGCAGAACAAGGCTGGGTACAGCTATGCGTGGGAGAGCTAGAAGGACAGGCATTATTGTAATGCCACAGAGTAAGCATGACAAGACAATGACAAAAACATACATATTGTGGGTGTTTCGGGCAAGTGCAGACCACTGAGGTTGAATAGATCGTGAATCCAGTTCTTGATCCGGATTTGGGTCCTGGTTCCACATCATAATGAGAAAGGTTGGTATTTGGGTCCTGTCCCAGCTTTCCATCAAATTTCACTGTAGCCGTAATATCTTCTGAAGTTTGTATTGTCATTTCTTTATCATCATCTCACTTAATATAGCACCTATCCTTATTAAAGTCCAAGCTGTAAGCACTTTGTAATCCAAGCTCACGCTTACACAACGGGCTGCGTACATGGGTAGAGCTGAATGAAGAGCTGCCTGCTGCCGCTGATCATTCATTTCCCATGTCATTCAGTCAAATATCAGTCACTCAGATTTTTGCTCATTCCTTGATTTTTTTTTTTATAGAAGCATGCAATGTGAATAAACGTCATCCTTACCAACAGCCAAACTGGCCTTCTCTTCTGAAAGTTAGTGATGGGATTTTACATGTGCACAAAATGTTATGTGTGCATTCACACACAGAACCTCAGTTCATAGTCTCATTTGAAGGGCTTTTAGGGAAATGGAGTCAGAGCTAATGTTAACTGCGAGGGAAACATTCCCCTGTACAGAAACGGCCTGGCAAAGATTCAGACCCAATTCCAGGATCACCATGATCAGAGATCTGGTTTTGTAACAGTTATTTGTGTTAATTAACAGACAGGTAAACAAGTCAACACAACTGGAAAGGGAACTTTCTTGGCACTGCTAAAAAGGAAGTAAATAAATGAAGACACTAGTACATGAATGAATGAATGAATTTTTTTTTTCAGCTTCACCCCTTAGTTTTAGAAGGCTGAAAAAGCTCTCGCAAGAGCTGGTGAAAAAAGTGCAACAGGCTATTATGTGTTAATGCTATTTTTATTGGCGTAGACAATATACATTTTCCCTTTTTTTTTTTTTTTTTTTTTTTTTTTGTTAACTGCATTCAGTTGCGTGTGATATTCATTGGAATCATAGAGATGTTGCTCTTCTTTAAGCACATATACTGGAAATGAAAAAAAAAAGTATTGCTTGACTTTTTGAAAAAATATTTCTGGGTAGTTTTGTGCATTTTCTTTTCAATCCTCATTTTCTTTTCCTTGCAGGTGACTAACCTGTGGTTCTCAGAAACTTGACAGCGCTTGCTAGTATCATTGTGCATAGAAGGACAGTGGTTCTAACAAGCCTGTCATCTTGACATATGTCTTTGAAGAACACTCATCAATGGCTTCATCTTACTGTGGCTAACAAGAGCTGTGTGCGGACCCTGTCAGTGTACCTTCGTGTGAAAAACTAACTTTTTAGCATATCCCGTCTTGACATTTCGCGGGACGATGATACAGAACATGGCATGATTCAGCCTGCTATGATTTTTCATTGCACTGGTAGAATGTACCATTATCCATCCAACTGAACAGAAAAGGGGGGGGGGGGGGAAATCTGTACATACGTCACAGAGGATGGGTACAGAACTGAAAAGTCCAGATGGCCATCAGCAGAGCTCCTTACCGGACTGGAGTGTGAAATCAGCAGAGGATGTCCAGGAGAAGGACAGTGAGTGTGAACAGGTAGCAGCTGGAATCAGAGTCTATCTTTGTCTCAAAATGGACGCCATGGTCAGGGTGATGATGCAGGCGCAAACACACCTTGTCTGGGCCACCAAACGGACAGTGAGAAAGCAGCGGAGACTGCTGCCACTGGTCGGCACACCCCAAGGGAAGTTGCTTTGTCTGATCGTTTTACCCGAGTGCACACTTGGAGGAGATTTCGAAGGGAACATTGAATCTTCCCTAGGGCTAGAGGCTGGGGGGTTCCCAGAAACAGGCAGTGGTTACAGTCTGGAGTCCTACTTGTCAGATTTCAAGTCGTCAAACAGTTCAACATGGGATCAGTTGGATATGAGTGAAAGCTGCATTGATGGACTGCTTGGCCAACTGGGTTCTCTTGAGCCTGGCACTCAGACTCAGCAGAAAGATAAAGAGGGAGGAAGATGTCTTGGAAGATAACAGATGCCCATCTACTTTCATTGTTTCTGATAGAGAGGATTCTTGGCCTTTTTGGAAGATAACAGATGCCCATCTACATTCTGTGTTTCGGATAGGGAAAGTTTGAGGCCAGCCCTGCATGGTGATGAAGATACATGTCCGTCCACATTCTTGGTTTCATGCAGGGAAGATAATCACAGGATGACCAGGGCCACAGATACTTGTACCTCTAAGAAGACTGGTTTTGATGAATCCAAGCAGAGTCAGCCAGCCCATACAGAAGAAGAAGCTCAGAAAGAGAAGATCCAAGGTACTGAAGTGTCTTGTCTTCAGGACCATCCACATGAAGGGGAAATGGAATCAAAGAACACTTTGGGTCCTCAACTGGAAGCAAATGAAACTTCTGGAAGGGAAATGGAAAATTTCGCAGTGGTTCTTGATAGTTTGGGGAAAGACCTGTGTGTAATGGACATGGACCAGTCATCTTTAGGTTTTAGTGTCGGAAGTGGAACAACAGCAGAAAAAGAAGGCACAAGCAGCTTGGGACTCACAGCCATGTCAGTGCAAAGAGTCTCTGACAGTTCGTCTCAGATTATCAGTAAGGAGCATGAACAGGCTCTTCAGCTACTGGGACTGATCGAAGGCACAGCTGATTCTAAGGAGGAGGCTGACAATTTAAGACTGGATATGTTGTCTTTGTCAGAAGAAAACTCATCTTCAGGTCAGTTGAAGAAAATGGAAGACTCGTCTCTTTATCACAGAGATGAGCTTGGCATTGACACTGTGTCATTTGTTTCAGATTATTTGGACGGAAACACTCTTCTGAGCACTGAAATGGATCCCAAGCCATGTGTGCATGATCCTGACTACATTAAAGATGGATACCTTTTCAACATTGAAGAGAACCATCCACCTGTTCATTCAAATGGTGAATCAGACATTTCACTTGGATCTTCTGGCCATGCTACCCCACCCATCCCAGATTCCCTCATGCTCTCCAGAGATCAGCAAGCCAGAATGAAAGAGGACATAGGCAGTAAACAATCACATGCAGAGAGCTCACAGAGCACCCTCATGAAAAGCACTTGCTTCAAAGAACACCACCATGCTGCATGCCCTGATTTCACAGAAAATATGGCTTGGAGCAGCTCTTTCACTGATTTCTCCTTTCATGGTCTTCCCTCAAGGAAAGCTGCGGGAGAGAGCAGAGCCACACAAGAGGATTCTCCTGTGCCATCAGTCAACCCAGGAAAACATCACAGCCCTGATGGAAGCAGCACCAGACCAGTGCCTTCACTCAGTATGAGCACAGCAGGTGAAGCAGCCTTGAACGCGCCACAGGTCAGCATCAACAGTTCTGGAAGTGAACAGAAGTTGGTTTCAGAAAACCAGAAAGGAAGCAGTGGCAATGACTGGCGTGGCCCAACAAGGAATGTGATACTGGATGAAATTCAGAACACAGGCAATGTTTCAGGACAGCTTAAACATCCACCAGATTCTGAAACAGATCTTTCTGAGACCAAGACCGCATTTCCGGAGCAGATGCCAAGTCCCAAGAAAAAAAAGCAGACAATCTGATGAAGTCACTCCGCCAGTGGAAAGGCCCTTCAGTAACCTGCAGATAAATGTTGCTTGTTCTCGTATGCCTACTGCCTCCAGTACTTCTGAACTGGACCACACAGGCACTGCTACAAGAGTGGCAAGGGAAGGAGGAAAGCAGGTTCCCCTTCACCAGGGGAAGAGGTATCCCACTGACAGTGAGCTCACTCAGCCATGTCATGGGGCAGAGTTGCCACTGTCATCTCACAGAACCCAGCACACACCTCAAAAGCACTGTTACATTCAAGGTAAGTAGATAACGCATTGTGTTTCAAGGCTGGAGGCCTTCCAGTGCTGTAACTCATTGTAGATAAACCAGGATAATACAGCAGGAAACAACTGAACTGACAGTGGTGTGGTTTGGTGCCATTTGGATGGTTCTGTAAGATTTTCAGCGAAAATTAAGCAACCTATATAAATAGACATTATATAGATCATAGACGTTTTATCACATGTAATTTGGCATAATTGTAAAAAGGACACACTTTTCAGTAAAATATGAGACCACACCGAGGAGGGGAGGGGGGAGGGGAATGGAGTGAGAGTTGGAGGTACTGAGCCACCTAAGTATAACACCTACCACCGTCTCTCCACCTGTCCATTTCACCTCCCCGTTACCTCCAGCCTTTCAAAAATAAACAGAAAACTGAAAAAGAAAAAGAGTGGGGGGGGGGGGGGGGGGGGGGGTGGAATGGTGATTAGAGGGTGTGGGATTTGTGAGGTGGGTAGGAGGAAAAGGTCAAATCTGGGCAAAGGACTTAACACATATACAAAAATGGACAGAAATTAGCAACAAATATCCTGCGCTTGAATCCTTCAGAATCTTTCTGCTGGAAAACCTAAACATGTCAAATTTGAGACAGCCCCGATGTGGCCCTTTGCGGTCGGCTGGGCTATAAGCAACATTATCTTACCTGTCAAATTTGAGATATGGCACCCAAACTTCCAATAATCTTCCACCTTCATGTATATGCTTGCATTTCACCTCCCTTCCTCATGCAGTTCCACATCCCTTTCACTTCTTCTTCATCATGCCTCTCTCTCTCTCTCTAGTCTCCTTCTGTCTGTCTGTCTGTCTGTCTCTCTCTCTCTCATTCTCTCTCTCTTCATCTCCTCTGTCTTTCTCTCTTCCTCTCTGTCTCTCTCTCTGTCTCGGTGTCTCCCTCTGTCATCCTCTCTCTCTCTCTCTCTCTCTCTCTCTCTCTCTCTCCTCTCACATTCTCTCTCTCTCTGATTCTCTCTCTCTCTCTCTCTCCGTCTCGCACACTCATTTAAAACAAAGAAGTAATGTCTGTCTCTCTGTAATAATCTCTCATCTCTCTGTCTGCGTCTCATCCTAAATTAGTCTGTCCGAAGCTGTCTGAGTCTGTCATCTTAGTCAGTCTGTCTCTCTGCTGCTCATCTCTCTCTTTCTCTAGCCGTGTTATGTTAAGTCAGTCATTTCCTACAGAAGTTCATGTTTGTCAGTCATTTCTTACAGAATTTCATATTTCTCCCCCAGCTGTTTGAATCACATCTTTGTCTTCTCTTTTGGTTTTTTCACTGAAACACATCTCCATAAGCCCTCTCAGTTGGTAGCCAAGATCACTCAAAAAGGTCTCATCTTTGAGATGTCATGATAGTCAGATGTCAGCCCAAAACTCTGACATTGTCTTGGCTCTGTGTACGATAGTGCATCTCCCGTGCACACACTGTTTTAAGAAGATGATCATGCCAAATACAATTATAAGTCATGAGGAAAACAAGCGCATGAAAACTGATAAATTATCTTGATATGTAGTAGTGATATTTGTCATGTTGCTCAGCAATGATATCTGATGCTGCAGAGCAACTTTTTTGTAGCCGTGTATGTTAAGTCAGTCATTTCCTACGAAGTTCATGTTTTGCCCCCAGCTGTTTGAATCACATCAACATTTGTCTTGTTTTTGTTTTTTTCACAGAAGCACTCAGTCATAAGCCCACTATGACATTTGGTATCAAGATCACTCAAAAAGGTCTCATCTTTGAGAAGTTACGATAGTGCATCTGAGCGTCTGTTTTAGTTCATGCCAAATGCATTTTGAGATGTGAGCACAAAAACTGACATTATCTTGGTAGAGTGTCCTTGAAATTATACATTATTTTTGTTGTGGACCCACAAGATCTGTCCATCGGTCAATCACACACATCCACAAAAGTGGTTTGTAAGGGATCTCAGTCCTTGGACAGACATTAGGTACTTGCTTGCACATGCACACACTCACGTGTCTAATATCACGAATAGTGGATAGACATTAAATGAAACAATGCGTGCACACATCATGTGCGTGCACACACACACGCACATGCGCACACACACACACACACACACACACACACACACACACACACACACACACACGCACACACACACACGCGCACACACGCACACGCGCACGCGCGCACACACACACACACACATCATCTGCATGCACACACACACACACACACACACACACACACCACACACACACACACACACACACACACACACACACACACACACATATCATATGTGCGCACACACACACATATTATATGCGCATGCACACACACACACACACACACACACATACATCATATGCACTTGCACGCATGCACGCACATGCACACACACACACACACACACACACACACACACACACACACACACACACACATGGATTGGAAGACAAAACATGGTCTTAATCTTAAGGTAGTTAACATTCACAAAACTTGGAATAAATGGGGAGATAAGAATTCTCTTAACAGAGCTATTGAACTGGCATTTCATAGACTATTTGCCAAAAATTTTCTCACATTGTTGTAACTAATCATGTCTTTCATTGAGGTCCTTTCTAGCCATCTTGTCACATTGTTCAAGTTAGTCAAAGTAGGTTTGTTTCTCTCCTTCTCACATTCTTCTTCTAGCTAACAGATGATTCATGTTATTCTTGTCAGTTATTTTCTTTTTTAATAATCTGACAGGTGTTCCTCATTTGTTTTTTTTTTTTCTTGCCTAGCAAATGTCTGTTATTGCCATAGCCAACCAGATGTCCATTATTATATTTTTTTCCAACCAGCTAGATGTCTCATATTGATGTGACCAACCAAATGCATCATATTTTCAAGGCAACCAGAGAGCCGAGTCCCACATACCACAGAGTTCTGTGCGGCCAGCTCCTCAAGTTCCCCTGAGTTCTGGGCCTTGTCTGAGTTCCCAGGCACCCGGGTTTCCCAGAGAAGAGCCTCGAAGAATGGACGCAGCCACAGAAAGCAGAACTGTGGTTGTCAGGGGCCAGTCCTTGGACAAGGAGCAAGAAGAGTTATGTCACTTCTACTTCGAAAATGAGAAACGAAGCAATGGCGGTGACATACAGGAGGGAGGTGTTGTTTGGAGGGAGGAGGAAGGAGGCTTCCTCATCATTTTTGTTGAAAGTCATGGTGCGTGCTTTTTATCTTCATGTCAGCCATTGGTTCACTGTTTTGTTCTGTTGACATGTGACTGTTCTGTGGGCTTCATGCCTTTCATTCTGAAGTAGCTTGTTTGCATTTCAGCTTTTGTATGGTTTGGTTCTGTAGCATTTTCTAGCTTTGATGCTTTTCAGTTGGCATTGTATTTGATGCTTGTTTCATTATCCATACATACATACTTAACCGTTTTGTTGGACTTACGCTTAAATATTTCACTTTTGAGGTCTACTATTCCTGTCAATGCTGTTAATGTGACTGCCGCTAACTTCGAGACCATTTTGTTTGACTATAGCCTCCTCAGCTTGCAGCTGGATCCACATCAGCGCAGGTCTGATACACAAAAGACTGGGTATCCTCATATAAGTGTAAATAATGTCTGCAGTGTGTATGACAGTAATTAATAGTAAAAAGGATGCATGAACTTTTATTTGTATATGGGTTTATAACGTTATCATCCATACTGATGTTCATATTTCCTTTTGTGTCTTGGTGGAATGAACTGCAGTAAACGGTATGGTACATGTAGTCTTTTTAGACTCTGGTTTCAAAACTGACCTCTCAACAATACTAAGTCTGTTTGACACTCTTGCAGTATTTAGATCCTCATATTACTTTATGGATCCAGAGCAGAGGAAAAAAAAAAAAAAAAAACGAAGTACCCAGAAGGAGAAAGAACTGCCGATTCTGGCATAAGCAAGAAATCTTCCGACCCATCGAAAGATTCAGATGTCTTTGCACTTTCAAGAGGTGTTCATGTTCAGTCACTTAGTGTATGTGTTGCATGCAATGAGGAATCAGCGTCTTCTTTCATTTCAGTGTTCAAAACAAAATCGTGAACAGAACCATTCTGAATCTTACCTCACTCACTACCCAGCCACCTCTCCTATCGCCCCCTGCCCTTCCCTCTGTCCCCTTGGAATTTTACTGCAGTTCTGGACCAGTTTTGTTTGTATTAAGAATGCCCATATATGGTGATAATGGGAGCTGTGCATATCTCACACAGAAAAGTTAAGGGTGTAGATTCAAGACGGTTCCGAATATTGTTGAATAAAGAACTATCTGGACTAAGAAGGGGAAGCTGTTTATTGTGTGCAGTTGCCCAGAGAGTTGCTTCCAAGGAGCACAGCCTGAAAAACTGCCCTGTAGAAGTGCAGTTGTGGTCTCTGCCAGGAGGCAGTCGGCCTTTCATAGTGACAGAGCACTGATCCGTGGCGTTCCCCCGAAAACCTCATGTGACCTCCTCCTGAACTACCTAGAGCTCACATTGAATGTTGACGTGGCTTCAGTGGAGGTGTACGACAGAGACGGCTCAGCACTTGTGATTCTCGATTCCGCAACTTCAAAAATAGGTTTGTGAGATGTTTCGTTGTTGTTTTTTTTTTGGGGGGGGGTTTTTGGGGTTTTTTTTTGTTTTTTTTTCAATTTATACTTATATTTTCCTTTTTTTTTTTGGTGAGGGATGGAGGAGGAGGGAGGAAGGGGATGAAGGAGGGAGGGAAGGGGAGAAGAGGCAGAACTGATAATAGAAGTGTTAAATCAGTTTAGCAGAAGTGGCTGTTCTTTAATCTCTTAGTGCTGATGACTAACTTAAATTTTGGTAGCGCAAGGACATGTTTGATTATATGAAGATTGAACACTTGCTAATTGATAAATACTTGTACTTTCTCTTGAAAGGGGAGGGGTGGGGGCTTGCATATGAATGTGTTCACAATGTGTTATGATATGAAACTCCAGTTAGTGTGTGTGTGTGTGTGTGTGTGTGTGTGTGTGTGTGTGTGTGTGTGTGTGTGTGTGTCCATGCACATCTGAGTGTATGAGACTGTGTTTGATATGTAAAGCTCTGGAAATGAATTTCAAAAGTGAGTTGGTCATGTTAATCATGTTTCCATGTTGGCGTGAAAAGATTTAATGACATGTTGTTCATTGGGTAGACCACCTGCACAGTTGTCTTAATTGGTATCATATTACTCAGTCACCTGGCTGAGGAGATTATCTTTTCACCTGTATCTGTTGGTGTGTTTGTGTCTCTGTCATCAAGTACTACGCAAATATTGCTCAGTCAATTTGATCAGAACATGTCGGAAAGAAGGATGTGTCCCAGGGCAAAACCGTTAAATTTTGGTGAGGATTCAGATGGAAAAGCAAATCCAGGAACGTTTTTGGATGGAATCTGAATTCAGCTTGGAATGAAGTAGAGAGGATTGTGTGACCAGAGCTGATGTCTGCACTCATCTGTGTGTCTTTTTGTGTGTGTTTTTGTTTTGTTTTTGGATTAAAGAAAGAGTTGATTCATCTTAAATCATTGCTGGAAGTGGACTGTGTGAAGGGAGCCATATTGTTTTGATAATCAGACATTCTGAACAGGCCTTTCATCTAACATGCATGATTAATCAAAACTACTTTCCGGTAATAAGACATTTGCTGTGTGACTAAAGCATTGCTCAGGTACTGAACATTACTTTTATATGCATATCCTTACCATGAATTTTTTTTCCCCTCCCTCTCCTTCAGATCTTCAAGAGATGGAGCAGGCATGCCAAAACAAACCTCTGGACTCTGGCGTCCGTCTGTCGTTCCAAGGGGTTCCTGTCTCAGGTAGCCAAGGTCCAGACTCCAGCAAGGTGGGTCCTGACCCCAGTGGAGGGGCCCCTGTCTGCAGCACAATCCAGGTGATGGGGCTCAAGCCGAAACGGTCCATGACTCTGTCCGGGTTTTCTTCAGCAACAAGAGGAGGAATGCTGGGGGGGCCGGTGAAGAGTGTGGAAAAAGCTGCAGGCAGCTCAACTGCTATTGTTCATTTTGAACATGCAGCGGGTAGGTTCCTTACCAAATGCATCATAAGGTTCTGATGGATGCCAGCTCTCAGACAACTGTTCAGAATAAAATACTAGGGAGGGAGGGGGGAGGGGAGGCTTCTGAGAATATCACAGTTTTTTTTTTTCTTACAGAATATTTCAGAGTCAGTAATTGATAGGTTCTGTGTTTCTTGGTAAAGGTTATGCCGTGAAATGCTCTTTGTTGGTTTGTAGATCTTGGTGTTTATATTTGTGTTGTTATTTTCTACCAGTTTCATTTCTTGACTGTTTCTGATATTCAGTGTGAATTACTTATGTTGTATGTAACTTATTGTCTGTCTACGGATTGTACCACATTAAAGTGTTGTAGACGTTCTGTTATGAGTTAAATCACAAACTGAACACAATCAAGGATGAATAGAATCATAAACATTTTTAACTGTATGATCAGTACAGTTTTTAAGGGAAAGTTTACCATTTTTAACATTTTCCATGAATAAAAAATCATTTCCTCCTGAAATGAAGTTCAAATACCCATTTGTAGTTTCAACTCATGTGTAAACAACTTTCTACCCACATTATGAATGTGGAATGATTTTTAGTGTGTGTATATATATGTTGTGTGTGTGTGTGTTGTGTGTGTGTGTGTGTGTGTGTGTGTGTGTGTGTGTGTGTATCGCTAACATTTGTTGGCCTGCTACGGGGTATTTGCTTGAATACATTCTGTAGCTTTAGAATGTTGATCAAATGTGTAATTCAGGACTGTGTTAACATTTGAGGGCAACAGGGCAAAAGTTTTAACCCAATTTGAAAGAACAGTGTGGTATTTTGTTCCAGATGCAAAGTCAGTGGTGGAAAAAGGGAACCATGTACTAGAAGGCCATCAACTGTGTGTGAGTCTTTACCAGGCCACGGACTCCAGAGAAAGGCCAGATCAACAAAATGCAGCCTGTTCTCCAGCAGCTGCCAGTGCTGTGTCCTCTTCTCCAAGTTTCAGAGAACTGCCTGAACAAGTTGGATCAGGGAGCCCGTACCAACAGTCAAATGCCGTCCGCTTGATGAATAACCCACAAACGCTTCCCTCATCCTTGGGTGAAACAGGCTTTGCCAGAAGTCAGTTTTCTAGCTCAGCGAGTGCGCAGGTGGAAGGAAGGGAGAGAGAATCAAGAGGTCCAACAAGTTACGGTCCTGACTTTCAACATGGGCCTTCCCATAACCAGCACAGCAGTTTCAGCAGACATGTACACTGTCACAGGACCACCGGCTGGCAGGAATGCCCAGCCTCAGGCTAACCTGCCTCCTGCTGAAGAAACTTACAGGGAGGGAGCTTACAGGGAAGGAGTTTACAGGGATCCATCCATGGGTTCCCAGCGCCAGGCAGGTCCAGGTAACAGCGCACTGATTGATTCTTACAGTCACCAGCCCAAACAGAAATATGACTATGACGAAAGAAGTTTCTTGTATGGAGGTCAGGGGAATCCCCAACTGTTTGGAAACTATGCAGGAGATGAGCAAGGCAGTCACACTGCACCAGCGCCAGGATTCAAACCAGATGTAGTACGTGAACCTCCTCCCCACAAAACAGTCAGAATTAACCTAGGTGCTGATGTCATACAGAAAATGATCAATGATCGCGATTTGTTTAGAATGTTGGTTGGAACTACAAGATCTCTGGAAGGCAGATTTCAGTGGGATCATCCTGATCATATTGTCATAACATCTCGCACTGGGAACCCTGATTGGAACTGGGAAATCAAAGTTGCAGAGGAACTAAAACAGATTACACAACACATCAGACTTCAGTTACAGAGAGAGAGAGAGTCACTGAGACAAGAAGAACAAATGGAAACAGACCCTCCAGAACCACCAGCTTCAGGAAGCAACAAACAGGACTGGAATGTCAGCATGCCACCAGCATCAAACACGCCCTTCGCAGGTGACATGCACCAGTCAACAAAGCAAATTCCTAACCTCAAACCTGGACAGTTGAAGATCCTGAGGCTGCCAAAGGCTCTTGAGAAACTGAAGAGAGGTTATCCGGGACTTGAAATCTCCATTGATGAGGACAAAAAAACTGCTGTTGTTAGCGCTCCTGAAGCTGACAAGACGAGAGCATTCTCAGATGTGCTTTCCTTTGTCACAAATTTGAGAGAGACGAGGTTTCCTCTCACTCCTGCTTTGGCACAGATGTACAGGAAACAGGATGCAGAGGAGTGGATTCAGAGGACCTTGATAGAAAAATATGATTTGTTGTGCATTGGGAGGTCTGTGAAGATTACATCATACTTAGCTGTCAGAATTCTGACATCACACGCCTGGAGCAGATGCTCAAATCAGCTTTCAAAGAAGCTGCCTACACATTAAATGAAAAAGAAGTCTGCCTGCTAAAGTCACCTGCCTGGTCTTCATTCATGGAGAAGATGCAAGAAGAGAACAGAGGAGGGTGCCCCACCCCTGTTCTACTTCAAGAAGGATCTCAAGTCGCCATTGTAGACACACCATCCAACTTGAGCACTACTCGTTTGTCTTTCAGAAATTTTCTCGATGAAAACAAGCTTGAAAAAGAGGTCCTGAAGATCGATCCCAACATGTGTCAGATTCCTCCACCAGTACTGCAAGGAGGAAACAAAAGCTGTTCACAAGAAAGCAAGTGATATTGGCGTGACCATGAACTTCACCAATGACAGCATGGTGGCTGAGGGTCCCAAAGACAGCCTGGCAGAGACTGTCGGAGAAGTGAGAGAGCTGGTCGGCAGAATCAAAGGGGACAAGATGACCTTCGGAAAACCAGGAGTTTGCCTCGTATCTAACAGGATCCAAAGGACAGGAATTCCTGGTTCAGACTGGGACGGCTACACAGTGCTACATCACCACCAACCAGCAGCGGGGCAGGTGGTGATGGGATAGATTCTGGCCCAAATGAAGGGCACCTCCTTGCTAAGGTAAACCTGGACTCTAATCACCAGGTGCTGATTGTGCAAGGAGATATCACGAAATGTGCAGTGGATGCCATTGTCAATGCTGCCAATGCCGAGTTGAGCCATGGCGGTGGTGTAGCGCTGGCCATTGCTAAAGCTGGTGAGTTTCTGCATGGATTCTCTAGCTTTAAAAAACAAAAACAAAATAGAGCTTGATACAGATGATAAGTACTACATAGCATTCCGATAACTAACCAAAGCTTGCAACACACAGTTTCTTAGTTCCTAATCTCAGGCCCTTTATATGACAAGGAGTATATCCACAAGGAGTATATCCAAAGTGATATAGATTGTAGATAAAGGACCAGTTGCCATGGCGAAGTGGTTAGCATCGCAGAATCCTGGCTGGGAGGTTCAGGGTTCGATTCCCATCAGAGTCATGTGGGATTTTTCTTCCCAGACCGGCTCCTACCCAGAGTTGAGTTTGCTACAGGCTCAGTTGGGAAGACTGGGACCACACAGTCGAGTTTTCATCCACTTAATAGATGCATCTCTGAGAGTGTCGCTCAAATTTCCTGACCAACACTGCAGGTGTCTGTATCTCTCGGGCCTGGTTACCATCAGGATACATTATAAAAGGAAGCGTAGAGTACAGCCCTGTCAGGCAGTCTCAGATCGGAATGAAAATCCATAGCATCATCTTCATCATCCTTGTTCTCATCGATCAGCATGAAAAGAAAAGTTTCATTTTCTGTGGCCCTTCATGCCCTGCTCTCATGGTAACCTCAGTTTTGATGTCCTCTCCACGTCTGTCGCCTTGGTTTGATTCCGTCAGAGTCACTGGTATCGGCAAGTCCATGGGGGCTGTTGTTGGACAGACATGGTGGCGCCCTCCGGAGGGAGAGCTCACTCACGCTGGCTCCTTAACTAAGCAATTATTGTCGTCAGCAGGGGGCTTAATAGGTGGTTCCCGAGTATGTTGGATCAGAACAGGTGCCACTGAACACCACTGAAGTGATTCGGCAGCAGTGCAGTGTCTCCTCCGGTGGGTTGCCTCTTGACGACTTGACAATGACTGCTCCCTGTGGACTGCTGGTGTCGGAGCTGCGGCGGGATTGACTGGGCTGTGGCTGTGGACGGGGGGTCGGAATGAGTGGCGTGGGTGCAATGCCACTGATGTGGCACAGAAGATGGGGACAAAAAAAAAAAAGAATTGTAGATAAAGAAGCAAGTGTGAAACTGAACTGCAAGAGCATAAGAAAAACAGTTTTTTTTTTTCAGTTCAAATGTAACTGTTTTTTTTCCCCCCTCATTTTCAAAGGTGATTTGAAAAGTAAATATTGCTTTTAAGTGGTCCGGTAATTTGAGATGGATGACATGTATCATGATAGTCATGATCGGAACTGCATCGTCCAAACTGAAATCTCATGACAGAGATCTGGATTGTTCCAAATGAAAGAAGGGAGTTGCATCTTTTGTATCTCATCACCTTTAACCCTGTTTCGGTCCTGTGGAGATGACCTATATCTGAAAGCTAAAGCAGATCTCACGGTTTGTCCAGTTGACAGTCGGCCACTTCTGATAAACCTACTATCATGTAAAACAGGTACTGTGCTTTACAACTGCTGCTTTTCATACAAAAATCAGCTCAGCTAAGATCACATTACTACAAGTTTTTCAGAGCATGTGAGGTGTTGGTGGCATTGGAATTGGCGTACAGAGTAAAAGAGGATGTATTTTATTTTCATGCTTGCCTGGTTGTTGTTGTTGCTGCTGATGCTCTGCATGTACCATAAGTCAAACAGAATAGGTGTTTATGCTGTGCAGGTGGCCCGAGCATCCAGGACGAGTCTGATCACATTGTGGCCCAAGGCAATCTGAGGGAAGGGGAGGTGGTTGTGACAGGCGCTGGGTCACTTCTGTGTCTCATATTCTGCATGCAGTGGGACCCACGTGGCAAGGCGGTTATCAAGGTGATTGTCAGTGGTTACTGGTGACCAGTACAAATGGAGCTGTCGAAATACAGATAGAAGAATGTGGCTTTTACAGGAAAGAGAAACAAAGTCTACTGACTGAGGGGCCAAGTATCTGTGTCCCTGAGTTGCTGCTGTAAACAGCAGTGATGGGCCATTCTTTCCTGTAGACCCATAAATTTAAAAGTTCTCAAGAGAGATGGGGAGGCTTTCTAACTTTACGAGTTCATGGGAAAGAATTGGGGGAGAGACCAGCCGCTGCGGTGATGTTACAGACTCCTGGCTGGGAAACTCCCATCAGACACCATTTATTGGGGGGGGGGGGGGGGGGGGGTCTACCCTGACCAGCTCCTACCCAGAGCTGAGATTGCTATGGACTCAATTGAGAAAACTGGAACTACACAGTCGAGTTTCATCCACTTAATCGATGCATCCCTGAGAGTGATGTTCAAAATTCCTGACCAACACTGCAGGTGTCTGTGTGTCTTGGGCCTGGTTGATGCTGGGTTGTATTATGAGAGAAGCATAGAGTACAGCTCTGTCATGCAGTCGCAGACCACCATGGAAATCAGTAGTATCGTCTTTGTCATTCTCATTCTCATCAATCAGCATATGGAAAGAAAAAAGTCTCAAGTGCTGTGGCCCTTCATACCTTGCTCTCATGATGTTCTCGGTTCTTCTCAACGTTTATGGCTGTGGTTTGATTCTGTTTGGGGCTGAAAGGATGTGATGGTGTCCTCTGAAGGGAGAGGTCACTCGTGCTGGCTCTGCAACTAAGCAGTTATTGTCATAACTAGGGGGCCTAGTGGATGGTGTCCTGCATATCTGGATCAGAACAAGCATCCCTGAACACCACCAAAGTGACTCAGCAGCAGTGCCGTGTGTCCTCTGGTGGTTGTCTCATGACAACATAACATTGACCGCTCTCCTTTTGGGTTGCTGGCGCAGGGGCTGCTACAGGAAGGACCAGGCTGTGGCTGTGGACAAGGGGTGGGAATGAGCCCTGTGAGTGCAGTGCCGCTGAGGTGTCACAGAAAATGGGACAGAAAAAAAAGGAGGGGTGGGGAGTTACCAGAGAGGAAGGGGAGGGAAAAGAAGTGGGGAGAAGGAACTGTGACCACTTGCCTGAAAAGTTGACCAATGTTTCAAACAGATATTTGCGGAAATAGCGAAAGAGAGTGGACATACACGTATGCATGCACGCACATAGGGGCACACACACACACACACACACACACACTTGCGTGCGCGCATGCACACATGCACACACGCATGCACGCACGCACGCACGCACACACACACACACACACACACACACACACACACACACACACACACACACACTCTCTCTCTCTCTCTCTCTCTCTCTCTCTCTCTCTCTCTTTCTCTCTCTGTCTCTGTCTCTGTCTCTCTCTCTCTCATCACGCCACACCAGACACACTCATACACATTTATGTCCCTACTGTTTTCCTCCCTTAATTCCAGATGAGAAGGAGCTTCTCATACAGACAGTAAAAAACACTCTGCAGAAAGCAGAGAGCATGCAGCTTACATCAGTCGCCATGCCGGCCATCAGCTGTGGCATCTTCCGCTACCCTGTGGATCAGGCAACCGATACCATCGTCAGAGCCATCGGCCAGTACTTCAGAGAAACGGGGCCCGTAGCTGCCTGAGAAAGCTGATACTGATTGACGTAGGAGGAGGAGAACCCTTGCAGGGCTTCCTGAAAGCGTCTAAGATGTTGTTTGGCAAGTTGACGGAGGTTAAAGGGGAACCCAGGCACTCATCCCGTCCAGGAAGACAGGCAGCTCTCAGGCATCAGACTACAGATCCCACCGAGGTATGTGAATGTGGTCCCTCAGTTACAAAGAAACCAAAGGAATTTTACAGAATATGTTTTTAAGTGATGTCACTAGAGGTGTTTTTTTTTTGTGTGTGTGGTAGAGGTTTTTGTATGTACATGTGCAATTTCTGTCAAAACGATTCTCATAAGGTGTGTGACTACGGAGTTCATGTCTTGGTCCCTTATTTATTTTGATCAGTGTTGTCAAGCTTCTCATGTCATCAAAATGGTATTGTTTTGCTGGTTTCGTAAAAGGTAGATGTATTCATGTTTATGTTTTTTATTAAGCTGAAACTTTTGAAACAATGGAAGGGAAATCCACAGTGTTTTGCAGACAGTGGTTGGTTGTGCGCTTGGACACTATAGTGATGGAATTCACACTAAGCCAGAGTATTTGCAACAGTTTCTAACAAGTTGCCTGTGCTTTTGTTTCTGTTATACAACTAAGTGAAGTGCACAGTCTTTTGGGAAGCAGTTAAAAAGACAATAGCAGTTTTCCTGATATATTCCACTGTCACATTTTTCACAGGATATAAGATGTTAAGGGAAGATTAGTAAGTCTGCTTGTGTTGAATCTAGAACAGAAATAAAGGGATGTACTGCAGATCTTTGAGAAGAAATACCTTTTGGAGCCTGTATTCCCTGGTACTTCTTTCTTGTGTGAAATGTCAAGAATAAATGAATTAAATCACCTAGAATATGTTAGAGAAAAGTATTAGCTGAGAGCAGTGGTCTCTTCATTCACAGTATTCTGTTCTGTTTTCTGTAACTCATGAAATGTAGGTTGAGGAACATAACTCGGGTCAGTTTATTTAATTCTGTCTCTCTAGTCATCATATCCAAATGAATTTGGAGCACTAGTTACACTGGCAAAGTGTTTGAAAGAAAAAAATTGCAAGAGGGGTAAATACTTATCAGTGTTGTTAAAAGAAAACAAAAATTGTATGCTTTCTGATCTTTTTCTAGATTCAAATTCAGACCACGCTACGGTAGCAAATCTCATGCTCCGATCAAAATCATCGTTGGAGAAATCGCTAGGTCAAGGGTGAGTGTGCATGAATAAATAGCTGTTGTTTTATCAAAACTGCTAGTGTAACAAGCCTCATTCTGAAAAAAAAATAGTTAAAATTTTGAAGAATGAGTTTGTTACTTATGTGGCAAGGTGCTGAAAAAAAACAACCAACCAACCAACCAAACAAAAGAAAAAGAGTCCTACATGGAACAGTCACTAGTTAGTGAGCATGGAGTTGCAAGATGATGGGCAGTGTTTCACTAATGGAAAACAAAAAATCATTCAAAGAAACAACAGGGTATGCACTTCACAGCTGCATAACTATGTTGTCACTGGTTTCTGTGTAGGATTCTTGTTGTTGTCATCCTATTCTGGCTAAAAGACTCCAGGGATCATCTGAACAGCCAAAGTACTTGTACTTTATCGTACAAATGCATCAGCTGGGGATGAGAACATTAAGTGTGTGACCGTTCTTGATTACCCCGCCACATGGGCAGCCACACTCCAACTATGGGGGATTTGGAGACTGATGATGTTATGCTAGGAGCTTGTCACAACTGAAGACAATCCCCACATAACTATGCAGAGCGTAACAACATTTTGATATAGCCTTGGTGTTCTAGCCTATGTCAGTTGGCCTGACACGGCCTTAAGCCAAGGCGAATGTGTAGGATTCTTGCTCCTCTTTTCAAAGTATGGCACCAGCTATCTTTCCATTTTCTTTTTTTTCTTTCTTTTTTTTTTTCTTGGTCAGTCTGTGAGTTTGCTTCACAATGTGCATGTTTTACTGTGCCGGGAGCACCTCTGTGGTTGCCACGGTTTTTTTGTTTGTGTGTGCTACTGACCTGCTTCACGCATGATCCTGGTTTATTGTCCTATCTGAAAGACCAGGCCTTGATGGGGTGAGAGGGGGCTGGAGGTAAAAATAAAACTGTCACTTTTTTCACAAAAAAGATCAGTCATCATTCTTGCCTAAATTATCTGATGTTGCACCTGCACAGATTCACACTGAAAGCCGTTATTGTGAAGACTACTAGACTGAAAATATCTGCATCATGTTGTTTCTGTATGTATAAGTTATTTTACTCAGGGTCTACCAGCATCTGATCTTCAAGCGAAAGGCAGCCACTGTCTGTGTTTGCCTACTATACGTTATGATGTATGAATGTATTTTCAAACAGATTAAAATGATTTGTCCGGCGATACCTAACCCTTTTAACATGTGCTTGTCTTGGAGACATACAATGATAGAATCATACATTCAGCTGAGAACATTCTGTCCAAAGAATTGAAATTTTGTTTTCAAGTTTGCCGTTTTTCAGATCAACAAACGTGGGTCATCCAAATTATGGTTTTGAGACCAGTTGATATCTGTTAATCAGAATATTAACCAAAATTTCTGACTTATCAACTTTCAGAAAAATGTTCTCAGTTCTTGGTGATGCCTAACTGACTGTGATATATGCCAGACATGAACAAAGAAAGATGGAGAATGACACATGCTGGAAAGCTTAGTAATTCGATTTGAGAGAATAGTGTAATTGTGTGCTTTACTGAATTGTCCCAAAATCTGATCATGTATGTTAATTTTCAAAACATTGCTTATATGTATGGCTTTATTAATTAATTATTTATACAAGTTCAGAAGTCGGAATGTGGGATTTTTTTGTTGGTGAGCTGACGAACATTTTGTATCATCCACTTACACCAGTGGTGCAAAGTCTTTTAAGACATTTTTCCAAAACTTACCTGACCAGACGATTACCGTTATCCCACTTGGCATGAGCACAAATTCAGTAACTTAGATATCATGAAAAATTTCATGGGAGCTAAATTTTCTTACCATGCTCCCTTAACCTGACTCACCTCCCTTGACCAAGTATCCCTTTCCATCTGATCAGGTAACTCATTTTCCTTCGTTCCTGGCTTGGAATTAGCATACCTCGTTTTGCATGCATGATTTCCTTTTCATTTGGTTAGTGAATATTTAAATCAGATAAGAAAAAGCATTTGTAATGAGAGTATGAACGGTTGCAGGCTGACATCATCGTGTGCGCCACACACCCTAGTCTGGATCTGAAGAAGGGGGTTCTGTCAAAGAGCATCCTTGAGAGGGGAGGGGAGGTGATCCAGCAGGACCTGAGGAAGTACTTGGAACGACACGGGCAGCCAGAACTGGGCAAGGTGGTGTGGACCTCAGGAGGATCCCTGGACTGCAAGGCAGTTTATCACCTCAGCCTTCCCAGCTGGAGGGACGACCATGGCCGGGTAAGCTCCCCTTGGGTTCAGCTTGAGGTCGCTACTTTTGATGCTTTCCGTTACTGTTCCGTTCATTTCGATGAGCAACAAACATGCCAAATCACACGCATCAAAATGTATTTTACATGCTGAAGATACAGTCAAATGTTTATTTTTACATCACTGATGTATGATCTTGGATCCCATGTGGGTTGTGAGAGTGTTGAAATTAACTTTGCCGGATCAGTTGTCTCCACTTCTTACTGTTGTGAGCAAGTTCCTCAGTTTCTGGATTGGGCACATGGTTATATGGTGGTACAGATACTCACATATGCGCATGTGCACACACACACACACACACACACACAAACACCATTCGCTGTCTTTCCAGATAAATTTCTGGAAGAGTGAGAATGCAGCTACATGATCAGACCACGCTATACTGTAATCCTCTTGTTGGCGACCAATCCTTTCAGAAAATGCGGTCTGCGGTGAAAGAGTGCCTGGACTCGGCAAGCAAGAAGAACGCCCGCAGCATCGCCTTCCCCACACTGGGAACGGGCCGCCTGGGATACCCAGGTGACGAGGTGGCGTCCATCATGTTCTCAGTGATTGGGGAATGGTTCCAGAACAATCCTCATGGCAGCCTAAAGGAAGTGCAGATCATCGTCTTCGCACGAGACTCAGACACACTTGAGGTCGGAGGTTCTTTCAATGCTTCCATGTATGTGTGTCACGTGTAATCCATGTTCCTGCACGTTTCACGTACTTTTGCAAAACTTTGCGAAATACATGAACTTGTACAAGCTAGAGTTTAATTCAAGCAACGTTGTCTTGAATTCAACCATTTCTTTAATGTAAAATTCATCTAGTCAGCATTTACCTTGTTGCACTGGCTGTGAAGTGGACTTATAAGGGAAATAAGCTCAATCAGATACTAGCTTACTTAAGCGTTGTCATTTTTAAGTTCACCTATAATGCAAAGTTTTGAACAGTACATCAGCTTTGTAGGAACATGGATTATACGTAAGCTGTGTTTGTTTACGGCTGTCCTGGTTGTGTGCTGTTTGGATGGAAAGTGATTGGGTGAGAAATTGAATTAAATAGCCTGTAGGGTTTGTAGGGGCTTTTTAGGTCCTTTAGAAGTCCTCATGAGTTTGTCTCAAAAGGTCTGTTAAGCCCTTTCATTTCATTGAACAGTCCGTATGGCTGCCTTAATGGTGGGATGAAAAACGGTCATACACACAAAACTCCACTGCCTGTCTATACAGGCAGTGTCCGCAGGAGTATCAGCCTCAGAAAGAAAGAAAAGAAAAAAAATGAACAGTCCTTTCATTCTCACAAGAGGTACTGTTTACAGCTCTGACATCCTTTCAGGTCCCTTCCGAAGCTTTTGTATTCCACATCACTGAAAAAGTTTTGTTTTTTTTTTTTCTTTATTTTCAGACATTTGAAGGCAAGAGACATCGCTATGCAATATTGCTTGTTTACTTCAGTTCAAAGTAGGAATAATAGGAGAGTCCCATCTCATGCTTGCACATCATGACAACTTGTCATAAGCAGAAAGAGGACAAACAGGATAAGATGCTTTGTGTAGACGTTGAATGGAGCAGAAGAGAAGATGAAATAAAGATGATGTGACGTAGATGTAGAAACTCAGAAGTTGCGGATGCAGCGACTTGAAGCTGATTCTGTAGGGGACAATTTTTACTACATTTTCACCTCTGTGCATAATGAAAATGTGTTAACAGCTCCATGTTGTCAAGTATCCTGTACTTTCCTTTCAAGTCCTTGGTATGTGGTGTGACAAGCACCTGTGAATCTTGTTCTGTCGCACACAGATGAATGTAAAGGGTAGAATGAGAGCATGTTACGTTGAAATATTGTCATTTTGGGAGGGAATTTGGGGTGGGGGTGGGGGGGGGGGGAGGAGATGAGGGAGGGGCAGTGGAGGGGCCCCTATACAACAAAGCTGTGTCTTCTTCTTCTGCGTACACAGGCTGATATTCCTGCGGATACTCCCGATATGGACAGGCAAGTATTAATCCCATCTACCCAGCAAAGCGAGTGGAGTTTTGTGTGCATGACCATTTTTTTTTTTTTTTTATGTCTATGTTATTCTTTTTTTTTTTTTTTTTTTTTAGATTCATAAGTCTACACAGTACAACTCATTAGAATATAAGATAAAAAAAAAGGACAGATCCAAACAAACGATAGAAAAAGAGGAAATCAACGTATTAAACACAGTTACAATACTATTCTACATTTTTAAGGCACGGTTACAGCCTCTCCACGTGGGAGAGAGAGAGAGAGAGAGAGGGCACATGAGGCAAGCTTAGTACCATTGTGAAATTTTACATATTTGTCTTGTTTTCTTTATGCATATACATGTATACCTACACACACATGCACATACATACATACATACATATATATATATGTATACATACATATACATATACACATATACATACACATATATAAGGTTCTGTATTGTATCCAAAGGGGCCGTTTTAGGCGGTGCAACAGTTTTAGGGTACTATAATCATACTTGTGCTCGTATAATGTACAATTTCATAATCATTCGTAATTCAATCTGAGCCTGCTAACATCGGCGTATATGGGTGCCATTTGGAAAGGAAATCGTTATATACAATTTTTTTTTCGAGCAATGTATCTTCAGTTTTATGTCTGTATTTTAGCTTATTAAGAAATACTTGCAGTCTGGGTGATTTCTGTTCTGTTCTACACTGATATAAATAGTGTTTTGCAAATAATATGATAAAATGAAATACATGGTCTATATGTATATCTTTATCAAATCCAACGATGGCTAATGGTTCAGTTATCTGCAAATTAAATGTACATGTACATTTTTCATTCATCAAAACCACCAGCGTTTCCAAAAAAACGTTATGACCGTACAATACCAGAACATATGTGTGATACTGTCCTTAACAGAAGTACAGAAAGTACAAACATCGCTGTTCAATACACCCATTTTTTTCAGCACAACATTAGTACCAAGACATCTGTGTATTATTCGTAACTGTAACCATTTCATTTGTATGTCAGAAATTTTACTCAGATAAAGAAAAACAGTTTTTCCAGTCATTTTCAACGTTTAGTTTTATATCCCAGTTCGTACAGATTTTCGGGTGTGTATGATTATCTATATAAAAATGTCATAATATAATCTTGACCCTTTACAAACTGATGTTAACTTTTTGTAACACACTTTGCATATTTCAACATTCATTTGTATTTTCAACTTTGATTTTTTTGTTTTTTGTATATATTCAATTATAGCTGCTTTAATACCAGAAAAAGTGACAAAATTAATGTTTACATTATACTTTTGTTTAAATTGTTCGTAAGAAATAAACTGCATGACCATTTTTTTATGCTGCCATTAAGGCAGCCATATTCCATCTTCGGGGAAAAAAGCTGTGTCATGATTTATCATTTTGTACATCAGCAGAGGTTACTCAGCAATCTGTTTATGAGCAAATGTTACGCCCACACAGAAAAAACAGAATAGTATAAATCCTTTTTAAAGATTTTGGCTAAAGGAAAAAAAAAAGATTGTTTTAAAACCCATTCAGCTTAACTACATTGATTACTATGTTTATACTGTTTAAAATGCAGTCAGCACAGGATGCTTTGAAACTAAGGCAAAAAGAAGATTATTCTTCCTCTTTGCAGGCTTTCAAAGCAGCAGAGCGACAGGGTGGAGGAAGCCACAGAGACGACAGTTACAGCGATGACAGACATTCTGGCGTCGTGGAGGCAGAGGGCGCGGCGGAGACAGACACAGCAAACGCGGTGGCCATGGACACAGGGACGACCGACACAGAGACAGCTGGCATGGAGGAGGTGCAGTCAGTTTCTGCAACATGGAGAGCATGATGGGTCGCATTTTGTTTTGCTCCAGTCATTTTGTTAAGGTCGAGATCAACCAGGAAGTTAAAATGGTTCTTCTTTGACCCTGTGCACATGTAATCATTCATTGATGGTGATTTGTACCCTCATTTCACTAGCCTTGAATACAGGTGCGTAGGCTGTTTTCCAAAATGTGTGGGAACTATGCCTCAGGATATCTTGTTACTGAGCTTTTTATCTCTACAGTGTTTATGTTTGTCGGAGTTCAGCTGAGTAGTTTGGTCATTGTGAACCTTTACATTCTTATGGTTAAATCGATCTTTCATGCAACAGACAACATGTTTTGGATTGTTGTCATGCCAAAAGATCAAGCTGTCATGATGAGTGTTTGTAGCAGATGACCTTTCAAATTGTTCAGTTTCTTTATTTATCAAAACTTTTTGTCATGCAGTGAGATTGAATTTCCATTGGAGGCATAAATTTGTGGGATTTATTTTTGATTTGGTTGGTTCCTACACAAAGTTAAGTGTGGTATGGTGTCTGTTGATAAAAATGGAACCACACTGTAAACTTTCATCCCCTTAATAGATGTATCTTTGAGAATGTTGCTCAAATTTCCTGACCAATACTGCAGGTGCATCTCAAACTTGGTAGGTGCCAGTATATATAGTTTTGAACAAAGCATAGATTGCAGGCCTGTCACCCCCAAAGCCTTGTCTTCACTATTTGTGTCCACATTGATCATCATAAAAATGTCACTTTTCATACTTACCTGTCAAAAAAAAAATAATACCTTATCCCCGCTTAGCATGGAACATTTTCCAAGCATCACAATCCCCCTAAAGTAAAACTGGGAGAGCACTCACCTTGACGTCAATCCATAAACAGACACCCAGAGTAACATCCTGTAGTGAGTTCGCAAGATTCTGCCCTTCTTGAACTAGATACTGGGAGAGCACTCACCTTGACCTCAAGATAAACAGACACCCAGAGTAACTTCCTGTAGTGAGTTCGCAAGATTCTGCCCTTCTTGAACTAGATCAGTTTTCTGCTTTTCCTTGGTGGAGGAACACGCCTCATTTTGACTGTGCGTTTTTTTCGGCTTGCTATGGATTCTAAACAGTGGTTCAAATTCGCCTTTCCCTCAGATGGGGAAGATTCTTCTTTGCACCAGTCAAAGGGAAGTTCAGCTGATAATTCCATTAAAGTACACTCAGTCACTACTTTGCTACTACATTCATCTGCTTCAGCATCGGCCTCAGCTTTATCCACACCCTCTTTGAAATTGTTGACTGCTACAGCTTCTCAGATTTGTTCTTCTTACCACAATGGTGTTCAGCTGAGACCTACGTTTTTCTGTAAGAAGAATTTCTCAATTTGCACCTCGCAACTTGTGTGAGAGGTGGTCCAGTTCTAGTTGTCGTTCAGTACACGGTTTCGATCTTTGAATTAACTTGAAAATAGTCTGCCAGCTCTGGCAAGGGAATCAGCCCCTCTCCCAGGTACACCCATTATACATGGGTCCTAAGGTCAGCGCAACAGACCAGCGTCTTTCCCCCACCCCCACCCACTCCATACTTTCAACTCTTCAGCGCCTGGGGAATTGTCACATGGATGGGTCGTTGGAAACATACCTGTCCTCGATGATGAACAGGATTGGGTTGGTACTAGAAGGGAACTGATCCCATAGGGATTCCTAACGCAAAAGGGCAAGCCTCACGTCCTAGCTGAGAGGATAGGACATCCCCTGACTCTTGTAATGCAGGTATGTTTCCAGTGTGAGTGCTGGAGAACATATCTTAGAAGAGGAAGAAGAGTTTTTTTGATGTTGATTATTTTGATGATCCTTGGTATTGAATTATTATTATTATATTATATTGGGTATTTATATAGCGCCTATCTTCAGTCACAGACCAAGCTCTAAGTGCTTTACAATAAACACACTACCTCACTCACTCAACGGGCTGGCTACCCAGGTAGAGACGGCCGAAGAGCAGCCTACTGGCGCTCATTCAGTCGTTTTCCGTACCATTCAAATATCAGTCACTCATTTTCATTTATCCCATTTATTCCAGTTTCTCACATAGGATGCATGCGATGTTTATATGTGTCCTCCATTTCCACCGGTACACGATGGACACACGATAACGTAAGTGACAATTAATTTTTTTTGTGTGGCTTGGTAAGAAATACCAGGCGGCTGTCTTCAACCTACATCAATTTTGCAAGGGAATTCAGAGAGTTCACTCACTTCAAACAGTTTCTAGTCTTTGTGTTCTGAGTTCCAGACGCCACTGCCTTTTGCAGTAGATGCCCTAGCGATTTCCCTGGAAGGGGATGTTCACTTACACGTTCCTCTCCTTCCAGTGCTTCTGAGCAAGGTGGCCAGAGAAAAATGTCAGGTGATCCTAATTTGCAGTCTGATATTGACAAAGAACTAGATCAGTCACTTGATCTCCCTGCCTGTCAAAGTCCCTATGCCTCTTCCAGTGAGACCAGACCTGTTATTTCAGCCCAAAGTTGAGGAGATGGCATGCAGATTCAGTGTCCCTCTCTTTCTCCGTGTCTGTCTCATGTCGGGCAATACCTCTCTGGTGAGAGACATTTCTGGCCTTCATGCATGAAAGAGATGATGGCTGGACATAGACAGTCCACACTGAAGGTTTACGACTACACGTGGGAGGTCTTCTCAAAATGGTGTTTGCAGGCTGACATCTTCCCAGCAAAGGATGAAATTTAGGAAGTATTTCATTTTTTTTGAGGACCCTACACAGTAAGGGGAGAAAAAGTAAGTACCCCCCTTAGAGGGATGCAGGTCAGCCATTGCCAAAATTTTCAGCATATTGGAAGAGAAATCTTAAATAAATGTCAGCGAACCGCCCAGAGAAACGTGGACAAACGAGTCACAAGACAAACCACAACGCGTTTCGACTCTTAGGTCTTCTTCAGGTGCAACAAACTTAAAACAATAACGAAAATGCATTTAGCTTTGATCGCTTCTGTGAATATCTGGCCTCCAAGAAAGAAGGCGTTCACTGCCTTCCGCATTTCCGCCTGCAGTTGTTTCACTTTGCAACTAGATGTATATGAAGAGACCTTGATGGTAGCCATGACTGTTTCGTCAGCTGACTGCTTGGTGAGGTTCATTTCTTTGAACTTGATGGGTGCCCTAAATGGATTCTGACCACTAGTCTGAGAATATCTGGCTCCAAGGACAGTCACTCAATGAATGCTCTTCAGGAACCTCAAGCTGAAAGACATGCTGTTTTTGTCACCCTGGCTTCGGCTTGCAGGATGGTGAGGTTCATTTTTTTTCTTCATGGACCCACAATACCTGAAGTGGCACAATGATGGCTCTGTCACTATGTACCCTTTCAGGGACAGAGTCGGGCTCTCTGAGCTCCGTTCAGTGGTGTGGCCAGGGAGAGTGCTGCTAGATGACATCCTTTCCTCTGCTGGCTCAGGCAGATCAATCGATGCCAGGCCCATCTAGTTGAAGATGGGGCAGGTTAACTGTCCTGTCAGAGCACTGAAGATGTACTCATCAGGGGACAGAGTCGGGCTCTCTGAGCTCCGTTCAGCGTGTGCCCAGCCTCGTTGCTAAATGACATCAGATCTAAAGGTCTTGTTCAGGCAGATGAATCGGCAGGACGACAT
>JADBJO010000012.1:1440000-1457500 GCA_016801955.1 Conus betulinus
ATAAACAATTTGCTTTGGACACTGACAGTTATGTTTTCTGTAGTTTAGTTGAATATCAAGAATCTTTGCATGTATTTTCCGAGACATACTCCACCCTGCAGCAACATCTCATCACGGAACCTGATATGATTGTACAAGAGAGTCAAAACTCCAACAGACTTACAGACAGCACAAGATTTCTTTTTTTCAATATTGAACAATCACACAGCAACCACTGATCCAAATAGACATCTGTTTGACAGGGCCAACAAGGGAGAGCACACACTCACACAAATCCTACCTAGACCTACTTTCCCCACTGGCCTGTTTTGTGATTGATCAAGGTGTCTGATGGTGTGAACTTAGACAATCCTGACAACTCCTCTCACACTTAAACTTTGAGCGTCATTCTCTCAATGAGATGTGCATACAATTCAGTTCACCATGGTAACATTACAGTCAGCAGCGAAACGTGTTTTTCACTCCCACTACTTTCACCATGATCTTTCCCACCCATCATCTCACCAGCTACGCATGAAATGACTGTTGGATACTGGCAAAAGACATTGCTGTTCATGCCATCTGGAGTATACTTTGTGCAGATAGGGACCGGCCTGAGAGGATGCTCACTTTTGGTTGTCTTTACTGTGAAGAATACTGTCCCACTTGAAGGGTGCAGCGCCAGTGTTTATCTTGTTTCCTGAACTTTTTTTGGTTGTTATTAGCTGTCCCACCTTCTGTGCCACCTCAGTGGCATTACACACCCACCCCCCTTAATCTGCCCCCCACCCCCCCTCCACAGCCTGACCCCTCCTGCCACAGCCTCAGAACTGACAGTCAACAGAGGAGACACTGCTCTGCTGCAGTCGGTGTCAAATCATCATGAGGCAACCCACGAGAGGAGACACTGCACTGCTGCTGAGTCACTTTGATGTGTTCAGTGGTATGGCTGCCTTAAAGGCGGGATAAACAAAAAACTGTCATACACACAAACTCCACTCCCTTTGTTGGGTAGATGGGGTTAATACTTGCCTGTCCATATAGGGAGTGTCCGCAGGAGTATGGGCCTACGTACGCAGAAGAAGAAGAAGAAGAAGAAGAAGGTCCCTGTCCTGATCCAGCATATGCAGGATACCACCTACTAAGCACCATACTGACAGCAATAATTGCTCAGTTTCAGAGCCGGCATGCATGAGTATTCCCTATGAAGGATGCCACAATGTCTGTCTAGTGATAGTCTCCTTAAATTTACCATTACCAATGACCTCTACAGAATCAGACCAAGGCCAGACATGTGGAGAGGCAATTAAAACTGGGATCATCATGAGAGCAAGGCATGAAGAGCCACAGAACTGGACACTTTTTTTTTTTTTAATGTTTATTGATGAGAATGATGAAGATGATGCTATGGATTTCTATACTTGTGTGAAATTGTATGACAGGGCTGTACTCCTCGCTTATTTTCATATATATCCTGACATCAGTCAGGCTCTCGAGACACAGACACTTCACTTATTGGTCAGGAAATTCAAGCAACAATCTCAGAGATGTCTGGTCCAAATCTTCCCACTTGAGCCCATCGTAAACAAACTCTGAATAGGAGTTGGTCGGGACAGAAGAGTCCCCCAAGCACATGGCTAACTACAACTTCTGGCTGGGAATCTGTGACGCTAAACCACTTTGCCATGTTGGTTGGTAATTTGTCGCAGTTTTTTTGTAGCTCTTCTCCACATAAGTCCAACCCAGACTTTGAAGGTCATTTATTTGCTCGATATTTTATTCCCCCCCCCTTCTCTGTACTAGTGAAAGATCAAGGCTGGAAACATGTAATTATGGTTTTTCATTTCTCTGTTTCATCGTCCCGTGAATACAATTTTTGGTGCTTATTTTCAGTTCTGCTTGTGTTTAGAAATACTTTTTTTTTTTTTTTTTTGGTGCTTATTTTCATTTTTTTGCTTGTGTTTAGATATGAGCGAGGCACCCAAAGGGGCTCACAGCCACAAGAAGAACGAGCAGGGCGTGGATGTTTACATCTACTCCACCCAACAGTCGGCTCTCAAAGAGGCCCGGGAAAAGATCTACAGACATGTGCAGTGTGTGTGCACATCCCAGACGGAGACCAATCCTCTCATCGCAAACTTCAGCCCCAAACAGGTATCAGTTCTGGTGGTTTTGCTTTGGTCGGTCGGTTGTTGGTGTTGATTTTAAAATCAGGCAGGTTTAGTTTAGCAGATTAGTTCTATGACCATGCACCATAAAGGACAGGTTTTGAACACATTTACACACTGCACACACACACACACACACACACACACACACACACACACACACACGCACATGTACACACACTAAACAGCATACATGTGCTTACATGCACACTTTTACATGTACCTACATGCAAAGAACACTTTCAAATTTTAGGCTAGAGCTCCTTTTGTTGAAAAGGTATTATTGGGACAAAGGTTGCACATGAATATATGGTGTAAAAGAATCTTTTTAAACATGCTTAATTGGAATATTCAAATCTCTTCAAAGAGAGAGGAGCTTGCATAAAAAAAAGAGGGGGGGGGGGGGAATTAAGTGCATAAGAAGTAAAGAAACTCATTGTTACTGCTTTTTTTAAAATTTGAAAATGAAGATTATAGTAGAAGGCATTTTCTTTTCAAGCTTCAATGAAACGTGAAAATTTAGCAATGCACAAAAATCTGTGTGTGTGTGTGCGCGCGCGCACATGCTTGTGTGTGTGTGTGTGTGCGCACACGCATGTGTATGTGTGCGCGTGTGTGTGTGCATGTTTGTGTATGTGCGTGTGTACATGCATGACACACTTGTTTTCACACAAGTATTTGATGTTACCATTGCCGTTTACTTACCAGCTGCGCTATGAAGAGTGCGTGCCATTTGGGGATGCTGTCTTGCATTGGCTCATGCTTCACATTATTCTTACTTGGACATTAGTCTTAGACATGAAGTTACAGAACAAACACACTCTGAAAGTTCACTTTGGAAGAGAGCACCATAAGTAGTACTTTGATTAAAACGTAATCAAAGTTTAAACATGGATGGAGAGAATATACAACAGATAAAGTGGTATGCATTCACCCAAAGACTGCTTTTCTCTAAGATTAAGACAGCTTTTGTCTGTGTGTACGTGTGTGTGTGTTACTGTGACAAGGTGACAGCCCTGATATGGCCCTTTTCTGTCACTTTACTGTCCACAACATTAATATTTTTTAATAGATTGTATTTGTGTGGTAGTAACCAGTTTGTTTGGCACAGTAACTTTGGTAATCAAAATGGGAGGTAACTCCTAAAAATTGTGATGACAACAGTGACCTACCCTCGCCAAGTTCATCCATGCATGCATTCTTACCCAGTTCGAATTTAACTGCAACCTCTTTTTTGCGCTTATGACCCAGGTGTGAGGGGAAGTTCTCAGATCTGAGACAGTGCTTGGTGATGTGGTGTGACAGCACAGACAGTCTTCCGAGGCATTCAGTTTCCCTTTAATTCCCTCCCTGAGGGATGCTGCTCACCATATTCTTTCCGTGCAGGCATGAGCTTTTTTTTTGTTTAATTAATTAAATGGCTCGGATTACAAACGTAACCCTTATGCTGGTTGTCACAACATAAGTCACGCCATTATGTCATAGCCGTCAGTGGTGGTTGCGACATAAGTCGAGCTGTAGGGCAAACCTTGTGAACCTAGTTTCACTGACACACAGATACGAAACTATGGCTCAGTGAGGAACTAATTTGTATGATGACTGAGCAAGCCCCGGAACATGGATTTGCAGCGTTTTAGCTTAGTTTATGGTTATAGTTGCAGCTTGTAATGCATAGGGCGACTCGACTCATCTGGCAAACAAAAACGGTGGCGCCTAGAGGAGAACATGATAGAATTAGGAACTTGTTTGAAGATGTTTTTGCTGACTTCCTTGTGGAAAAAGCAGGTGAAGGCGAAGTTATGGACATTTTGAATGAACTGGGTGTGGTGGGTGATAGTGTTGATTTAGATCAAGCACCATTTAATCGTGATTTTGAGATCAACACAGACAATGACTGGATCAGTGCCTAAGTGCGAGGGGAATCTCAACATGCCATTCAGTGAGGAAGAAAAACTGAGTGTAGTGCTTTCAAATGATCCTAAACCTTTCAACTGTAAACAACAAGGACAGTGTGGGCTATTACATTTGTTGATAGTGACCATTTGGGGGGGTGGGGGGGGGGGTGCGTTATCAGCACATGATTTCAATGCAAAAACTAAACTGTACCATATTCATTCTTACCTGGATTACCTGCATGGAAGATGGGTATAATCCACACTTACTTTCCTTGAAAAAGGCTGTAACTTATTTCTTTTATGGATACTGTAGAACATCATTGACTGGATTGTTTGTGAAAAAGCTCTTGAGAATGACAAGCAGGATGTGCCACCTGTTTTCACCTGTTATTTTCACATTCTAGACAGGTAAGCACCTAATCAACGCTCACAAGCACACCAGTTCTGTTTTATATTATTCTTTATTCAATTACTAACAATTTTTATTCTGCATGTCATGTTCAGATACTAACCGTTGAAAAGTTACACATATTATACAAACATAACTAATTTTTTCAAACTTTCCTTCTATTAATTCACCAGACAGCATACTTAATAGCATGCGGTTAAATAACCAGTGTATGGGTTAATGGCCTATCGTTATTTGTCAATGGAAAGAGTAAAACATGAACCTTGCTCTCAATATACTGTTGAATACCCAGTAACCAATATCAAAAAGCTGTTTTGATATTGAAAAATAACAACTTGGAACTTTGAGCGCCTGAAATGCCCAATAATCCTTGTTCTCTAAGCTCATTGTGGCAGAAGATATTTTTTCTATAAGAAAACAACTACAATAACGAAATGTTTCCGCTAGCGAGGGCATTAAAGTAAGTATTTTAATGTTAATACATTCATTAAATAGAAGAAGGAAAAGCAGAAGATTATTTTCAAGACTGCTGTCACCGCGCACTGGGACAGCCAATCAGAACAGCTGCCTTGTTGTCATGTCAGCACAACACACAACTTTGGAAAGGTTACTGTTATGAACAGTTTGTTGAGTTAAATAGCAAGAGAAAGTCACCTAGCGGTTGTTCAGGGTGTGAGGGGTCCCTCCCAAAATGCTGAGGGGAGCTTTTGATGGTCAAGTTGATCCAATTGACTGGGAGATTTTCCAGATAGGGAACATGCATGATGTGTTTCAGATGGCCACCGCTGTTGTTTGCGCAAAATACTTACCAGTCTATGCAAAGACTCTCTCCCCACCCCCCCCCCTCCTCCTCCTCCCTCCCCAGTTATTCCTGGGCTGGGACCTATTCAGATTAGCTGAGAGTGGATGTAAAGAAGGGGAAGTAATTTTTCTGTATATTTCAAAATTTTTAAGTGTTAGCTCCCATCTGGGTAAACAAATTTGGTTGTCAAAAGTATGAGCACACAGTTATTCAAGGAAGTTTGAGAAAAGAATGTGTGTCAGTGTTTTAAGTATGTTTGTGTACAATAGTGAATTGTGCATTAGTATTATAAGTACAGCAAAAAGTATAGTTCTCTTCTGCATTTGAGGGGAAAAAACATCTGCAGCAAATCTGAATTATAAATTTATTTTGATTGCATTGTTTATCATGTTATGTCGTTGCAAACATTTGAAAGCTTGTTTTTAGATCAGGTTATCTATATTGAGCATATTTTGCAGTTTATTGTTCCTTAAGTTTGGAAGAAAAAAAAAAGAAAAAAAACTTACTGGACTGTTGAAAGTTGTTGTAAACATAGGCAACAAATGTCAGCTGTTGTGGGTTTCAGAAAGACCAATTGTTCAAGCTACAGAAGAAACACGATGTGGAAATTGACCTGGACCAGAAGAAGGGTGCTGTCACGTTCAAAGGGGTGGACATAAATGTTGCCAAAGCTGTTAGCAGTCTGAAGGATATCATACTGTCTGCCACCACAGACGCGCCATCTTGCTGCAGGCATGCCCCCTGTGCGCTGGCAGTATGAGGCAAGCAAAGACAAGTTTGTCGACTTTGAGCCAGAGCAAGTGCTGCTCATAGAGGCCGCTTTCAAGAGGAAGGAGCCTGAGGTCAAGTTTTCCGACAAGAAAGGTCGTGGTTACAAAATAGTATTCAGAGATCGCAAAGAATACCCACTGGACCGGCACGGACATCCCGTGGCTGTGAAACGCAGAGACATCTTGGAGGGTAATTTTTAGTGCTAGAAAATTTCTTTTTTTTTTTTTTAATCATTTTTTTATTTGATTTTAAAAATAATTCTTAGTGAGTCCGTCTAAAACAAGGACAAACAAGTTACAAGACAAGTTACTCATTTGTCCTTGCTTTTGGTGGTCTCACAAAGAATTGTATGAAAATTTGTTTCAATATCCACCTGCAGTCACCTCACTTTGAAACCAGTTTTAATTAAGCAGAACAAATGAGAAAACAGAAAGAAGCATGCAGTATGTAATATGACAGCTAAAGAACAAGCCACATGCGTAGTAAGTCATCGTGTACTCAATCTATATGTCTGTATCGTAGCGTGGACATGTTATTTAGTGTAAAACATTATTTGTACGGGTGAATGTATATCTTTCAAGGAATTTCCTATATGCCTTAAAACAATTACCAGTTAGCTAGAAGAAAAACGATGTCGTTTTCCCCAGCTGTTTAAGATGTGGCAGACCTCATGAATCTCCCAAGGTATGGTGACGAAACATCCAAAGAGCTGGAGAAAGGGAATGGAGGATATCATAATTCTTTTCATTATCAAGGCCTTCAGCAAGGTTAGCCACCTCCTTTTCATCTGCATGCAGTATCACTATGGAGTCCAAGTTACTCAATGCATGGATAAAGGGCTTTTGGCAAATGATATGAGAGCGTAAAATCAGATTTTCTTGCAGTTCAGTCTAAAGTCAGCCAGGACTCTGTTCTTGGGCTGTTCGTCACTGACTTTCCTGACAGCATCTTTGATGATGACACTATGGTCAGCAGAACAGTTCTAGACAAAGAAGACCAGAAGACCAGGACTCGCTCCCGCAAGATCTGAACTCCCTGGCATTTGGGGAAAACAAGAGATCTTTGACCTTTTTTTTCTGAAATGCTCCACACAGAGTTTTACTCAAAGCAATAGACAATCTCAACCTACAAACTACCAGCACAAATCTAAACTTGGAGAATGTCGTAAGCTCTCAGGGTGTGTCACCATCCAAGATAATCGCAGATGGGGAACCCACATCAACAAATCAGAAACAATTTGTTGTGGGTTTCCTTTGAAGTCAGCTCCAAACTTGGCATTTTTTTTGCAGTCAGACATTAAGCCCATGTTCAGTCTGTATGAATCCAGCCATTGAATCAAGCCCACATTTTAAAGGTGAGAGGATCCAGTATAGTGTAACAGGTTGGGTCATAGACACTGCCATCATGGACTCCCACAACTGGTCTCCATCCCAGGAGAAAAGTAAGACAGGAAGTTTGCGGACTCCTGGCTGGGAGGTTGTTGATTCAACTTCCACCAGAGCCATTTATTTGTGGGACTTTCTGCCCCAATTGTCCCCTACCCAGAGCTGAGTTTGCTACGCGCTCAGCTGGGAAGACGGGACAATACAGTCGAAGTTTCATCCACATAATGGATGTGTCTCTGAGAGTGTTGCTCAGCTGCTCAAATTTTCTGACCAACACTGCAGGTATCTGTATCTCTCAGGCCTGGTTGATGGCAGGATATCTTAAGAAAGTAAGTGTAGAAGACAGCCCTGTCTTGGTTTCAGACAGGAATGGAAATCCGTTGCATTATCTTCATCATCCTCATATTTTTCGATCAGCACTTAAAGAGTCTCAAATTCTGTGTCCCTTTATGCCCTGCTCTTATAGGGACCTTGATTTCGATATCTTCTCAACATATGTGGCCTTTTTTTTGTTCTATGGGGACCACCGTCATCGGCATTCATGGGGGCTGTCATAGGATGGACATGTGGCGCTCTCAAGAGGGAGAGCTCACTCTGGCAAGTTCCATGACTAAGCAATTATTGTCATCAGTAGGGGGCTCAGTAGGTGTTGTCCTGCATATATCAGATCAGAACAGGCCCCACTGAACACCACCGAAGTGACTCGGCAGCAGTGCAGGGTCTCTTCTGGTGGGTTGCCTCTTGACGACTTGACATTGACTGCTGCCCGTGGACTGTCAATGCCAGGGTTGCAGCGGGCCAAACTAGGCTGTTTCCATGGACAGGCGGTCAGAATGAGCAGCATGGGTGCACTGCCACTGAAGTGGCACAGGAGATGGGACAGCAACAAGAAAAAAGATTGAAAAGGGAAAAAAAGGGGCAGGAAGTATCTTTAAAATTCCATAATAGCATATCTCCACCACCTCAGCCAAATTCCATAATAGCATAATCTCCACCACCTCAGCCAAATTCCATAATAGCATAATCTCCACCACCTCAGCCAAATTCCATAATAGCATAATCTCCACCATCTCAGCAATTTTCCAGCACTATGAAGGAACAGTCTTAGTTTCCAGAAAGATAAAGGAAAAAAAGATGTTTCTACTGCAGTATGCTGTACGCAGAAGGCAGCATACTAGAGTAATATCAGCTCAGGTCTGGACTGGGTGGTCCTGCCTGGTGAACTGGTGACTTCCTGGACTGCTTTAGTTCCAGTCTTCCACAATACAAACACTCTGTGCAGCCCCAGCATTTGGCAAGAGAATTTGGGGGCCAGTGTGTGTGTGTTGGTGGGCTTGGCCTAGCCTTCTGTTCGGGCTTAACCTTTTCGCGACACATGCTGTGCGATAGCGACGGCAACACATGATGATGGCAATGCTGCTGTACTCCCTGGACGTGCCATGCCTCCATTACAGCACAACTATAAAAGAAATCCCCTGTTATCTCGTCTACTGTCTAAGGGATGCAGCTGCCCTAAATATTTAGAACAGGGTTCTAGTCACTGGAAAGGTAAGTTTGCATGCACTAGCAATGACCTTTGTGACCCCAGAGTACTCTGGCTCTGTGAATTTCTGCAAAAGGCATGTATGGAATTTCCTGCCTCGCCAATAAACCGGGCAGGAGAATTGCATGGGGTGTGAGAAATGGTTCAGCAAAGCGGTTCAGAGGATGAGGGAGGTAAAGGTGTAGAAGTTAAATCAAAAAGAATGTGAGCGTGATTTATTTGCTCTGTATATTTAGCAGTTTTATTCGTCGTATCATCTGAAGCCAAAACAGTGTAAAGTGTGTACATTGTGCAATGATTTATTTTCATTTTACATATTTTTTTCACTTGGATTACACACATTGAATACCTCAGGCTTTCTCTGCATCAAGTCAAAGTAAGAGCGAAATTTTATGCCCCTTTTCTTCCTCATGTGCTGTTGTCATACTAACCAAACAAACGTAAACAAGATTGCGTTCTCCTACGTTTTAGTTATGTTGTTTCCATAAATGTTGCCTTGCTGATTTACCCCAAATATATTTAAGTCTATGCTCATTGCGAAGTTTGCATTTTACCCTTTCTGATGATATATAGGAATTGCTTGTTACGTTTATGTTAGAGGACATAAAATAAAAGTGCAAAAATCGCACATCTGCAATGGTTGTAAGCATGCTGTTGCAGGGAAGTGATGTTGCTCCGCCGTGCCCGTCGTGAAAGTATTAATTCTGTTACACTATGGCAAGACCAAAGAAAAGGTGATGGTGGTAGTCTTTCTGCAGTTCCACGCTTAGGATTTTGTTCTTTTCTGTGCGTGTGTTTGTGCAGGTGCTTTTAAGTCGTCCCTGGTAGGTAAGTTTAGTGTAGAAGGGTGTTGCGTGATTGATTTATGATGTGGTTTGAAACTCTCTCTCTCTTCTCTCTCTCTCTCTCTCTCTCTCTCTCTCTCTCTCTCTCTCTCTCTCTCTCTCTCTCTCTCTCTTACCTCTGTAGACCTTATCAACCTAGCGTTATAATCTTGAAATGGCCAAAGACAGCTTCAACAGACAGGTCTAGAACATGCTGTTACTTACTCCTTTACCCTGAAACAGAACTGTGAGAGATTAAAGAAAAAATGTCTTGTGCCTGCTGCTTAGGCTTTTGTGTTTGCTTGGAATCTGTCTACAATTTCCAGAATTCTTTAAAGATTGGGTTTTATATGGGAAGGTGTAAGTCCCGAGATTAAGCATAGAAAAATGTTCCAAAAAAAAGGTAATTTTTTGTGTAGAAGGATTGTTAATTGAAAGGTATATTAGAGCAGACAAAGAGAAAGATGTTTTCAAATGAAACATCTATTGAACGGAGGGAGTTTTGTTTGCAAATGTTTGAATAATGAGATTTCACTAAATTTCTTCTTTTTCAGTTTTTTTTTTTTCCAACATCTAAAACTGACCCAGAATAATTTGGTAATCAAAATACAAGAAATTGAAAATTTGTGAAATCTGTTATGTAAATCAAAACGGGAAAGTAAAACAAAAATCTGACAACATGAAATGTATTGAAAGTCAGAGCAATCATCATGCATATCCATCTGTGTGTACATTTGTAGTGTGTGTTGTTCTGTGTGTGTACATGACAGAGTGTGCAGGAGATGTGTGCCCACCCACTGGGTGTGGGGTGTGTGTGTGTGTGTGTGTGTGTGTGGTGTGTGATGTGTCACACTTGACAGAGAAGAAACAGGAGATCCCACTGCCCACCCACTGGGCACCGATGAAGGGGGAGAAGGTGAAACGTGTCGAACTGAAGCCTGACAGCAATGAGTACAAGAGAGTTTCGGAACACTTTGGAGGACAGACAGCAATCAAAAAGGTAGTGTTTGATGTAAACATTGGGTCATCTAAACTCAAATTGGGTTAACCCTTTTGTATTGACATGTTTATTTAATTTTCATTTTTTTTTTTCAACTTGGATTTTTCACACAGCTTCAGTACTGCATTTTCTCCCATATAGGGTTTATGGCACCTTATACACCCATACCACTGATTATAGCTCCAGTAGTGGCAGTTCATGGAGAAGTCTCATCATAAGATTGGGTCATGAGGCAAGGCAAGGTACCATCGGGTCATGAGGCAAGGCAAGATAGCATTGGGTCATTAGGCAAGGCAAGAAACCATTAGGTCATGAGGCAAGGCAAGATAGCATTGGGTCAGGAGGGCAAGGCAAGATAGCATTGGGTCAGGAGGCAGTCAAGGCAAGATAGCATTGGGTCAGGAGGCAAGGCAAGATACCATTGGGTCATGAGGCAAGGCAAGATAGCATTAGGGTCATGAGGCAAGGCAAGATACCATTGGATCATGAGGTGAGGCAAGATAGCATTGGGTCAGGAGGCAAGGCAAGAGGTAGCATTGGGTCATGAGGCAAGGCAAGGTATGAGGCATTGGGTCATGAGGCATGAGGCAAGGCAAGGTACCATTGGGTCAAGGAGGCAAGGCTGTTGGGTCATGAGGGCACCATTAGGTCATAAGGCAAGGTACCAGTGGGTCATGAGGCAAGGTAAACAATTGGGTCATGAGGCAAGGCAAGGTACCATTAGGTCATCAGGCAAGGCAAGGTACCATTGGGTCATCAGGCAAGGCAAGGTACCATTGGGTCATTAGGCAAGGCAAGATACCATTGGGTCATGAGGCATGAGGGCAAGGCAAGGTACCATTAGGTCATGAGCGAGGCAAGGTACCCAGGTTGAGGCGAGGGGTGGGTCATGAGGCAAGGCATTTCTTTTCTTTTTTTTTTTTTTCTTCTAAATTGGTGTGTAGTATGAAAGTTGATTTTCCTATAGAATTCACCATTATGAATTTGCTCATTGCCATTGGGATTATATCGTGCTGTATACATTTATAATCTCATCCTAGTCTGACAGACCAGAAAAGGCTGTGTGTGGCTGACTAGGCTATAATAAGAAAACTTTGAAACTCATCTGAAAGATTACACACAGATCACCGCTCAATACTATTGGAGAATGAGAGAGGGGGCATTGAAAGTCACCTCTCTAACCACGGGCGTAGGACTTTTCTGGCTTCCTAGGTTAGGATGTCGTCCCTAGTAGAGTTGCTGTTGCCTGTTTCAGATTGAGAGGATCCAGAATCCCTCACTATTCCAGCAGTTCAAAGTGAAGAAGAAAGAACTGGAACAGTACAACCCCAAAGGCACGGAGAATGAAAAGCGTCTGTTCCATGGCACCCCTTCGGAAAGTGTGGATGCGATCATTACCAATGGATTCAACCGAAGCTACTGCGGCAAACATGGTAAATTCAGTGTTTGCTGTTAAGCCAGCTGGCTGGCTGTTTAAAAGTTATCTTTTTCTCAGTTTCTTGTGTGTGGGGTAAGAAGGGAGTGTGTTTTGGTTGTATGTGTTTGTGTTGTGTGTTTAGCATATCAATTTTGTGTGTGCATTTGTATGTGTAAATAGATGTGGTTTTGCAAGCATGTCACCATTATGTATATATGTATGTCTGTGTGCACCTGCAGAAAACTTTTCTTCCATTACAACACAACCACAGTAAATAAATTACAATTTTTTGAAATTCTAAATCACCTTGTCCAAGAAAAGGGAACTTTCAATATTCTTTGTCAAGAACATCAAGTCATCTATTTCTTTGTTTTCATAAAGGCCCTTTGGTGATGAAGATGTAAGTGCCGTACAGCCTGTGAATGTAGACCTGGATATCTTGTTGATTTTAAGTAGACAAACCCATGGCAAATGTACTGTATTGTAATGTATTTGTATAAGTTCATTGTCACAATTGATTGGCTCGAGCGAACTTTGGTCTGCTGTCGTGGGGGACATGGTGCGGTCAGAGTACAGTTGTGTGCCCTCATAAACCATACCAAAGTGGATTCTTCATACAGAATGTTGCCAGGGACAGCTTCCTGTTGTCACAGGTTTTTTGTTGATGGGCTAAGTGCATGCAGAACACAGACCCACAGTTTATCCTCTCCTCCAGAAGACTCGCGCGCAGACCACCTTGGTTAAGAACAGGAGGAAAGGGGCAAGAAAGAAAAATCACCTAAAAAAAAACTTCTACCACAGACTGAGGATTCTCTCGCTCTCTAGACAATTGCATTGTTCTCTAGGCCACATTTGTACCTGTGATGATACTGCAAATTATGAAAATCTTCACGGATGAAAAATGTCCACCATTTCAGTCTTTTTTTTTTCGGTAGCACATTTGCGGTTTTAGCATTTTTGTGCTAAAAACCACATACATGAAACCCCGCAAGGAGCCAAATATAGTTCACTGAATAGTGAGGTCTGAACAGTAAGAACACATGTCACAGGTTTGTCGATTTACCAGTCTTGTCCCAGCCCTCTTGTGGAAAGATTCGGAAGAGGAAGCTCCCCCCCCCCCACCCCCACCCCCCCTCTCGTTTTTACAAAGTTATGGATGAAAGATTTACACCCCATCCTCACTCTCCATCCTCATAGTTATCATATTTTCAGGGTTTTATTTTGCTGTGCTTTGCTTCATCCCTGAAGTATTTTTCATTTCATATATGCATGCAATGGAAGGCAATTGTATCATAGTTGGTATCAAATTGATTAGTTTCCCATCCAAAGCTCGTTTGCGTTAACAATTCAAAAACTTGTAATGATAGCCACTTACATCAAATTGATTTTATCGTACCATTGATATATGTATACCTATACATACATACATACAAATATATATGTACCTATATATGTTTGTGTATATATATGTATGTATAAATGTATGTATATAAATATACACATATACATATATTGAGACAGCCAATTTGGTCTTTGATCTGTACACGCTACAGAAGTGCCTGTGAAAAGAGAGGAGTTGTGTATATCCATTAGATGTAAAATTTGGTCAGAACCATGTGATAACCTCTTTGATCTGTGTTTGCTGTAGGAATGCCTGTTTAAGAAACGGTGGTTTGGGTTTTTTTTTTTTAACCAAACTTGGGCCAAATCCAGTGGCAGCCTCTTTTCTTTTCTTTAATTTCATATTAACAGTAAGAGTGCATTCATCATACAAATTAAATTTCTAGTTTTTCAGATATGAATTTTTTATGGCAGTGTATTAAAAGTGGGTTTGTCAGTATCTTATAATGTTATATTTTGGCTGTTTTATAAATTTGATAGGCATACGTAATACGACTGAAGCTTCAGAGCTGCACATGATTTAAAAGTTTAGGTTTACTTTTAGAATGTTTCTGTTTGTTATGTCTATAAGTGAGAAAGATGCATGTGGCTACCTAAGAATGCTTGTAATGTCCATCAGGGAAGAATAAGACGATTTTTTATTTTCAAAATAATGTGCCCTTAGGCATACACACCTTCAGCATTGGATCTGTCACACAAGTTCGATCGCTCGCCAAAATGAAAATTGCCTGTGTTCCACCATCTTGTTTGGGGAAACTGAACTTTGGTCCTTTTTCAAATGACACTGAGAGAGAATACCACACTATTCACAGTCTACATGAATGAGCTGTGTATAGTTAAGTGATTGAAGTTTGTGTTTTAAAGTGAATTCCATGTTCACTCCAACTGATAACTTTGGCTCATCACCATGGTTTGGACAAGAGGCCAGAAGTTTAGTCTTCATCATGAGACAATTCTGTGGTAATCATTCAATTAAACCCATTTACGCACGAAGCTCAAATGTGACAAACCATTGTCAGAACTTCTCTTGAATATCTCTTTCTGAATTTATGGTCTGTCAAATTTGAGAAAGGAATTTTCATTCTAAAACTGATTTTTAGTAATACCTACCTGTCCAAACAACGTTTTATTCCAGCTCAGTGTGAACAACGCCTAACAAATCGGGACACCCCTCAATGTTTTGAGAGCTTAGGGAGACAAATCTATCAGTCAATATGGCCTTAGCAGTGCAAAGATTCCCAGAGAGATTTCCTTTGAAAATTTTCCACATCCACAAAATGAGCCTATCTTCGGTTTCCGCATTTTTTCCTTACAGTGAGCAAGGAGATGGGAGAGAGTCCTCGTGTTTTGACTTAGAGTGACTCTCACTTTTCCTCGTTGAAATACGGCCCAGTGAGGCAACACGAAAGATGTCTGTCTGATACAAATACAGCCTTGCATGGGAGCTTTAGGAGGTCCATAATGCGTGAAGCCTAAGAAAAGGTAAATGACAATTGGATGCAGAGCATGGTTATTGCCAAGGAAATAAAGGAAAGTGAAGAAAAAATCAGTTTTCGGAAGTGATGATTGATATTAATTCAAGGCAATAACTCTGGAATTCCTATCTCTGATGATGTGATTTGAGGGATGGATTGGTATTCCTTCCCTCCTAAAATGTTAAGGGATATCTTAATTAGCAAGAGTTTTGTTCACACTGAATAGGAATAAAGCTTGTTTGAATGAGAAAAATGATAATATGTAAGCCATTTCTTTAACTTGGTCACCCAGATTTAAGATTGAGCAGAATTTCTTTTTGTTTTTTGTTGTGTGTGTGTGTGTGTGTGATTCAGATTTTGTTTGTTTGTTTTACCCTTAAAGAGTTTTTTCAGATTTCAAATTACACTATCATAGCAGCATAACAACTGGTCTTCAGAGATAATCAACATTGGTATAATTGTACATGTTTGCATAACAACTGGTCTTCAAGATAATCAACATTGGTATAATTGTACATGTTTGCAAACACACACGTCATAAGCTTACCCATACACACATTCACATACATACTCACTCTCACACACACACACACACACCACACACACACACACACACACACACACACACACACACACACACACACACACACGTACACACACACACACACATGCTCTCACACACGCGCACACATCTATATGTGTGAGTACTTTTGTAAACAGTCACACAGCAGTTGAAGACCATTTTTCACATTTTCTGAAACTATGGGGTGTGTGTGCACCAGATCTGTATGTAAAAATCACAAGAACTTGCACATTTATTGTTCTTCCTGACAAAAATCATATTACTTTTTTGTTATAATACATGCACCCATCTTCTGCCTTAAGAAAAAAAAAGTTGTTTTACAGTGAAACAAAATGGTATGTAAGCCTTTCTGTATGATGTGGGTGTAAGCACACCTATATTTTAATACAAGCGATCCAAAAACAAAGTATGGATGCGCATCCACCCACACTATAGAGAAAAAGTCATTTAATTTTCTGTTAAAAAAAGTATGGGTATGTGAACACCACATCATTCAGAAAGGAGTTTGGGTATATGCACATCCAAAGAGAGTAAAGAACACAACATTTTTCACCTCATACAGAAAAGATCATCCAAGTGTTTTGCCTTTGTAACTGCAGGCACAGCTCTTGGGGAACGGAGTGTACTTTGCTGCGAACTCAAATGTTCCATGGGCTTTGCAAGAGGCGGACACATGTTCCAAGCTCGTGTTCTTGTTGGAGAATACACACCTGGAAGCTCAGGACAGAAGATGCCTCCCCAAAAACCCAACTCGATCAGAACCTACGATTCTCTCAGTGACATGCCTCAGAATGCTACTGTTTTTGTCATTTTCCATGATTCACAGGCTTATCCGGAATATCTTATCTCTTTTTGAATGCCATCACAGCCAATGGAGATTTCAGCTCAAGGGCTGATGCAGGTTTTTATCCTGTCTGTACACTTGCTGATTCTTTGGATGTGGTCCTCTTTCTTTGTGTGTGACGTGGTGCTGCTTTGAATTTTCCCTTAAAATCTTGTAAGTCAAGACTATTGAGAGACTGAGTAGTACTTTTTTTTATTTAAGCAACGTTGTTCATATACCAGTGCAGACTTGTTACATTCAATATTCAACATTTAATTTGTTAGAAATTATGTAGCATGCATTCATGTTCTGAGGAGTTTTTAGACTCATTATTGTTTGAACTGAATGTGATCGGTAATTTAGGTAAATTTGAGTGTTTAGCAGATGTTACTCTAAGCTGTATTGAAATATGTTTGATGTTTATCGAAATTTAACTATTGGTACCTGATATTTTTTACCCATTTTAAGCTTGTTTGCCTATTGAAGAAAAAAAAGACTGATTACAATCAAGGTGGTAAGGAACATCCAATGTGTAGTTTACAGATTATGCAATCAAATGTTAGAAAAAAAAAATGAACAGTAAGATAAGAAAAAAAGTTATTACTGAAATTGATTTCATTTGACCTCTCTGTCAAACTGAGAACATCTTGTCAACTTTATTGACTTAGATTTTTCTTCTGTAGCGGTTTATTTGTTGGAGGATAAGGATATTGTGTGTTCGTTAACAACATTCGTTTCACTTGTGACAGGTAAGGCTAAGACTGTGTCATCATGCCTCTGGTGATCAGAGTCTTTGGGAGGGGGGGGGGGGGGGGGGGGTTGTATTTCTTTTCTAATTCTGTTTTGTCTTTGGGAAATGAACATGAGTTTTGAAATACTAAGCACCCAATGAATGCAACAACATTTTAGTTATGAGCCTTGACCTTGTGGTCATTTTCAGGCAGGACAACAACAAAAAATAAACAAACAAACAAGAGGTACATAAAAATACTTTGAAACAGTCAGAAGAAAATTTTTCATTTGAA
>JADBJO010000012.1:1460000-1555000 GCA_016801955.1 Conus betulinus
GATGTCTAGATTGTCGATTTCAGCAGGTTCGAAGGGACTGGCATTGCCCTCTAGAGCTGGATGCTCACTAATATTGGCTCCATAACTAAGCAACTTCTGTCATCAGTGAAGGAATTAGAAGGTTATTTTATGCGTTGGTTTGATCTGAAGAGGCACTATTGAACACCACAATGACTGGACAGCAGTACAGTGTCTCCTCTTGTTGGGTGCCTTATGACAACTTGATACTGACTGCTGCTCCCAAGGATTGCCAGTGCCAGGACTACAACGGAATAAGCCAGGGTTCACCTGTGATGATGGCAGGCTGGAATCAGTGATATGGGACTGATGCTGCTAAGATGAGACAGAAGATGAGACAGAAAAAAAAGCAGCAGCAGGACAAGTCAAAGCCCCTGCACACTAAACATCCCCCTCAGCCAGTTTACAGTGTTCAGGCAAAATTGTCTATTCACCCAAATCCGTTTATCAGCTCATGAGCTTGCATTCAATTGCTATTATAGGAAAGGGAGACTACTTGTACAGAACGTTCATGCTGTGGGATTATGTGTGTGAGCAATAAGTGTTTTTATGCTTACGATCAAAAACAGCTATGCAGCTATACTCTTAATCATGCATGCACAAGATCTTTCACTGTTGTTAATTAGTGAACTAACAATCTCTGGTTCTAGTGTCACCTATTCACATCATGGTGCCATTGACCCACGCTTTCAAAAGACGAAGAAGGTTTAAACTAACTTTACCTTCACATCTTGTGATTTCACAGTTACACATTTTCTAAAGAATTAAGCCTATCATCATGTAGTTGCAGCAGAATTTTGTTCGACTCTCTTTCCTTTTAAAATTCATTTTACACCACACTTTATCACTATTTTCCTCATGTTCGTGTGAGTGAAGCAAGCTGTCTGTTTCTGTTCTTGTCTTCTGGATTTAGTGTGTGTGTAGGGGAAGGAAGGGAGGGAGACAATTAGAAGAAAATAACAGGAGCTTATGTAGATGGAATTGTGCATTGGCATAAATATCATTCATAAACTTTTCATTTTAATCTTTTGAATCTGAAAGACAAGGAAACCATATGTGTGAGATTGTTCATGACCTATAAGAAACTTGTGGCGATGGCAAGCAAGAAGACTCCAAGAAATATCAAAAGAGTCAGAAGAATAGATGAGTCAGATCTGTCTTCACATAAATGTAGGCCTAACACTAGTTTTTACCACAGCCTCAGTGTGTAGGCGGACCATGCAGAAGACGACATTAGCCCTGGATCTGTATTTGAGACTGGCCACGAATAGAGAAAGGTAAACAATATAAGAATGAAGATACCAACAGGGAGCAGTACAGGAAGAGGGGCAGGCAGCCATTTAGAAATGAGGAAGATTGGTAGAAGTCGACACAAGAATCAGGAAGACAGGGATACAGGAAGGGGAGGAGAAGGCTAACACTTTAAGAATGAAGACACAGGCAGGCAGCAGTACAGGAAGACGGGCAGACAACCGTTCAGGAAATTTAATGAGAAGGTTGTCAATGCAAGAACCGTGAAGACAGGGAAACAGAAAGGGAAGGAGGAAGTAATGCCAGACGAGACTAAGGCAGAAAGAGAGGCAGACATAGCTATGCAGGAAGAGCGAGTCATGCAGCAGGATTGAACAAACAAAAAAAAATGGAGGCAACCGTACAGGAAGAAAATGTAGGCAAAAAAAAAAAAAAAAAAATGCAGAAACAGATAGAAAGCAGTTCATGAAGACAGGCGGACAGCAATTCGAGAAGAGATGTAAGCGCCGAATCAGGAAGAAAAGAACGTGGCAGGCAGCGAAAGAAAAAGAAGAAGGCAGGAATCTATAGAACAAGAGAAGCAGGCAGCAGTATAGGAACGGAAGAAAGAGGTAACACAGGAAGAGAGGCAGGGGGGCATGTGGGAAAAGAAGCAAGCAGTAGTACAGAAAGAGGGGCAGTCAGCAGTATAGGGGTGAGATGAAGGAAGCGATAAAGAAAGAGAAGCAAGAAGCAATATAGGAAGAGAGAACAGACAGGAATACAGGAAGGAAACAGCAGCAAGCAATACAGAAAGAGGGTAAGAACCAAGACAAGGAGAGAGGCATATAGCAAAAGAGGCCGGGGAACTCACTGGAGGAGGTGCAGGATGCAGTAAAGAAATAGCATGAAGCACTACACAAAGACAGGGAGAAAACGTATTAAGAGTGATAGGAACAGGATAGGGATACATACATGCAACATTAGAGAATGAAAAGCAAATGACACAGACCAATACTACCCGAAAAAGACAAACTGTAGCCTAGTGGGCCTTCTGCCTCAGATAACAATTGAAACACACACACACACACACACACACACACACACACACACACACACATTCGCATGCGCACGCTAACACACTCAAAGATGAGAAGGAGGAAGATGAGAATGATGATGATTATCTTTATTTCCAAGGGTAACAGATAAGCAAACACATGCTTTTTTTTTTTTGTTTTGTTTTCATTGGGCCCTCGCGCTGCTAAAGGTTTCACTTTCAGTCTCAGTTTCATCAAGGAGGCGTCACTTGCGTGCGCACTAGTCCATATACGCTAGACCACATCTGCTAAGTTTTGAGACCACACTATGCATGATTTGAAGCTGATGGATGAATCAATTGATTATGAAGAATAAAAAAAAAAATCTGCACACACAGGCATAGAGAAAACGATCCTCCTATTAGTTATCAAAGGTTTGAGAGAGAGAGAGAGAGAGAGAGAGAGAGAGAGAGAGAGAGAGTTTTACATTATTTTTTTTCTGAAAATAGTAACATACTAGACAACTGCAATGCATCAATAATATCAACACATATTTTCCACAGTTTCATGATGTGGTTACAATTCATAGATAGAACGAACAGTTCTAGATTCAGTTAGACCTATCAGTTAGCGACAAATGCATTCATAGCTTCAGTAATAAAATACTTAATTTTTCATGATGTGTGTGTGTGTGTGTGTGTGTGTGTGTAGAGAGAGAGAGAGAGAGAGAGCCATCAGAAATGAAATTTTATTTAAAACTTTGTCAGATTGTGACCAAGTCTCTGACTGCTTCCATAACCTTTACGTATGCAGACATGGTAATGGGCCACGGTAATAGCAGGCAAAAGAGTCAACTGAAACGGCAAACGAGAGTATAACAAAACGGAAATTTGGGACTGATGCGTTGAAACAATGTTTTGAAATAGCCCGCACTAATGATGAGCAGAAACATTTTTACAGACTTGATGACAAATCCATGCATTCGGGGACAGCACAAGAACAGTTAAAAACGTCCATTCCCCTTTTAGGGACACGTGGACACGTTTATGATAACCCCTGACCTGCAATACAGCCTGTCAACTGTTCTTTTGTTATAGCTGATGAACACTGATGTCATTAAGGTATACCTTTTGAGACGGATGTCTCACTCACATCGCTGTCGGACACCAGCTCTAATTTGCGAAACATAGTCCTTACAAATATCATAAATGTTTCCTCTTCTCTCAGATGTTCCTCTTCTGTCAGATCAACCTGGAACTCTTTTTACGTGTGTCTCAACCATAGTCTTTAGGATTCTGGCCCATTTCTTACCACAAATCGAGGTCATGAGATCATAGGCTTATGAGCCTAACCCCCCCCCCCCCCCCCCCCCCCCCCCCCCCCCCCCCCCCCCCCCCCCCCCCCCCCCCCCCCCCCGTTCCAACTTCAACTTCTTTGATGAAGACTTTGGCTTGGAAGCCACATTCCTTCGACTTGCTAGCGGCTGGGCTGGCATGCTTCTCAATTTTCTACATGTGAGCTTGCTTAATTCTGCTTTCACATGGTACAGAGAGTTCAGTCAGAATTAGTTTTGATAAATCTGAACGGAGTACAACAACCGGTCTTTTGCCTCTCTTCCTCGTGATCTCCAGATTGTTTTCCCGTTCTTGAAGGTCTGCTGCGCACCCCCAGTCATCCACACCATACAGTGAACCCCGCTTCCATGCTCTTGATGTCACAGCTGTTTTAGACCGTGATTTGTAGCCTTCAGGCGTGTCGCCGCATCCTCTAGTGGCGTAATGGAGCTAACCGCATGTGTCATCTCCTTAGCCTCAGCCTTCTGCGTTCTCTTGCACGTCTCTGGAGTTTCAGCATCTTGGTTGAGCAGTTCACCATGAATGACCAGCCAAGTGGAACATCCCCCTTTATATATCCCAGGGGACATCACGGGACACGGTTCCCCACGTCCTTGTACGACCTCGTACGATCTGATACGTATCTGGTACGTTCTCATACGCTCTGGTACGCTCTGCTACGATCTGGTACGCTCCTGGTACAATGCATGACCCATCAGCCATCGTGCCAGATCGTACGGGCAAATCAAAAAGTTTCCAACATGTTGGTAACTTGCAGGCGATCTCGCACGACTCCAGCCCAGCGGGGGTAATATCTACGTTCTTACCACGACCTTATACGCTTTTAACACGACTTACTATGATTCCCTCACGCTCTCCCAAGGTTCCAAAATTTCGGCCGGATGTGGAATCGTGCCAGGTCGTAGAGAAAAGATCGTGTACGTGTAAATCCCGCTTTACGCTCTTGATTGCGTCTCCGCGTATACTATACCTTCCTGGGTTATCGCTGCTTTGTGTGCACTCATGATATGTTCCACTGTTTGTCCTGATAGAACTGACACGTAGCGTCGTCTGATTTCTCCCATTTCACCAGGTATGAAATTGAGGATTAACGGTCATACTCAGATCTGAGTGTGAAGTTGATCCTAAGAAGTGCCAACTGTCATTTTTCACTCCAGCTGAGATTTTTCGAGGTGCATTTCTCAAATAGTCCACTGCCACCACTGGCCTTGTGTCGGACTTCCTTTTGGATTCTTTTTAGCATCCTCTTCTTTCTTCAGCTCTTGAATTACTATGTCTTTTTTTTTTTTTTTTTTTTTTTTTTTTTTACCTTTTGTCTTTTGACCATCGCTTCATTTCTGTTGAACCCGGCTCCTGTCTGCTTGTTTGTTCGTGTTCAATTATTTCCACTGATCTTGAGGTAGTCCTTGCCACGTTCACTGCCTTCTGAAATTTCCATTCCTAGGGTTTTTGGCCAAGGCTTGATTGACCTCACAACCTTGTCTCCCGAGTCCTCAAGCACGCTTAGCGGCCTCACTTTACCTGCTAGTTACTCCTCGAGGATGAATATTGGGGGCCACTTTAGTGTTGCCTGACATCAGTTGAGTGCGACGTCAGTCAGACCAAGTTGAACACATAGCCATTTTCTTGTCTATTTGCTGATTTTGACCTTCATTGAGTCACTGTGCTAGTGCTGACATTGTATATCAGTAGAAGTCAGAGGAGTTTCGGGATCAGCATGAACTGCAGATACCAGATCTTGCATTTGCCAGGAAGACAACATTAGTCTATTTCCTCCAGGCTTTTTGTTTGGTTTCCTTTCCCCTCTTTGTGTTTTTCAAAGAATCATCATTAAACCTTCCAGACCTCTTGACTGGTTCTTCTGTCTTAATTGGCTATCGTCCATTGGTGGCCGATCTTCAAGGTTTTCCATCCATATTGATTGATTCTCAGTTTTTGGAGCCATTCAAGGACTTTGGGACATTTCAAATACAGTAGATAGGGTATACCATTAGGTTCTGGTAAAGCCGCATGATTTTGCTATTTCCTCCTTAATCAACTTCTTTACCTCATCCAGAGTTGGTGGCTCATCACTCAATCTTTTTTTCTGGAGCTGCGAGCCACCCAAGTCCTGGATTTCAAGTGGTGCTTTGCTCTGAGGGTCGGATATGTTTTTCGTGAGTTGCTGCTCTAATGTCTTTGTCAAGATTCTTGATACACTCTGTGATACGCGTTTTACAGGCTGACTGACTAACTACGAATATTCTTAACATCAAGTTGCAAACTCGAGTGCTATACCCCCCCCCCCCCCCCCCCCCCCCCCCCCCCCCTCCCCCTTTATTTTTTTGTATCCTTCAAAAACTTTGAAATCCTGTTCTTCACTTTGTAACATTATTTTTTTTATTTTTTTTATTTTTTTTATTTTTTGCTGTCCAAACCTCTGCACCACCTCAGAGGCAGTGCACCCACGCCGTTCATTCCGACACCCTGTCCACAGCTACAGCCCGGTCGGCCCCGCCGCAGCCCCGGCACCGGCAATCCACACTTTGTAACATTATTATATGAGTCTTTCTAACACAATGATTTACTGATCCCCCCAGGAATTGTATTTATGAAAATGAACATAATGATATATGCCTATGTCAAATTCACATCATCACATTTTACTGTATTCGTATCAGTACACATTTTACTATGATTTTAAAAAGCATTATTACTCTATGGGGATAAAGACAACAGAATGTAAGGGGAAAACATACAGATAGATGCACTCACCAACACTCATATTCCCGCCACAGTTTGACAGAAAAATTCCTCAAAATATACAAAAGACCGCTGCGGCACACACACACACACACACACACACCACTCTTCGGTTTGAACACACACACACACACACACACACACACACACACACACACACACACACACAGAGGTTGAGCAGTTCGGGCATGCCACGCAGCTCAAACTGTCCGGGAGGAGAGAAAAGAGGAGAGGCGAGGCAGGGGGAGAAACACTGGGTAGGCAAGGGTTAGACAATGTTGTCTGGGGGGACAGCTTGGGACGGGGGCAGTTTTGGGTCTGTGACCGACACCAGCTTTATAATACCTGTCGTCTGATTACAAGGGTTTTTCGCAGGAGATTCGTTTTCTCGTGACAGGTCTTAAAAAAAAAGTATTTTTGTTGTGAATTATTTCAAACAACATTGTTCACTTCGTTCGGATGTGCATTTCGCTGGAGGAATGTGGGCAAATATCAATTAAGGATTGTGTGCGAAAAACACTCATTGTCTTCGTCTTTAGTTCTCCGTTCGCCATACGTCATATCACGTGATAGTACGTCACACATTAAGCACGGCCTAAGCCCGGAGAAAGGCTGCAAATGAAAGACGCCGACGGAACGAAGAACCGGTGCGCTTGAGCGTGGCGTGATCGGAGGTATGCATCTTTTTGTCAGTTTAGTTTATTCGTTACAAAATTGCACAGCGCTTATGTTAATAGTTATGACAGATTTCTCGTAGTTCAGTGAGATGTCAACAGTGGGAATCCAGCGCCGAATTGCCAATATGGCGTCTATATATAAACCACACATTGTTTCATCTCTTGTCTTAGGGGCCAACCGTTTGGCTACTCCATGCGATTCCTTTCGTGTAATAATGATGTAAAGGGAGACAACATTATTTGTAGGTTCATTGAAAGGGCACTTAAGCCGCATGCCACTCATAGTGAACTAAAATTCAGGGAAAGAAAGGGCTTCTCACGGGAGATCTCTGACAAGATTTTACTGTCGCAGTAAGAACCAATCAAATGAAAGGGAATATTTGCCGGCGAACAAAGACTGAAGAAGAAGCGGCATGTTGGCGTTAATATCTGGCATTTAGGAAATGTGTGGACCTGATATAGAAACATAAATCGTCGTGGGAAATACTAAATTGTCTTTGTGGGAGAAAGACCTGTTTGGGAGCTGCAGGGACTGTTATGTAACGAGCTATTCATTGCTGGGACACCTAGATGATCAAATCATCAATAGAGGAAATAGATTTCGGCTTGGTAGGGTTCCAAGTGGGGTTAATTTACCGTCGGAAATTGAAACTATTTTTTAAAATCATTATTATTATTATTTTTCTTTATTTAACTGTAGTTATCATTGTTTTGTTCAAAACAAATATTTCATGATTGTAATACCTTTTTTTGATTTCATTAATATGATTTAAACAGTGGCATCTCCCCATCAGCCTGGGCTATATGTAACTTATAAGCAGCATTGCCTTACCATATTCCATCAGCCCCTACAGTCATCAGTTCCACAGCTGTAAGGTAATATTCCAAGTTCCAGTTGATCGTCCATATTGAGATCTTAGACAATGAAAGATTCAGTGACCGATGACTGTAGTGCTGTCTATAAATTTAGAGAATGGAGAGCGGGCATATTTAAACTAGTATTGGAATCAAAAGTGTTTGACATAGAGTGTGAGGTAAGGTACTGATGAAAAATGCCACTATACACGGATGGATTTTACCATTATGCACATGTTACTTTAAAATCAATGTTCTGATTTTTTTTTTTCATTAACATGAATCCTCTGCTCATATTTTGCTGCTGGTCCTAGGAAAATAAACAGGTCTCATGGACCGGCTGCTGAAAAAAATGGATAGGGTATTTTTGAAAATGTATTTTACTTGCAGTTACCAATGAATACCACAACTGAAGGATATAGGACAAACTGGAGCCCATCAGTATCTCAGACAAGTCAGAGCTCACTTGCACTTTTCATCGATTATCATCATAACAGCAGACACCATGAATTAGTTCTGATTGTATATATCACCTAGAGGACACTCGCTCTGTGTATAGACTATCAAACTATGTATGTGTGTGTGTGTGTGTGTGTGTGTGTGTGTGTGTAAGAGAGAGAGAGAGATGACTGTGTGTGTGTGTGTGTGTTTGTGAAAATATTTCTTATAAAGTATGAATGAAGGTATGTATAACTATAAGAAAGGCAATGCTTTATTTGCTTTTACAAGAAAACCTTGTTCAAGCTCTTTTGACTGTTTTGTCATTCTGCCAGCTTCTATTTTGCCTTCAGTGGCATTTTTAAACTGCTGACTGCATGGGGAAATGAACCAAACAGAGCACTTTGAGAGCTGACATTTGCATTTAGTAGAGGAGGTGCTTGCTCAGGTTCTGTTGAATCCTTGTCTTTTATTTCTAAACCAATTGAAAGCCAATTATTTATTTTTTGGAATGAAATATGGTGGTATGGACAGACAACTTTTCGCTGTTCACGTGATTTAGTGAGAAAAGAGGAGGACCAGTTCACATCTTGACACTGCAGCTACAGGAGTACAACAGCCTGGCACACAAGTGTGAAATGTGATGCACCATTTCAAAATATCTTGCAAACATATTGCAGTTGTGCTGGCAATCTGTAGCCCTGAAGAAAGGCTTGTGTCCATCAATATAAAATGAAAGAATAAATTTTTTTGATGTAAGGAAAGTATCATTTATCACTGTAGCTTTGCAAAATATGAAAAGTAGTCATTCAAAGATTTTTTAAAATTGATGCTTGAAAAAAAATACCATAGAGCTTATGATAGCCACCTGTTCCATCGTCGGGACAACTAAACATTATGGCGGTTAATTAAGTGAAGGTGCTCACTCCATCCACTTGACTGTCAGGCAACCGAATTTTGGCTGCATTGAGGAAATATTGACTGAGCTGAGCTGACACAGCTCAGACACCAGACTGCCCCATTCATTCACACACACACACACACACACACACACACACACACACACACACACACACGTACACACATGTATATCTTTGGCCCCTCCCGCACTCCACCTTAACTTTTTTCTCGGAACGAACGCAAGTTGCGTCTCGCTGTGTTTTATTTAAAACCAAGTTCTAGAAACATGCAGGCATTGTGCTTGACCCCTTTCTTTGAATGCATAGATAATCATGAATTAAATGAGTTTTAGAATGTTTATGTGCTGTTAAAGGGGGGGGGGGGGGGGGGGGGATTATCAAGTGGGAACGATCTGGGGATTTAATAATTTCAGTTCAGGTTCAGGAATGTGTGAAGAGAGGAAGCATGATAATTTTATTCTTATATTTTCCTTTATTATGCTCTCTTATAGTCTGTATGAAATGAATGGTGGAGGAATAAATTTTCTAATGTTGTATGCCTGACTTCTTGTTCACAAGCCTTTATTATGTATGTGCTGAGCATGTGGTGTTGTGTTATGTCAGCTCACTTGCCATTGCATGACCGATAGTTTTATAAACTCCCTGTTGAAGATGGGCAAGAAGTTTGAAGGACATATTTTTTTGTTTTGTCAACACCCCAAGACAATTGAAAATAATCTGGGAATTTCTGCATCAGGGATTTTAGGAATTGCAGACACAATAGTTTGTGTATGATTGCTTACTTAACTGTTATAAGGAAAAAATTCTATGTGGAGATAACTTGCAGAATATTATTGCAGCGTAAGATACTAAGATGACATTTAGTTAGTGGATTCATGATAGATGTTAAAAACATTTGAAATATGTTAAACAGGTATCAACAAAGTTTTCCAGCCTTCAGATCTGTACATTTGAATCACTTCTCTCTTTGATAAGTTAGCAATAGATTGATTCTGCTGTAATTGACAAAATTTTCTATTTGTTTCAGAATATTGTGGATAGTGCTGCTGACCTACTGGTGAAGAAAGCAATGGAGAAGCTTGGGGAGAATCTGCTGCCAAATTCATCAATGCCCTGATCAAATCTGTTCAGACATTGTGTCATGGTTATTTGGATTTTCAAAATGGTGTTGAAATCATTGGACACATCAACCTAAGTGTGGACAAAGGAAGTTCTCTGGATTACATTCTTAAAGAAAAAGTTTGCAGGAATGCAGAAAATTCCACATTATTCATCAGCAACAGTTTTCATGCAGAACCCAAACCAGAGCAGGATGTCTCAGGAAACACATCTCAGTCTGGAAACCAAGTTACTCAGAACAGTGAAAGTGCTGACGATGCAGAGTCGGGTAGAGTTTCTTCTGCGATATATCAAGTATTAGTACAGCTTTAACAGAATCAAGGGAAAGAACTCGTCGAAATTCCGGTGCTAAAGACTCCAGTTCATCCTATTCCCAGTCAAACACATCCAAACGAAAAGCTTCTGAAGATGACAGTAGTGAATTCCGTCCTGCAAAAATATCCTATCATGATAAATTTTCCAATGTGACCTCAGAATCTTCAAACCTTACAGGGTATCCAGTCCTGTAGATTCCAAAGAAGCACTTCAAGCATTGAGGACAGCTGATACTGACTTGTCTGAAATGGTGCTTCCACAGACTGCTAGTGTGAGAAGTGATGGTTCAGACATTGGTGTGAACTTGGCTGGCTGGAAGTGTTTAGAGAACCAGTCGAAGGTCAGAACAATCCTGATCTTCCAGAAAGGGAGGATGATAGTGATGGAGATCTCGAAGTGACCTTTATTAAAGAAGAATATGTTGAGGGGGAGGGGTCAGCCTGTGATTTTGATGGTCAGCAGTTTGCCAGAGGCTCACATCAAAGAGGTAAAAAAGTTAACTGTTTTATCGGTTGTACTTTTTTTTTTTTTTTTTTTAAAGGGTGGTCAGGGATTATTGTCATTTTCAGCGTTTTGTGTCAATGAAATTAAGGTTTTTCATTGTAGTTAAAATTGTTGTTCATTTACACATCCGCTGTGAACATTTTTTTGGGACAAGTTTGAAGGTGGCAGGCATTGCTTTTTTATAGTCAGATTTTTGTTTGTTTTCCCCATGATTGTAGTAAATGAAAATGCTCAGTATGTGTTGGCAAGACATGTTTGTTTGTTTTGGTCCCATGATTGTAAAAAATAACCCGTAAGTGAAAAGCTCAGTGTGTTGGCAAGCACAAATTGCATTTCCGTTTCAGGAATTGAGGTGAATGAATCTAATCTTCCTTGCAATAGAATAATTAGAAAGGTACAGACCTCTACAGAGTGATAACTGAAATTAGTTCCTCTGTTGATCAGCTATCCTCTCTATGCATTGCTAAAAACACAGGTTTATAATGTAGTAGAGACCTCTTGCAAAAAAACAACAACACGCAGTGTTCATGGAATCAAATAATTTGATTTTTGTTGTTGTAAATGTTCATGTGTACAAGTTGAATACTTCTCTTGATTTTTTATGTTGGTACACCATCTACTTTCTTAATGCATGAAATGAAGCCTTGATTATTCAGTAACAAAGAAGTGTAAACCATTTGTACTTCAAGCAAGGAAATTGAGTGGATGGCTAGTTTTAGCACTGATTAGCCTACCTGTGGATTGTCTTGCTTTGCCCGGTCCATACTTCCCATGTTGCATGACCTCTTGGCCACCTACCCCCTTGCCCTCACCCGTCGCATGCAGCCTCCCAGAGCTCCTCTTTTACTTTCAGTTCCTTTGTGAATCATTGATATTTTTTTGATTGGCAACATTTTAACATTCTGACAGAAAAAAAATCAGCAGATTGTGTGTGTGTGACCAAGTACCACTCCAGGGGCATATTCTCCATGCCGTTTATTCCGACTCCTTATTCACAGACACTCCACTACTTTTCCCTTGGCAACTCCAGCATCAGGGAGAGAGAGTGTCAAGTCAGCTTGAGGTAGCCCACCAGAGGAGACACTGCGCTGCTACCAAATCGATTTGGTGGTATTTTGTGGTGCCTGTCTTGAGCCAGCATACACACAGGGCATCGCATTCAAACTGACAAAGTTACATACTGACTACAGTGATTGCTTAGTAATGGGACTATGGAGCCAGCGTGAGTGAGTGTTGCCCTTTACAAGGCGCCACTGCACAGTCCAACAGTAGTCCTCATAAACTTATGAGTACCAGTGACTTCAACATGCACTTGTCAGGGCTTTACTTACACTTGGTTACAGATCTAGAGGAATTTACAAAGGTCATCGAGTGAGCAGAGCTTGAAGACCTCAGAATCAAAGGTTTTTTTATGTTAATCAAGGAGGATGAGAATGAGGAAGACTTTTTCGGTCTGAGAGTAAGATTTGCATGACAGAGCTGTACTCAGTGCATGTTTTCATCATATATCCTGGCATCAAGCAGCTTGATAGATCCAGATGCCAGCAGTGTTGGTTGGAAATATCAGTAAACAGTCTCGCCAGTCTCAGAGATTAAGTGGATGAAAGTCAAGTGTGTCATCCTAAAAGAGCCCTTGGCAAAGCTATTTCTGGGTAGGAGCTGGACATGGGCTGAAAAATCGTACAAATTATGGCTCTGATGGGAATCCAACACATGACCTCTCAGCGGGGAATCCACCTTGCAAACTACTGCTCCACAGTTGGTGGTGCAAACATCCATTTTAACATGCTTATCAGTGTGAGATCGTGAGCCTCAGCCACTGAGCCAGTATCAGGAATATTCCTTTTGAAATGTGCACTTCTCAGGGGAATACAACATAACAGAATGCATTTTGTCACAGATTTTGCTCAGTGTGTATTATCTGATTTTTTTTTTTTTAATGGATGTATGCATACACACAGACAGACATGAAAACACACATGCATGCACACACAAAACGCACTCTCTCTCTCTCTCATGTGGACATGCACACACAATCACATATATGTGCGCACGCATGCATGCACACACACACACACATGCAGCATAAAAAAGATGGCATTTTCACTTCTAAAGTATGAAGCTACAAGCTTTGCCATCAGATAATGATGTCACTGAATTGCCATATACCTCAACATCAAATTTAAACAGATGGCGACAGTAGCAAAGAAATACTTACGTGTTTTGTAAAGAATCCTTCAAAATATCTTGACTGAATTAATTTGCTTGACTAGATCAGCAGATGGCAATTTAATTTCTCAAAACTGTGTCACAGGCGATTCAGAGTCATCACCAAAAAGACGAAATAATTTGATCAGTGGATCATCAAGCTTCAACATCTGGCAGTAAATGAAATATTAGAAAATGTTATATTGTTGATTATTTTTATCCCTCCTGAAAAAGTTTATGCCTTAGAAAACAAAACAAAAAATGAGTAAACAAAAAAAAAATTTTCAAGAGTAAGCTGCTCTCTGGAAAGAGGGGGAAGCACTGCCTCCACAGCCCCCACACCCCACCTCCTCTCCCCAGTTCCTTCATCCTTTCTCTTTCTCACTTACCCACAACACTGCAGCAGTAGCAGATATATATGACTTCGCTGGCTGATTTCCACCAATGATCAAAGGGAGTTAATGGATGACATGAGCATTCATTTTGATACTGTGTAAAGGATGAATGGATAAATCAGTATGCATGTTTTATAAATTTAGATACAAAAATCATTTGATAGTTGGTTTTGGACATCACATAGATGATGGTCCCTGGAACATTGTGCATGTTCTTTTGAAATAATTCATTTTTCACCTTGCTTTGAGCTGTCTTGTTCATGCTAATAATCTTTCTGTAAGTTTAACAGATTATTCATGTCAAGCGTATGTTTTTAGATTAGTGCTCAAGAAGTGAAATAGATATATAGCTGTTTTCAAACGTGACTTTAGTGAGAGGTGACTGCAGGTAGAAATTGAAACAAATATCAAACAGGAATTATAATTAATTCACCAGACAAAAGAGACAGACAAATTACAAGACAAAATACGACGCATTTCGACCTCTCTGGTCTTCTTCAGGCAAGATAAACATCATTTCAGGACAGTAGAAAGGAAGAACGAACAACGAACAATCACTTATCTTCTGAAATTGGCCACAAGATGGACGTTGAATGAAAACAAGCCCTTTAGGAAGGAGATAGTGCAAGTAAAATAATAAATGATGATGTTTATAATGGTTATGGTGAAATATCAAAAAATGATAGAGGATTTCTACCACTTTTAGTAATAAAATGATGATAGTAGTTACATAGTAATATTGATAGTGGCTGTACAGACAGAAAGGGTGAGACTGAGAGGAGAGGGGTTAGTGGATTGTCAAACAGCATAGTTGTAATGGCAACAGTGCTACTGCATTGATGATGGTGGTGATACTAAGACTAATAATGGTACTGGTAATGGTAATAGTAATTATACTAGTACTAGTACTACTAGTGGTGGTTGTTATGGCATTGACAAGGGGAATGGTATTAATAAATAATATCAGTGATAGTAATGATAATAATACTAGTACTAACCATAACAACTGGGGAAGGAAGAGGAAGAAAGAAATTTGTCCCTTTTGCCGAATGGATTAGTTTATTATTATAATGAAAAAAAAAGAGGAAAGCTGAAGTCAGGAATGGTTTTAGCTTCATGAACATTGCCACTCATGTTTAGATGTATTATGATCAGAAAGATATTATGATCAGAAAGAACTTCAGAAATGATTATGTTTAATAGCAAGGTGATTTTAAGCTGTTTATGGGGTGGGTGTAAATTTTTGGTCTGCACAGGAAAGACACTGCGCTGTACCCCAGATATGTTCTGTTGAAAAAATTATTATACTTTCAGAAAAAGCTATGAAAGCGATAAATCATGAGTGAATCTGGAGCTTTGTTGCCTAGTGGGAAAGCAGAAACATGTCATGATCCTTCAACCAAAATAAGACAATCAGTTTGCACCTTGAAGTTCACAATCTTAGTTCCAGGCTTGCATGTGTTCTATTTGTGTCGTTTGTCTAGCCACTTGATGCCATTGGTCATCGCTCATAAAAACTGCAAAAACCTATGGACCAGTGAGGGGTTAAGATCTGCTGTGATGAGAAAAGTTTTCAAATGCTGGTTGGTGGTTGTTGCTCACTTGCTGGCTGAAGTTGTACCGTTGCCTCCAGAATCTCCTGAACCCATTTCATAGACATTGTTGAGCTTGGAAATACATCAGCTTAGGGAATGTTGGATAAAAGAAAATCAAAGCAAACACATTGATATAGAGCCGATTCCAGTTCATATTGTGAAATCCAGCCTTCGGGATCCAGAAAGTGGATCAGCACCAGAGTAGACCAATAGGTAGGTGCAAAGGTAGACTTAAATGGTTTTCATCTGTAGACAATCTTTCATTGTAAACTGAGCTTCTTAGTCCAACAGCTTACTAAGCCACAAAAAAATTCTGACCACTAGATTGACAAAACATAAATGGATCATTTTGTTGAGGGACTAGATTGTGTATGTCAGTCTTCAGAAGTTTTAGTCAATTCTGAAGCGAGTTGAGTGGATGTAACCTGTTCACACTTGCCTCACCAAACCTGTCTGTTGAAATGTTGTGTCATGAATATTATCATCATCATTACTGTGAATTTACTCTTTATTATTGTTGTTGATTATTTTTATTACTAGAATTGTAGAAATAAAACTTAAGTTAGTTGACCAGGTCATAGGTAAGATTGTTTTTGGTGAGGGCTGAGTGCATTCTTGGGGTTAGCAATGCTGGTTTTGGCTTTAACGTCATTTTAATCAGCAAGACCAAGTCGCATGCCACACTTATTTCCGTTGCTAGTTCGGCCAAAATGCACAAGATCAACAAAATTTCACTCAGTTTGAAATATTCTTTAAAAAGAAACATCAGATGACTGAAGGACCGACCCGTAGTTTGATTTTATACTGATATTAGTAATACATGTCAGTATAAAGTCAGACTCAATGAAAATGAATGTCGATTTTCATCGCCTTTTTTTAGATCACAAGACCAGGGGTACATTGAAGAGTATAAAAAAAAAAAAATAAAGGGGGTAGGGAGGGAGGTTGTATTAAATATTTACACCAAAAAGAAAGAAAGAAACAAACAGGAAACTAACAAACAAAAAAGAAAAATTTTAAGTGTATCCACAATTAGGTGCAATGTAAGTTACTTACTAAAAAGTTATAAAGTGATCTTTATCACCAGTCATAGTCATTTCAAAATGTGTGTTTTCCCTCTTCTCACTAAAATATGCATATGGTTTAAAAAACAAACAAAAAAAAACAAATTCATTCAAATGATAAAAGAAATTACTTGGTGTTTTAAAGAAACAAAGCTTTGACCTTTCTGTGTTACCTCCACTGTTGAGGCAGAGCCTGGCAGCCTCAGTACAGACTTGGTAGTAGGCTGTAAGGATAAGTAGACTTGTTTTCATGTTATAAATTTAATGTGCATAGTGTAGTTGTTTTAGGAGTTCTAATTTAACTTCTTTTCCTTGAAAGATGACAGCCTTGAGAAGCCTGAGGTTAATGGCTGGGCTGTAATAAAAGAAAATTTTAAAAAAGTAAATGACATAAAATACAGTAAAAGGATAATACTTAATATAGCAAGTGTTATGCTGAAAGTGAAACTGAATGATGTTGTTGGTAGCTCTTTCTAGTTTCTCCTTACTGAGAGTGAGCAACTTCATGTAGTTGGAACTTTATGCCTGGTTTCTGCTTTTATTAAACGAATTGAAGAAAAAAAAATGAAAGAAAGAAAAGAAAAGCACAAATATCACAACATACTTGTTTTTAATCACTCACTTTTGTGTTATTAAAGGCAGTGATTTCTCAACGTAAACTTTGGCAGCTTGTTACGGTGTGTGAATCATTTTGTTTTTCCAGCCTCTGACGGAATGCCAGACCCCTCCCTGTTCTCTTTAGGTCCCCAGTCCAGCTCAGCCTCAGCAACTTACGTTCCAAGTGCAGCAGGACAGCAATTCCCTGCCAGCACATCTTCATCATCTACCTCCCAACCCCAGCCTGGCCCTCTGGCATGAGAGGTAGGAATCTTCAGTTTTTACTTTGGCACATTGGCCAGGAACTCTGTTAGTGCTCTCGTTATGCTTCTTTTTTTTTTCCATGAAAAGAAGAATCCAAAGGAAAACTTTGAAAAAAGCAAGTTGAGGTTGACACACACAACTTTTAAGGATGGTATGGGCCAGTTTGACATAAATTAAGATAGGTCTGTGATATTTACAGATTCTGAATTGGAAAAAGTTGTGGTCGAACAAAGGGACACTGTCATAATTTGTACACACTTGAAAGAAATAACATATGATAAGCCTGTATAGCAGTGTCCTTTTGTTGAAGTTTTGACAGATTTTGTAAGAAAATGATGTGCAAGAAAAAAATTGGCCTGATGTTGATAACAATATGACAAACAATTATATTTGAGGAGATGACATGGAAAGAAAGAGGCAAAAGGAAGGATGTGAACAGAAAAAGAGAAGTGAGAGAAAATTCCTGTAAAATCTGTAAAAGAGATGGTTTGATAAGTCCTGGAAAAAGGTAGCTCGATAAGCCTCCCAGTGGAAAGGAAAGTGGCACCATGAAACAAAAGTGCGTAACTGGTCAATTCATTTTTTTCTTTAAAGTGCTTGAGTCAGTATTTTTCAATACAGCTTTATGAATTTCTTCATATGTTTGACTTTTCTATGCAACAAAGAACAAGAGGAACCATTTAACATTCTGATTTAAGAGAAATAATGACACTCAAAGTAGGTTTTCTTTTTTAATGTCTGTGCTTGCGATACTCAAAACAAGTGTGAAGGATTTCATGTTCATTGACTACAGAGCAAAATCAATTACGAACATTCTCAGTTGGAAACATTTAATGTATGAAAAGAGCTTGGTTGGCGACTTGATTTTTTTTTGCCATTCCTCATTCTTAAGCTTTTTTTTTTTCTCCTGAGACACACTTTGTTGGATATGTTTAGTATGGTCTCCCATGATTGAGTCACTGATTTTTAGAATGAACTTGACAATGCCAATCTTTTGGTAAGCAAATGAAAAACGTCTTTGAAGGTAGACTCTAATGAAAAAAAAAAAAGGGCAAAAGCATACAACAGCGTGTAAACTGTTGTTACAATAAGATTTGGGATTTGAGTATTGTTCTGTAAGTCTGCGGGACTTTTAAAAGTTAAGGTTTACTGTTGTTGCAGAAAATAAACTGTATAATTGTAGACATTTAATAGTTTGTAGAAAAAAATGTGTTGATAAGCTTTGAAATGGAATAAAGCAAGCTGATGACAAGGATGTGGACTTGTGGCTATGTATGTTCAGTGGAGAGAACAGAGTTCCTGGTCAGATGTGTACATTGAAATGAAAGAACAGAAGGATTCTGTTGCACATTTTATGCCACTTTTGCCTATGCCAAAAGATGTTGATTTGCACAACAATCCTGTAAAATTCCTGTAACATGCCAATTTTTATCCATTGTAGCTGTGAAAAATACAGATGAAAGAGAGAACTGGGGAGTTTATTTTTAGATATTTAGAAGCTGCTTGAAAAACAATTCTTTAAGATTTTGTAAGTCTGATCTTGGATATATGTTTGATTTTCAGTTTAGTTGTATGTTCACCAATATATGTTCATTGGTGAAAGAGTTCAAACTTGCTAGGGTTCGTCAGACTTGTGTTCCAAGGTCCAGGAATCAATCCACACTTGAGACAGCCAGGTTGAGAAATTCGCTATGAACATTTTTGCAGACAACAAATTCTAGTTCTGTTCTCGATTTTTAAACCAAGGTCCTCCAGTGTATAAATGTATGCATGCATGGAAAAAAAAGGGTAAAAGATGAGTAGGCTGTCTTTTGCAAATGGATGGATGAAAACAAACCCGGAGATTCACACTGGTATGTTGTTGAGCCATCATAGTTTCATACTGGACAGAGATTGTGGCTTCCTGAATGGTGGAATTTAGAGCAGTCGCATATGCAAAAATCTCAGCTAAGGTGAACCTTAAGAGTTCCAGCAGGGAACAAAAAGGGTGAATGAAGATTTTAGTCTTTCTTTAAAAGAATAAAGTCATGCTAAAAAAAAAAAAAAAAAATTGCTTCTTTGAGATGGGTATAGCATTTGAAAATGGTAGATGAATGTTTAAAAAATGGGGTGTCCTCATCTTAACCTCTTCATTTTACTTTTTTGGAATAAGAATCAAAATCCTGAAAGGAATCTGAGATTTTCAAAAAGAAAACACTGATTTGACTGGATATATGACTAGGTTTTTGTTTGTTTTTAAACAACGGAGTCTTCTCCTTATTCCCGATACCATTTCATACCTCTCAACAGATTATCCGAAAACAACTTACTCAATTCAAAGACTTGTATTTGAATACGTCAGAGAGGACTATGATGATATTGTGTAGAGGACTATGATAATATTATGTTGTTGCAATGATCTTGGGGGAAAATGAATAACAGACTGTTCAAGGAAAGAGCAGTGAAACAATTTTCAGACTAAGTGAAGGTGAAGGAATTGAAAACATTTGAACTGCTGATTTGCTGGCCTTTTATTGATATTAGAATCCTTCTGGTCTTTTCTTTTTAATGCTTGGTTTGTCAGTTATTAGATATTGATTGATAGCAAACATGAAATGCAAGTTCATCTCCAGGCAACTGAAAACCCTATCCTTTTATTAGCTATATTAGATGAAAAACTTGATATTGAAACACTTAAATCTATTGTTGTCGAATTGATTTATTTTTTTACAGTTTTTTTTCAGGGGGTGGAATCTGTACACAAATTTCTAAGGGGTGGGAGTCATCAACATTTTTGCAGAAATCCAATGAAATAAATGAATGTCCTGTAGAGAGGGGAAAGGGGGGGAGGGGGGATGCATTACAGACAAATGTGCATTCAAACACTTGTACACAAAATGGACACACATATTTACTCCGTGCTTAACTTGAATGCATAATAAGGCCATGTAATACAGTTTATCTTGCCATCTTTATTCCTTAATCAGATTTTTAAAGAAAATTTATCTCCACTGCTGAAATGTAGCATTCATTCCAGGCTGGGCTATTGTAGAAGTTTATGAAACAGTCATGTTTAATTTTGTTTTATGGGGAAATCCTCTGAGAAAAAAAAAAAAACAAACAAACAAAAAACTGCACTATTTTCTTGAACTAGAAGTCTTGTTTTAAGAGCATCTACCGTATGAAATCTGTAGGCAAGTGTTTCCAGCTGTCATCAAAGAACAAGAGCTAGTTGAATGAATTAACCAAACTCCTGGCACAATCTTCCTGTATATTGACGCAAGAAAGCTCTGGCATAAAAAAAAAAAAAAAATTTTAAATGCGGATATTAAATGAAGACAATTCTTTGGCTGATTGATTACATTTGTGAAAAGTAACATGAGATGGCAGTGACATGATGAAAGTGGATAAATAAATGAGAAAAAAATAAAGTTGCTTGTGCTGGAAAATCTGCTGCAGTAGGTCCTGTGGAGGAATTGGGTGGTTCCAGTGACCAGAGGAATATGAGAAAAGTACATTCTTTCCAAATTTTGACATACATTAAATGAAAGAAAATAGGATGATCATATAGGTTAGTGAAGAAAAGGAAGGGAGGAGACAGAGAGCCTCAAGGAAAGGAATGTGCGAGTGCGTGTTTTTTAAAGATTTACTTTTAGTATATTGCTTTCAGAATTCAGCTTTGATCATCATCAGTCATCTGTGTTTGAAAATAAAAATTCTTAGTGTCTCTCTCAGTCACTGTCTCTATCTCACTTTGTCTAAGTCTCTCTGTTTCTTTACGTCCCTGTGTCCGTTCATGTGTGTGTCTCTCTCTCTGTCATTGCTCTCTCTCTTGACTGTGTATGTCTCTTGAAAGTTGAAGTCAAATGGCTATTAATGTATGAACAGTCAATCATAGTTATTCACTTTGATCAAGAGTTGTATTCAGTTGCCTTTGTTTTATTTAAAGTTTATTTCATTGTAATCATTAAAAGAGGGACTTCAAATGCCATTTCTTCAAGACTAACACTTCAGCTTAGAATAGAACACACACTTGTGCCCATGTCAAGGGCCTTTGAAGAGCATCATGCCTTTTCTCCCTCCCGTACCTCTCTCCATTTTTTTTGCTTATGTGCAAGTTTTCTTTTAGTCTTCTGGTTATACCCTTGCACTGATTTGTTACTTAGTCACAAAATCAGTGTTAAAGGTAGATCACGAAAAGGCCAGTGAGGTGGTTCCCCAAAAAAAACGTTACCAGTTGACCAGTGATCGACTCGAGCCAGTATTTTTTTTAAACATTGTTTTGTTTTGTTTTTGTTTTTGCTTCTCATTTTAGTTATTTTTGTTTCTGTTGTGGATTTACTACATTCCAGTTACAAGTCTCTTTTGCAGTATTTTAAAGATAACTGTTTATTACCTTAGTCAGGTTTACTTGTATTCCGAGTGTGTTGTGTTGTTCTCTATCAATGTCATAATTTTTCCTTTAAATTTTGAATTCATGACAGCAATATAATTATTTTGGTCACCTTTGGTTTTATGTTGAGAGCAGATAGTTGTTTAACAGTGAATAAGTTTATTGATGTACAATTTAAATGTTGGTACCTGTACGCTCACTTGGCATAAGTTTTTGCCAAAATGTGCTTTTGTCTTTGTCTTGTGAGTTTGGAAGTAAGGTTCATAGGAATGTTCCATGTTTTTGTGATTCTTTATAATTTGTGTTGGGGGGATGGGGGGGGGGGGGGACTTGTTCAGATAATCAAAACACACAAACAAAATACTAAGTATTGGAATGACTTCCATCTTAAGAAAGAAGGCAAACAGAGCAGCAAGTACAAACTGAACACTGCCAATTATGTTAAGCCTTCTGCTCACTGCTGGATTAGGATGGCTTGCACATTGAATGTATGTAACCAGAGAAGAACGATGTAACCGTCTACACTGGCTGTCAGGTCAGGCAGTGTGACAGTGGGTTAGGTAACGTCACACAGAGTTGTTTGATTGTGAGGTCAGCTAAGTGGGTTTAAGCCACAAGTGAACGATTTCCATTTTCTGTTTTACGTATGATATCATATAACACTGACAAAGTAGTTTGATTGTAAGGTCAGGTAAGTGGGGTTTAAGTGACTGGTGATCGGTTTCCATTTTCTGTTTTACGTGTCATTTATTGAAGGGTCAGCAGTCTATTGCAAATGTTAGATAGTTTGGAAAGAGAAGCTGTTTCCAGATCTCTGGAAAGAGAAGCTGTTTCCAGATCTCAAGAATTACACCTTAGATATACAACTGCATTTTAGTACCATGTTGGCAGTGCACACAAGAGAGAAACTATTGGCTGAAAAGTTGTGGGCAATGGCACAGTTGTGGGCATTGGCACAAGCCGCAAATGCAAACCAGACCACAAGATTCATTTGTCATTTTGAATTGAAAGTGTATAAAGACAGTGGCCTAGAAAAGACATAAGTAGCTCAAATCCAGCTGTGTCTTAGAGTTGAATAGATGGGAATTGGGATGTTGCTTTCTTTCAGTTTCAGATCTCTTGTTCATATCACAGGTTAACTCCCTCCCCTGGAATTTAAGGGTTGCTTGTTATGACTTGCACAACATGTTTGTTGGAGTTTTACTTTTATTGGATTCACTAGCATCCTTTGATTTGTGAATGGTTATTGTTATGGTCTTAGTGTTTAGTTGTTCATGTACTCTCGCATGCACATCACAGTAATTCTTAGGTGTACGATTTGAACTATGAAACAAAGATGATAATTGTAATGTCAACATGTTGTTTAGAAAAAAAAAAAATTAAACCACCAAAAACAGTAAAAACAGACTGGTTGGTTTGGTTGAATGGTGCCTGACATGTCTGACAGTGGTATGGTGCCAAATACTGAACAAAGAATGTATAGTTTACTGTGTGTTTTGTCTGTGCATTCACATTCTCAGATTATCATTTACTTCTGTTTCCTTTCAACTCCCATCACTTTGTCATGTCAAAGGGGAGAGAATTGAAGAGTCACACAATCTGTCATTCTTTAATTGTTGCCGATAGTTGATTTGATTGGCTGTTTTCAACTGAAATGTGAGTAATGGATGGAAAACATTATGGTTTGTATTAATTCAGTTAGTGTGTCCCAATTTTTCCCCATCACGTTAGTTTTTGGTTAAAGATTCTTGTATACATTCTCCCACCCACTTGAGGTTTTTGCTGAAATTTGATGTTTGAAAAGTTGTGGTGATTGCTGCAGTAAGCACACCACAAGTTTCATAGATTGACTTTAGAATTTTTTCCCCCTGTTCATTACAAGCAATGATTGAAAGAATAATTTATGTTTTTTTTCTCCCTTTGTTCAGACTTTTTGAAATGACATCGCTTGTCTTCTTCATGTTAGAATTGGGGAAATGGTTAGTTTGGATTGAGATAGTGTTTGGGTTGAATTAGTGCTGCACATGTTTGTATATTTGTGTTAGTATGTCTGTTGCATGTTTTTTTGCTGTCATTTGACATTGTTCAATTCTGCATTATGATTTGAGGTTTATGTAATTGCACTTCTGAAGAAACTAGAGCTCTCCTGTAGTTACCCACATTTTCAAAGTAATCATCAGTTGAAGATAATATCATGTCTGCAAGAGATTTCTTGAGTCCACTGTGTTGTGCCTTTCAGTCATAGCAAATGGAACCTATCAACATGGATGAAGTTGTGATTAATGGGAACAAGATTCTGTTTTTCACTCGTTTCTGGCATATGGCCTCGTTCATGATTCCCAGACCCTGTGAGTGCAGCATACAAAGAATGAGATATTGTTCTCTCTCTTCTCTGGTTTGGCATTATTCATTGGCTTTGACACATTGTTGCGTTTTTGTTCTCGCGCAACCCAGTCAAATGCTTCAGCTTTACTTGTCATTTCTTTTATACAAAAGTCAGCAGCTTAGCTGAATATGTCTGATTTTTCCTACTTCCAGAAGGATCTGTCTTCCTTTGACTTCTTTGAAACCTGAGGATGGAGAATCAGAATATTGTCACACAACTGGTCATTCAGTCTGTGCCAGATCTAGATTTTTTCACAGTTAATGTCTTACTGTTAGAGGGAAGGGGGATACCAGCTGGGGCAAGGGTCTAATGCAGTAGAGACATTAGGCAGTACATCCTACATTCTTAGTATTTTATTTGTTCTTTTACAAGAGATCAATTGTTTCTGCTCTTGCTGTGGCATATATATTAATTGTGACCAAATGAAGAATTGGTGTGTAGATAAGATAATCATTTTTTTCTGTAGAGGAATAGAAGAAATGGCCACTTCTTTGTGCGTTCATAGTTGAAAAAATGAGGGGGGTTTTATAGCTTATTTTACATAGATTATCTATGTCAGGGTCTTTCTCTTGTCTGTCTGTCTGTTGCTCCTCCCGTTTCACCAACTCTGAAAAAAAGCCATATTTCTCTTGCTGTGTGACATACCCCCCACCATCTGTCTGTCCGTCCATCCATCTGAGTCTCTGTTACTGTTTCCGTCCTCCCCCCCCTCCTCCCCATCTCTCTCTCTTCTTTTTCTTTTTCCCTCTAGATTCTGATGAGGAAAAAAGCTATTGTGAAGCCAATTAAAATCATCTGTTCAAGTCCATGACAAGTCAGAATACAAAATTAGGGCTGGGATTGAAAGACAGATCATGTTTCAATGATGCACTGGATTCTGCCAGTTTTTTCACCTTCTGTTTTTTCCCCCTACAATCTGACTATTTGTAAGAGTTAGTGAACAAAATTGCCAAAGAAGTTGACAGTGGAATGAAATTTTCAGAACTTTTTGAGGCATTAGTACAGAGAAATCTTACATTTTCATTTAACTTTTTTTTTTTTTTTAAATCTCTGTGTCTGTGATAAACTTGAGTCAGAGCACAACCAGTCAGCAGAGACAGCAGCAAACTAAGTTAGAGGAAAGGTTAGTGGTGCTGCTGTTAGCTGAAACCTTAGCCTGATAAATATGAACATTCAGTGCCAGGTCAAAAAGGTGGACCTCTCCAAATTTCAGATCTGGAATGTTTATCCAAAACTGTTGTAAACTGAACATTCCTGACGGAGAATCAGCACAGAAAGATTTGTAGAATTTTTATATGTTCTTGGCCATGTTTCTCCAAGACTTATACAAAAGAGAGAACTGATTGTATGTGATTTAATTTGTTGGTGTTCCATCATTTACTGTTTGTTTTATGCACCGTTTACAAACTATTATGATATTTGAAAGAACATTCAGGAAGAAGAGAAGGATTTATGTACAAGAGTTTATTTACATGTGAGTTGGCAGATACTTTTCTTCAAGCACACATTTTTTGGAAAAAAGTTTGAATTGATGGTACTAGTGGGTTTGAGCTCAGAAAACGCTGGTGTGACAATTCTTAGCTATCCATAAAAGTCTGCAGATGGAATTGTCACATACATGATCATATGGAGTTTGTGAATTTTCTTTTAATTGAGGACAGATTTATTTTAGATAGGGAAAATCTTTTAGCAATAAATGTAAAAGTTACGTTGATGGACAAGCATCCTCGAAGCCTTCTCCTTTCTCTGCCCTTGACTTTTCATCTCCTCTAGTCCTACCCGACCATGTCCCCCTGCATGCACAGGCACCGACTGTCATACTACTGTTTCCCCATTCTGTATTTCACGCGCACACATTTTATTGTTATGTGCAGTATGACTGTTTGTGAACAAGTATTAATTTCTTTGAAAAAGTTGTGCATTTCAAAAAAAAGACATGAAATAAAGAAACGATGGCGTATGGTTTCTTTTCAGAGAAAGACATTCTCACCTGTCACTGTTTATTTGTGTGGCTGGTTCTTTTTCTCTTCTCTCCATCTCTCCCTGTCCTCTCCTCTCCACTTTGCTTCCACTCCTGCTCTCTCCTCTCCCTCTGTGTCTCTGGCTCTCTCTTCCCTCCTCCTTCTTGAGCCCGTCCTTTCTCTGTGTATTGAGTGAATTTTTTTTTATATACAAGAAAACATATGGCAGTTTTTGTAAAAAAAAAGACTTAGCCATTTGGCGTTTGTATTAGTAGGACTTCGTTATTCAGATTTTAACAGGTTTCCTGAAATAAACATTCTAGAAGAAAAAGTACCTGTATATATATAATATGAAAATTTTTATTAGTGTACTGAAATATTCACTTTTACATCAACGTAAAGTGCTTCTGCCTTGGAATACAGCCTTGAGGCCCTCCTAAAAAGTGAGGTAAGTTGTAATCACTATATCCTAATATGTATGTACATATGTATGTCTCTTTTTTTTTCATGGCAACTTTTAAGAAAATATCTGTATTTGTTAATGACATGCATGATTTGTGTTGAATACGAAGTGGTGATCTTTTCTTTGGATTTGGTAAATGTTGCACTTTTTGTAAAGATGATTTCACCGAGTTTTGTAAAAACATAAGTCAAAGAGTAGTAGAAACATTATGATAGTTTGAAGTGATAAAGTAGATAGGATTTAGTGTAGTATGTTTGATAAGGGCATGAAATGAAAATTCAGTGTTTCTTTTCTTTCTCCTGTATTTATATTAGTGTCACAAGTTGGAGAATAATGGCTTATTGCAAGTTCTCATCTCAGTGAAATGAAATGGCAAACAGTAGTTTTTGATATATCCTTCCAAGATCTTGAAAATATTTGGAAGTTTGAAACGAGGTTCCCCCCGCACCCCCCCCCCACCCCCCCCCCACCCCCCTCCCAACTGTGTTGGAGTCCAAACGTTTTCATGTTCTTGAAAAGGAAGTTACTGATAAAACAATTGAGTATTCACAGACAAAATCTCCAAGCAAGTAAGATGTGTGTTCCATTAGGAAGATACAGAGGCACTTACCCAATAGACTTTTCATCAAGGGAGAAAAGATGTGCATGTGTTCAACTAGGGAGATTATCGTAGAGTTCTGGTTTTGTAACTTCACAGTATCACTGTATTCTGCCACACATGACAGATTTGGCAGTCAGATTCATTTTAGTCATGCATATTGGGCTGTGTGTTTTCTTTGACAGTTGGCTTGAGTTTAAGAATTTTTAACCATGGACCAAGGGCAGACAAAAAAGAGTACAAATGATAGAGCTTTGTGAATAAATTTTGAGTAAAAGTTGATGGAGCTCTAAAGTGTCACAAAGGGAGGAAAGTTCACTTTGTTGATTAGTTCAGAAAAGATGGGGCTATACATTGCCACAAAGGGGGAAAGTTCATTTGGTTGATCAGTTTGTTAAGCAAGATGTTTTGAGCACACCAAATGAGTTACCCTGTGACTTCTCAAGAGAACCATGCTGTTGGTGTTAAACCCAGTGACTGAATAAGGCCATCATACCATACAACTCCGCAGCCAACTCTTAAGTCGAATGCATGAAAATGGTAGGTATGTGCAGTTAGGATGATTGTTGAATCACAAGTTTTTACTTGAAGACTGGCCTTTGAAAGTAGAAGTCAGAATGCATGCATACAATGATACATCAACAGCTGTAAACAGCCATTATGTTTTTGGATAGCAGGAATGTTCAGGAGTGGAAGTTTACTCTACAGCAACAAAAATATCTACTATATTCTGGATTGCACCAGATTTTCTTTGCCTCTTACATAGTTGTTGGGAGTACCAATGATAATCATCTGACCAATTTTGTTTTGGATTTATTTAAATGTTATTTGATAATGTGTGAAGGCATAAAATCTTTGAAATTTACTCAAAACAATCAAGAGTTAATACTGATCTGTCTGTTGTCTTAGAGGCAGAGAAATTTATGTGGCTTAAAAAAAAAAAAAAAGGGAAAGGAAGAAGAAGGAAATCAGATTCAACACATTAAAAATGCCTAACAGTCAGAGTCATACTGTTTACAAAACGGGCATTTACCTCTTACTTCAGTAAATCATGTAAGCATTAAAATCACGAACAAAAAAATTGACATATTTTTGTGGGGTTTTGCACATGCACACCTGCACCTGCATTAAGGCATACGTACATACATTGATGCACACATGTGCACACACAAACCCTTGGTAACACATACACATGCACACACACAAACGCATGCACGCACACACGCTCAAGACTTTAAGGAAGATTGTTGATTGAAAAGTCTTCAAAAATTATTTTTGGGAAGCCCGTGAAAAAATACTTTTTTTTTTTTTAATGTTTGATCATCTTAAAGCATGCTGTGACTTTCCAGTATCCATATCCAAAGTAGTGGAAAGGATTGGTCAACATACTTGTGAATTTATGAAATGTCTCGGTTCTTTTCTTCAATACTTGACTGCAGCTGTGGGTATTGTGGCTATACCTGAAGTCTCAGTTGGGCAGTGTGATTAAGGTTGGGTGATCTGCCAGATGGAAATACTGAGATGAGAGAAACTGAGATGAGAGAAACTGAGAAAAGGCTGTTTTTAACATGCATGTACATTTACTTCAGTTGTTGGCTATTAAAGTGTCGTAATCCTGAACATCTGACTCATCTGGTCAGTGTTTTGATCTCACATTTTGATAACACATGCATGTAATGATGTATGCACCAACTGCAGTTGTTTTTTTTCCCCATTTTTTTTTTTTTTATCCTTTGTTCCAGTGAAAGTCTGCGTTAGTCCTTAGTCGCCATGCTTGGATACAGGCTGAATAATACCATTGATGATCTTAACCAGTTGACAAAATTCTAGCAACAGTCAGGTGCACAACATTACTTTTCTTGCATAAAAATGTTTGTAACCAGACTGAAAGACCAGCATCACTGTATATTTTATGGTTTCCTCTTGTCCACCTGAACTGAAATTGCATTGTTTTGACCATGCTGAGGGATGTGGTGCAGCTGACATTCTTAAAACATCTCTGTCATATTTTTTGTTTACAAAATTTGAAAATATGTGTTTAGATCAGTGGGTAGTTTTCGGTCTGTTGAATTGCCCTAGCTAACTCTGATAGACATATGAGCGGCGTGGGTGCAATGCAACTGGGATGGCACAAAAAAAAAAAAAAAAAAAAAAAAAAAAACTTTGATGGATATGATTGTGCATATTTATCACTTTGCAGGCTGCTTCCACTGCCACACATTGACTGCTGCAGACATTAATGTATTCATGCACACACACACAGACACACATACATGCGTACAATTCAGTATTATTTACACATGTCACACGCATGCATGTGTGCATGCTTGCACAGAGAGGACGCAGGGGTTGGCGTGTGTGAGGATGAGGAGTGACGTACACATGCGTATAGCTAGCCTGCATTCAGGATTTCGCAGGAGAGTGCTGAATATTGTCTGTCAGATATGAATGGGTTCATTCCTGTAACCGAGCAGGGGAGCAGAGGAAAACTGGCATAGGTCATCAATCTTTCAGTCTTGGAAGACTTAAAATCTTTAATCAAACAGTCTGTGTTGATATGATTGTGATAAGTTGACAGTTGCTTGTTATCCAATAGGCAGTCATGACCTTTTCTGCAATCATGGTATCTCAGGAGGTCAGAATACGTTGTGTCACAGCTTAAATTAAGTGTAATAACCACATTCATTTTCCATGAAAATAGTTGGGATCGTTCAGTATGTGATAGTCACATTCAGAAGACTATAAGAACATGTATGAACTTGCATTTCTGTTTGATTTTTATTGAAAGTGGAAAATGAACCGACTGCTCTTGGTTCTTGATCTTGTTTTCCTTCCAGAAAACACCTTATTATTGAATGTAGGCATTGTGTGTTTCTTTTCACTGTTCTGCTTAAATGGTTTCCATACTTAAATATGAAAGCAATTAAAGTTCCATGAGAAAAGACTTTGAATATTTATTGATGGAAAAATGGATTAATACATTTTTTAATGTATTTTTTTCAAGGGGGAGAAAATCCAAGGTAACCAACTAAAATTTTAATTTGTTTAAAAAGAAATTTTCGTTTTAGGGTTAGTATAAAATAGCCAAGTGGACATATGTTTTTTTTCTCTTTCCAGATTCTTTCCAGACAGCAAGTCAGTTGGGCATCTTTCGATTCCGTGAACACCCATATTTCAATAAGACAGACCACCAGAAACGAACATTTATTTGTAGTGTATGTGGAAAAGTGTTGTCTCGACTGGACAGTTACAAGAGACATTTGCGCTGCCATACAGGGCAGTTGTTTGAATGTGACATTTGTGGGTTAAAGTACAACTCAAAATACATGTTGAGCATGCATAGGCAAACCAAACATGGAGTGCACAAGAACGCTTCTTCATAAAAGAAATCTCATTTTTGTTTCCTGCTGATCAAGAAAAGAAAAAGGTGTGAGGTATACTATTTTAGTGTCATTTTCTTTGTAAAGTGAGTAACAATTTCGGAACTGTTAATTGTTGTATTTGGTGTTTGTACCTTTTAATCTGCTTATCTTTTATTGTAAGTTGCGCAGTGTTATCATTGAGTTTTCTATGCCTTGAAACAGAATAAAATTGCAATTAAGATTCAGAAGCAGGAAATCATAAACAGTGTTTAGCCTGTTTTGTGAAAGGTCACATGACAAAATGCCCAGGTTTGCTTGTAGTGGGTGCTGGGGTCAGATAAGAAGTTCTATTGTTCCTTTCAGGTTTGATGTGGCCTCAAACTGTCTGGAGAAGCTCACAGCCTGTCCCAGCTCTCCTGCAAGCATTTCCTCACATGAAACCAGTTTAAGCTTCGGTCAAATAAAAATCTACTCATGTGATCACTGCAGATATTCCACTGGTCGCTTGGACAATTATAGAAGACATATGCGCAGACACACAGGGCAGTTGTTTCGTTGTGAAATTTGTTATGTTCAGTTCAACTGTCGATACTACTTGCAGAAACACAAACTGAAAAAACATGGGCTTTTTCGAAATGAGAATATTGTATGAGGAGGCATAGGGGATGGTTTAACCTCAGATTTTTACGAACTGGCACAAGCTAAACGTGAAAAATTAAATATTGACTATTAAGAGTAAGTTTTGGCTGAAACAAACTGTTCTCTTTCTCCTTTTCAGATTCATCCTTGGGAAGTGATGGTTTTGGCCAACGGCTAGAAACACTTCTAGGCTTTTCAAGCTTTGTGAGTCAGCCTACTTCCTATTCGGATGATCTTCTATTCCCAAAAAGTACACATGCAGCATATGTGGTTATTCAGTGTCACGTTTAGACAACTTGAAACGGCATATGCGTCGACACACAGGCCAGATGCACAAGTGTGATATTTGTGAAGCCCAGTTTGTGTGTAAATATGGAATGCAAAAGCACAGAGAACAGAAACATGGTGTGCACTTTTGACAGAAGTAGTGACCACATGTGAAAGTTTGAATCTGCAAAGAGAGAGAGAGAGAGATTGAAAAAAATCTGCAAGATTGAATGCACATTCTAAATTTTGTTCTTTTTTTTTTTTCTTTGAAGAATCTGTCATTTTTTAAAAATCACAGAGGACATTGTAAGATGTAAACAAATAATTGCAGAACTGGAAATAGGCTTGTAACGTCTGTTTTTTTCTCTCTTCAATAATTTCCCGGAAAAAAAGAAAACTTTCCAACAATGTTGGTGATGTCGAAAAACATCATGGCAGAACAACTGCTCAAGAGAGAGAGAGAAGAGAGAGAGAGAGAGTAACCAGAAATCTTGGAAGTGAGGATAAAGATGTAATTGCACAAGTCATTTTAGAAAACCTATTCCCAGAGCTCAGAACTCTGACTTGTTTTTTTTTTTTTTTTTTTGTCCCCCCCCCCCCCCCCCCCCACACACACACACACACACACACACACACACACACACACACACACACACACACACACACACACACAGTCTAAATTTGATTTGCCTCCATTGTTTTATAGACATACACACTTGTGATTCAGACAAGAGCACATAGAACTGACTCTCATTAAAATGAGAGCAGAATGAAAAACAAATTTGTTGTGACTCTCTCTCTCTCTCTCTCTCTCTCTCTCTCTCTCTCTCTCTCTGAGTAAAAGGTGTTTATTCGTAGACGCCTTGGCCCTTCATGCATTCTATCTCTGTCCACCTCCAAGTACCACTGCAGTGAAACTTTTTTTTGTTTTTTTTTGTTTTAAGAATGTTGGAACTTGCATGATGTTAGACATAACATATTCTTTTAGAGTGTTACTGTTAGGACTTGCATGATGTGAGACGTGAACATTTTACAGCAGATCCCATGAAAACATTGTTCAAAGATGTCCCACCGAGTGTGATCTTTGAATTTCTGAAAGAGGTCAACATTTTTCATCTGATCAAAGATTTTACAAAAGAAAGATTTTTAACGAAATATTTTGGGTGTGTTTTAGAAGGTGTATTTTAAAGACTTGTGTGAATGAGTTTGTGTGTGTGTGTGTGTGTGTGTGTGTTTTAAGATGATCTTGAGAGTTGACTTGAATATGGTAACAACCCTGATATGGTCCTTTGCGGTCACCTGGGCTATAAGCAACATTACCTTTCCTCCTTCACTCCCTTGTATTACATTCAGTCTTAATCAATGATAGGTTGCCAAGTGTCCCAACTATTTGATTGATGCTTGTAACCATGTGGTTGTCAGTCGAAGGGGGTAGGGGGGTGTGTGTGTGTGTGTGAGAGAGAGAGAGAGAGAGAAAAAATTGAAGAGATATTTTTAAGCCATTGTTTTTGCAGGCAGTTTATTGGCTCAAAACCGTTAAATTTGTGTTTTGTTGTTATTAAATGCATATTCCACGTACAAAATGAATCATGAGCAACATCAAGGAAACGAGAGATTCAGTTGGAAGATAGTTTTAATATGCATAAGAGATTCAGTCAGAAGATAGTTGTGATATGCAACATATTGCCCTGTAAGAAAGACTAAGGTTGCGAAGGTATAGTAAAAAACGTAAGATGTTTGGTTAAACCAACTTGTAGAAAGGAAAGAGTCTTGATTTCTCTGAGGTTTCTTTCTGGACATTTCTGTTGCTTCTTGTGTTGACAGTAATATGAACAAGATCTTGAGGAGCACTTGCTATTGTCTTTTTTTTTTTTTTTTTTTCTTTCTCAAAGAAACAGTAGTTAATAGTGGTACATATGCAGGGAAGATCAGAAGTGTTTGCCTGCCACCTGATCAGATTTGTTTCAAAAACTCAGCATGTCACTGAATGTGTGAAATTCTGCAGGGTGATGACTTGAATTTCACACCTCAGCAGTTTAAACTGTTCATAATTTGATTTTAATGGAGAGGAGAACAGAAAAAAAAACTTGTAACATGGTCTCTTTAGCCTCTTCTCGAAGGTTAGAGTGTAAAATTAGTGGGAGGAGAAAGAGATAAATGCATCTTCAGAAAATTAGGACTACCAGGAGAAGAAAAACTAGCGGCCAGGTTTTACGTAGCTGGCAATTCAAGGGGTCCTGTTGGTTTTGATCTGTCCTGTTATGGGAACTGTTGCTAGTTTTCATAGTATTGATCCCTTATGGTTTTTTGAAAGCAAGATGACACAATTGCTTTGGTTGAACATTATTTCTTGGCTGGTAATGATTTTGCAGTGATTTGCATTTGTTTCCGCAAGTACTAAAGAGTGAAATGTCTTATAGAGATGGAGTTTGAACATTTAAATTTGAAAGTGTTCACTGTATTACTTTCATTGATGTTGTTATGGAGAAATTTACTTTTAGGCACATATCAAATTTCAAGACAGCTACGAAAATACAGAATTTAAAAGTGAGTGTCATGCTTACTTTAAGATACACTGAGGAGTGCAGAGAGGCAGGCACACAGGTAGAGAAAATAAGTTTCATGGAGACATGCCTTATTCAGACATGCGTAACGGTAAACACTGGATTATTAAATGCCACAATATCCAGGCTGACAACCATCCCACTTTTCATAGAGATAAAAGTGATTGTGAGATTTCAAAGCACCTTCCATTACTGTCTTCAGCTTACTCTTGTAACCGCTTAGCTTGGTCAGCTCTGAATCAGACTTGTCTCTGAATCAAAGACATTTTTTGAATGCCCAATTTGTGATGACAGAAACTTCCAAATGTAGAATTTGAACCAGCACATGCAGTTGTCATACTGGCCAGAAGCTTCACTGTGGTTGGTGTTCTGCTATGTAGGACAGCAAATACAACAAAATACAACCTGCAGCAAGACCAACTTTTAAAACATTTGCTTTAATGCTTTGATAACATTCATATACATGTATGGAGTGCTGCTCAGTGCATAAGTACAACTTTGACAGTTTGAAGAAATTATGAACTGCAAACAGACCATGAACTGATAATCAGGTTCATGAAAGTTCTACAGGTGTGTGTACGGTAGTGACCATGTTAACAACATTAAGAAGTACCATCCATTGTGCGGAATTTGGCTTTGTTGGGAAAGCCTAAAGTAGAATAAATTATTTAGACCGATATCTGATATCTAAAATGAAATTGTCACCAGAGCTGATGGTTATTATTAAGTTATAGATACTGCATCTGTGTGTACTCTGCTCTACTGACACTCCCATCAGTTCTGATCCAGTTTTGCCTGTCTTTATTGTTAGCACATTCATTGGAACTGTTCTGTCAATATGTAGTGGCAGTTTAGACTTAAGAGGTGGGATACATAATCAATCAACAAAGATTTTATTAAAGCTTGCAGGTGATAAATTTTTCCAAGAATGACCAGTCTTCAGTCCAAACTGGTTTATTCATATGATGTGTTTTGCCTGTCCGCCCTTCCCTTCTTTCCCCTCACTTGCACACTGCCTTTCTCTTGCAGTGAGTGTGCTGCTGATTTGTCTACTCTTTGCACATCATCATTCGTTCCTTTCCTGTGTCATTCATTATAATCAAGCGTAATATTGCCACTGGCAGGCTCACACACAAACCTCTCCCATTAGCCTCCTAGAGTTAAGACTGATTTATGCGACAGGTCACCTGGTCAGCTGTATGTCTTCATGATTGAATTTATTGATCATCAGGTGAATACATTGGTGCTGTAATCACCTTTGTTTAGAACAGTGTTTGCCACTTGATCACAAGAAAAGTCCTTTGTGTAGCCTTCAGACTTCAAGAATGTCTGACACAAGGTCATTTGCCCTAATTGTCCCATGAAGAGTACTGGAGATGAGCAAAGACCAAGATAGGGTTCAGCGCCACACATGTACTTATTTGTTAAGTTCAGACAAGGAATCTAAACTTTGTGACAGACCCAACATGTTGCTAACAAATTCAAAGTATTTCTACTGAAGTTATCAAGAAGTTGCCTTCTGAACATTTTTTTTGTTGTTCTGAAACAACCATTTTGCCAACTGAATGTCATGTGTTCCCACTGATGAAATTTGTGTTTGAAAGAGTTCAGTATATTTCGTTTTATTTGATCAATACATATCAAGAATTAATGATTTTGCTGTTGTATTGGTTTTGTTAATGTATTATTTTTTATTTATTCACTTATTGTTACGATTATTATCATCATCAATATTATTATTATTTTCTTTTGACCCTTGAATGTTGAATCATCTTTTCTTAGTTATATTTAACTGGATTTACAGCCCTTGCAAACTCAGCTGTTTTAAAAGCAGCATGATCAAATAGAGACAGATGTAATGTAACTGTGTGTGAGATGTCAAAGATAGATTAACAGGTCTGTATGAGGTGTAAAAGGTAGATTGACAGAACATGAGATGTCAGAGCCAGATGTACTCATGCCCAGGTGGAAGATTTCAGATGTAGATTGACATAGCATATTTGTGTGAGATGTCAAGGACAGATTGACTTGTCGGCATAAGACGTCAGTCAGATCCATCTTACAAGTGACCAGTTTGCCCATATGATTTTGCCATATTTTGAACAAATGTTTGACAAAAATGTTATGAGAATGGTAAATGTAAAAAAGAAAAGTTTTATTTAAATGGCGTTCTTGAGCAGTTATCACAGTGAGTGTAACTGTAATGCCATTTTGGGTGCTTAGACCAAAGAGTGACATCTTTTGTTCAGAAGCCTAAATCATATTTGTCCGTGTCTGTTTCTTTGACTGAATGCTGATACATAGCAACAACTGTGGGACTACAAGCGCTAATGTACTGGGGGGGGGGGGGGGGGGGGGGGGGGGGGGGGGGTAATAGTGAGGGAGTATGAATTTGTGCCAGAGTATGCAGTTGAACCATGAGATAACTTTGTGTTAGAAGACCTTACCTGCCCTGATACGGCCCTTACAGTCGGCTGGGCTAGAAGCAACATTACCTTACCTTATCTTTTAAAAGTAAACATAGTGCAACAAAAGAAAATTTGTGTTGTATTTCTTTTAAGGCTTTTTTTGGTTGTTGCTGGTCTTTGTTTGTTTCTCTAACTTGTTAAATTTTTTAACTGTAGTTAATGCAGCATAATTGCAGAGTTTTTTTTTTTTTTTTTTTTTAAACTGTAGTTAGTGCAAACATAAATGCTGTGCTTTACGGGGTGGGATTGTAAAGGAGAAAATGAGCCCCCCCCCCCCCCCCCCCCTCCTTTTCCGGCCTTCTTCCCTGATTTTACATTCGAAAGATTTGTAAACATACATTGTAGAAAATACTTTTTTTTTTTTTTTTTAAAATCTATATCAATAGCAGGTTTGGGGTAAATAGTATGAACGTGTCTTTATGAGATGTTAGTGTCGGTTTAACATAGGTTTTTTTTAGATGTCAAAGTCAGATAAATACAGTACATTTTTGTGAGATGCTCAAGACCGGTTGTCACAGCATGTCTGTGTGAGATGTCAAGGTCATTTGACAACATCTCTCAGTGAGTTGTCAAGAACAGATTGGCACATATATGTGCGAGATTGACAAATATCTGTTTGTAAGACCGGGTAAAAGTGGCATGTTTGTGTAAGATGTCAAGGTCAGATTGACAAATGTCTAAGATGTTGGTAAGGTTGTTGTGTTTTTGTGAGATGCCAAGGTCAGATTGATACTTGTTTGTACAAAATGTGAAGATTAGATGGACAGAACATTCTTTGTGAGATGCCAGTGTTCAGATAGACACAGCAAAATGTGAAGATAAGATGGACAGAACATTCTTTGTGAGATGCCAGTGTTCAGATAGACACAGCAAAATGTGAAGATAAGATGGACAGAACATTCTTTGTGAGATGCCAGTGTTCAGATAGACACAGCAAAATGTGAAGATAAGATGGACAGAACATTCTTTATGAGATGCCAGTGTTCAGATAGACACAGCAAAATGTGAAGATAAGATGGACAGAACATTCTTTGTGAGATGCCAATGTTCAGATGAACTCGGCATGTTTGTTAAAGGATGCCAAAGTCAGACTGACACAAAGACTGTATGTAGGAAAGGTCAAAGTCAGAATAGTACATCATGTCTGTGCAGGATGCAAGACAGATTGAAATTGATTAATCATCATTTAGTGAGATGTCAAAAGTATATTAATACAGTATGTCTGTGAGATGTAAAGTACAGATTGCCAAAGAATGTTTATCTGAAATGTCAAAAGTTGGATTGAAAGAATGTTTGTGTGAAAGAGGGACAGATAGATTGACTCTGTGTGTGTGTGTGTGTGTGTGTGTGTGTGTGTGTGTGTGTGTGTGTGTGTGTGTGTGTGTGTGTGTGTGTGTGTGTGTGTGTGTGCGTGCGCGCGCGCGCGTGTGTACAAGTGTGATGTTGGTGTCAAGTAAATTATGTATGGAGAGTGAGTACAGATATCTGCAGTCATATGGTCCTGTTTTGAAATAAGTTTGAATATGATCATGTTGGTGTGTATCTGAAGACATTTTTTTAAATATTCCAATGAGTGAAATATTAAAAATGGAGTCAGAAAGTGTCTGATTGTCAAACAGATATTGTCTCTTTCTTTTTACAAGTCATGGTTGTGTGTGTGTGTGTGTGTGTGTGTGTGTGTGTGTGTGTGTGTGTGTGTGTGTGTTCGGTAAATGTAGGGTGAGAAAATGAGTAATAAGTATGTGAAAGAGTGGTCGGTTGGCTGAGAGAGAAGATGAAGAAATAGTACCAAACCAAACCAAACCGAACAAAACAAACTCTGAAGAACAAGAAGCTATTCTTGCACACCAGTGAAATGATCCCACTTCACCAGCACACATTTCCAAATAATTTAGTGTGACATGTCACCGTTTCAAAATTTCATTGAGTTGAAACAGATTCGCTACATTAGTACGTATTTTGCAGTAGTTTGCTTGTGACTTACTCAGTTTTTTGTTGTTTGATTTGGTCGCAGAAGTTCATGAGTGGAATGAATAGCAAGAAAGGTGAAGGAAAGCGAGAAAGTCCTTCACATGAAACTAGAACCAGATTCAAAAGTTTTTTCGTTTTTTTTTCTGTACTTTATCCACCAATGTTTTTGGTTAGTATTGAAGTAAACATCTTTACGGGTGATGAGGTTCGGTTCCACTGTTTGTCAGCGTGGGCATGCTAACAAGGGTTGTACAGCAGTAACAGCTCTGCAGCCTCTGTGGTCAACTAGGTTATCAACAGCATGGCTGGACTTTGCACTCCCAGTATCCCAAACCATCTATTGCATTCGCAGCATCGTGATTGCCTTCATCATCTTCGTCAACAGCATTAGATTAGAGATCGAAATAAGAAGTTGCGTTTAACCAGGTTAGTTTTAGGTTCAAACTCGTAATTATGTTTTTAGAAAGACGGAAAAGTGTGAGCATCTTCATCCAGTGAAATGTATATTTATTCCTTTTTTTAATTTGTTTTTTGTAGCACTTTTTTTTTTTTTTTTTTTTTTTTAAACCCATGGCAAATATCTATAGATATTTCATTAGACCAATGATAAGAGTGAAGACATCTTGAACTATTGGTTGGCTGTTGCAATAAAAGTGTTTAACTCGGTGTGTTATTGAATTTGCCGATACCTGTAACCCAGATGGAATCAAACCAAGGACATAGAGAGGACAACAAAGCTGAGGTCAGCAAGAGATCTGGGTATGAAGTGCCACAGAATTTGAGACTTTTTATCCTATGCTGATCGATGAGAATGAGGATGGTGAAGATGATGCTATGGACATCCATTACGGTCTGAGACTGCTTGACAGGACTACTCTACGCTTACTTACAAATATATTCTGGCGGCAACTGGCCGAGAGAGATTCAGGCACCTACAGTGTTGGTCAGGAAATTTGAGCAACCCTTCCAGGGATGCATCCATTAAGTGGATGAAACTTGACTGTTTGGTCCCAGTCTACCCAACTGAGCCTGTAACAAACTCAGCTCTGGGTCAGAGCCGGCTGGGCCAGAAAAATCCCACATGGCTGTGATGGGAATCGATCCCATGACCTCTCAGCTGGGAGTCCTTGACGTTAACCACTTCGCCACAGAGGTTGGTGATTGCTTACTAAAACTTGTGCAAGTTGTTGACATTTGAAGCATGAACTCTCTTGTCTTTTCGTCAGTCGTCTCTGTCATGTGTAATATTATATTTAAGTGCAGTTTCATGTTGTTCTGTTTCACCTTTTTTGTTTACTTCTCCATCCATCCTCCTTATTCAGCTTTTCATCATCATCTTGTTTTGAGATGAAATTAGGTAGAAAATCTTAATTCACTTCTGAACTGTTCACAGCCCAGTCCCTCTCTTTGCGTGGTGAAGTCAAATGTACATAAATGAAGCTTCTGGCTGTGCATATTCAGATCGTGATTAGCACAATCTTGTGGTCTGTTTCCAGGGTTGAACTGGGAGGATCCTGCAAGCTTTTCTAGTCCCATCTGTCAGAAAACAAGAATCCCAAGTTCCTGGCCAACAGTTGCCCACTCAGATTCTGCAAGTCATTTTGCCTATCAGAAACAAAACTTTAACCAGAATGAAAACCTGTCATTGTCTCAGAATAGAGACTTGCTACCTCACCATGGAAGCAGATTACTAGCACATGTTTGTAATTTGTGTGGAACACGTTTTTACTGCAAGGAGCACTTCCAGGTCACACAACATGCACAATAATATCAAAGCCTTCAAGTGTCCCCATTGCCCAAGAGAGTATGCATATAAAAGTAGCCTTAGGTTGCACTTGAACCGTTCATGCCAAAGACACAGGAATGTACCCTCATAGATTTCGGTCTTTCAGTGTGAATCATTTCATGTGCTCAGTCCCTCTCCATTCTGTTCTGATTGTTACAGGTGTAAAGATAAGGGGGTGGGGGAGCCAGTTTTTAATCTCAAGTAAGAAGCAAGTGATAAACCTGTCATTCACATGCACACGAATGCACACACACATGTACACACACACACACTCGCACACGCACACACAATACGCGCGTGCGCGCGCACACACACACACACACACACACACACACACACAAACACACACACACACACACACACACACACACACACACACACACACACACACACACACACACTCACACACACACACACACACACACACAAATCGTTAATAGTTTGCAAGGTGTAATGGAGCTTTACTGTCAGATATTCATTTATTATTCATCATGGTTATCAGGTTATTTTAAGAACACTCACCTGGACAGAAGCTTAAGTTTGGCAGCATTCATTGTGTTTGTGAGCTTTTAATCAGATTGCAGGAATGGATTTGAAATATTTTATACTTAAAAAAAGAGATTAAGTTTTATCTTTTTTTGTTTGTTTTAATGGATAGGTCTATTTAATAGGGAGTGTTAACTGCATATATTTGTAGAGATTGTTCTGGAAATAATTATATTGGTTATACACACAAACACATTCAAACATTCAAAATAGCGGAAATCCTGAAAGAAAAAAAAAAAACCCATTGAATTCAAATAGGACAGAATAGTCGGTGCCAGGAACAGCTCTTGAATTTATGTGCTACATATAGTGATGTCTTCGTTGGATTTTTCAGTTTTGAGGATGTTTTTTGTTATGACTTTACCAGTGTGGAGTGATTTTTAGACTTGATGTGATGATACATTGTTAGGTGAGCTGCTGTAAGCAACAATAACGAACATGCATCAAACTACAAAGATTATTTTGTAATCCATCAGTTAAATCAGTAGATGCTATTTATTTCTGTTTCATGTCTGCAAACTTTGTTGTGTGTTGGATATGGCTTTGAATTCAGTCTCGGATGAAAAAAAAATTGTGTGCATGTATGCGAATGGGCATTCAAGTTCTGCTGTTGATTTTAATCGGAAACAGAATCTGTTATTCTGTAAAAATTTTATGGTATTTTGATGCAGTTTGTCAGAGATTACTTGCGTGTGTTGCTTCCTCTTCCAGGACTGTACCAGCAGTGCTCAGATGTGAAGGTTCATCGGGATTCCTTCTCTGTTCATACAAATAGATTACCGTCTTTGGTCAGTATTCAACCAGGAGCGCCGTGTGAAACCCCATGGACAGATAAGTTGGACTCGAAAGCAGAGAAAGACCATTTCATTGAAGTGGGCACAGGATCGGCAGTTCTGCTGTGTGAATTTTGTGACAAATCCTTCATCTCTAAGAGTGGGCTGACCAAGCATAAAAATGCTGTCCATTTTCAAAGAAATCCATACAATTGTTCAGTCTGTGGCAAAGGCTTCATCCAGAAAGAACATTTTGAAGGACACATGAACATGCATAACAATGTAAAAGCATACAGATGTGAAATATGTGCCAAGGAGTTTGTGTACAGGACCAGTCTTAACCACCAGCATAAGCGTTATGGCATCTGCAGCAAGGTACAAGCTCTTTCTTCCCCTTAATGGGTATGATGCTTCACAGATTAAGTTTACCTCTCTGAGGGGTGTTGAAGATGATTTACACATGGAGCATGACATCTGAGGGGGGATACTGGGAACTCTTTGGGCATGAATTGTATCACCACCTTTGAAATTCTTTGCTACTAATTTCTTCATTGGTCTCTCCATCTCTGCCTTCACTTTTCACAGTAGTTACCTATCTTTGTTGTCTTCTTTCTTTTATTTTCTTTCTTTCTTTTTTCTTTTATCTTTGTGTGTGTGTGTGTGAGAGAGCAAGCGAGAGCAAGCGAGTGTGAGCGGGCCACTCACTTGCCTGGAAAGTCTGCTCTTCTTTTTCCTAGATTACAGTTTATAACACACCAGCTTTTTTGTGCTGTGTGATCTGGCCTCTCGGCAATGAATACGTAAGCTGCCAGTTGAGTTCTGCAGTGTCGATTATGTCGTTACTTTAATGTTACATTTGATCTTTTTTGAGTTAAGAAAAAAGAAAGAATTGAGGTAAAATCCAGTGGAATGGTTGTTGCGTCCAGCATGGCTCAGTTTTGTTTACCCTGTGGATGTAAATGCCCTGTTGATGTTTTTTTTTTTTTTAAATTACTGATTTGAAGGGGGTGATGGTAGATGGATTTTTTTTTCCCCCTCCTTTTCAGGACAAGACCTTTTTTGTTTTTCCACAGGTGGGTGACATTTGGTGGAAGGAGGGGAGGGGAGGGGGATGGGTTTTCTGGAAATGGGGAGAAAAAAAGCAGGAGGAAGACAGGAGAAACAAGTGAACATAACATCTTACGTTGTGCCCAAATTAAAAGCTTAGCGTTCTTAGTCAAAATGGATTCAATACTGTTGAAAAATCCTTCCATATCTGTCCGTCCGTCCATCTGTCTCCATATCTGTCGGTCTGTCTTTCTCTTCCCCAATCCCTCCCCAGTAAAGTTCTTCCGTTGCTGTCCCCGTCATTTCTCTCAAATAGTTTACTCTTTCTGGATAAGCAGGACATGGGTTTGACACCCTAGTGTGGAATATTGATGTCAGTTTTCTGCTCATGCATTCATAAGAATCTGTCATACTCGATCTTGTATCTGTATTGTCAGTTGGAAAGTGTTAGGATTGTTGTTACAAGACTATTTGTGTGTCCGGATCTTTGATTTTTCCCACGTCTGGGAAGCTTTGGAAACTGCAAATGCTGCATTTTGATTTTCTTCACTGTCCACCATGCTAACGAGTCTTGAGGCTTGATTAAATCTGTAGCTTCAGGTGGAGAAAAATATATCAACATTCACTTTCTTGCTGAACACTTTGACTGTGTCACTGATACAGAGCAGTTTTGTTGTTGTTGTTGTTTTTTATATAGTTTTTATATGTATTTTATATTGTTATTATCATTAACAGGTTTGTGTGTGCCACTTTTCAAGAACTCGAAACAACCCCCCCCCCACCCCTCCCCCCCAAAGAAAAGGGAATGAGCTATGTTATGAACCATAATGAAACAGAAAAAAAAAAAAAAAAAAAATGCATCCCTAGCATAATGTTTGCGGCATGGCAGGGTTTCAGTTCTTGACTTTGTACTCTCCCTTATTGGACAGTTATACCCACATCTTGTGGTGTTGGCATCTTTGTGTAATAGGTTCACTAGTAAAACTGATTCATATTCATGTAACGACATTAGTTTGCCTGTGAGTAAACATGGAAGGTATGCTTGTTCACACATGAAGAAGAATAGCAAAGAGGATTTTAATTTGGCCAGAGTGTTGAAACATTTTTGCATTGAATGACCCGCTGACGTAGTGATTGAATATTTTAAAATCAGAAAGCAATGGCCGATAGGGCTGGAATGAGAAACATACACATGTGCGCACACACGCGCACACACATACACACACACACTCTCTCTCTCTTGCTCTCTCTCACACTCGTACTCGCATGCACATGCACACACAAGTACTTGCCTACATTAATTATATATGCATAAGCACAGACAGACCAACATAAAAAAAGTGCATGCATGCCAAACATACACACACATACACACACACACACACACACACACACATACACACACACGCACACACACACACACACGCATGCACATGCATGCACACACACACACACACACACACACACACACACACACACACACACACACACTTGTATGTATGTATGCATACAGACAAACATACATAACATACAGAAGAAAACTTGGGCATTGAACAGAGTCCTGTGTCTTTCCAGGACCAGCATGGGAAGAGCAAGGACATTCTTTTCATCATGTAAATGCGGACACTGTTGACTCCTCCTCATCATCACTGCTTTTTCAACAGTTGCCACAGGCACATTTCACCAGCTCTCCAGCTCATGAAATGGAAGAGGGAAACTGGAACTTGGCAGCAAAGATATGGGATAAACGCCGTGAAAATGCTTCGCTGAAAGCTGGTCAGAGTGGCAAGATATTTTTGTGTGATTTTTGTGACGCCACTTTTGCCTCGGTCAGCGGATGGAAGGGTCACATGAATCGAGTTCACCTGAACAAGTTACCCTACTCCTGCAATCTCTGTGGAAAGGGATTCACAAAACTGGACAATTATGAGGGACACATGAATATGCATAACAATATCAAGGCATACAAGTGTCCCTACTGCTCAAAGAAGTATCCCTACAGAACTAGCCTCAATATGCATCTTCGCACCAGTAGATGCAAGATGAAGAGAAATATTACAGGAGGCCCAATGCAGTAATTATGATTTTTGTTTTGTGGCCCATTAACATTGATTGCCAAAGTAAGCAGGCCAGTGTGTTTTTACACATAGTGAAGTTGTCTCCCAACCATCTTATTGTTACCCGGATCCAAAAGTCGAAAGATGTTCATGGCTAGTTGGATTCTCGAAACGCCCACACAGAGACATATTTATTGACATATTTGTATGGGCGCTCCAATAAGTAAGTGGTGGGGGGAGGTGGGGTGTAAAGGGAGAGAGAGAGTCACACACTACTTTATTAACCAAGCACCAAGATACGGAAATGGGTCTGTTTTTGAGATGGAACCTTTCACAGCATTATTTTTACCACTCAGTTTGCCCCCTCTCCTCCCCCCCCAGTTTATTGGACAACTTAATTGACATCATTTACAGTGTTTGCTAAAACTACCACCACTTGCGCACATGCCTACAAACATGGTAACATACTCCCACACACAATTCCCCTATGTATCTCGACACACTCATGTACTACTCTCTTGATCTTAGGCATAGACTTGTCTGTACCTGCACACGCATGCATGCATGTGTGCACAGACATGCACGCACGCATGCATCACGTACGCATGCACACACGCACGCACGCGCGCGCACACACACACACACACACACACACACACACACACACACACACACACACACACACACACACACACACACACACACACACACAATGGGTTGATTCGAGAGAGATTGCTGTAAATTTTTTTGTGGATAACCTATGTTGTTGAGCCTAGCCTTAAATGATAGCTCAGATGAAAATGTTACAAATTTTTTTATGGTTGTTGGGCAGCATAAACTAGATCACAAAAGAAAGAGAGAGAGTCTTGATTTTCATGTGTGACAAAGTAAAGTTTGTGTGTGTGTGTGTGTGTGTGTTCATTTTCAAGTGTTTCTTTTCAGTTTTGAAGTTAATTGTTTTTTAAATATAGTTTCTACATAATTCTTTAGTGCACTTAGTTTTCTGCTAATCGACCAAGAAAATTTGTCTGTAGATTGGAGATGTAATCTGATAGAGATTCATACTGTTGAAATCCTTTGTGTTTTTATTTTGAAAATCTGATATGTCTCTCAATCCCCTAACCTTCCCTGTTCCCACCCTCACCCTTTTTTTTTTTTTTTTTTGAAACTTATTTTGTATGTAATTCACACCACCACCATTGTTTTGGTGGAAAGATCACAGACTGGAGGAGCTGTGAAATAAAATGAAAAATTTATTTGAGCTTAACTTGGTTGCTTCATATTAATTCACAGTCACTGTGTGTGAGCATGCGTGTGTAAGTGAGTGCGCGAGCTTATCACATGAAATCTTTGACTGAGTGCTTCACTGTCATCCCCGAATCATCCTGTCTTTTTTCGCTTTCATTACAGAACTAAAGCCAGATCAACTAATCAAACTTTCTCCATCTAAGGCATCACAGTAGAGTCCATCTCTCATGCTCTCTCTCTCTCTCTCTCTCTCTCTCTCTCTCTCTCTCTCTCTCTCTCGTTCTCTCTCTGTCCTCTCCTTGCCTGTCCCAGCTCCAAATAAAAAATAGAAAGCAGTTAAAAGTACTGGAAATAAGAATTGTTTGACATGCACCCACTTCAAGCAGTGGAAGTATGAGTTGTTAGAATATTTCACGATACATTGTTTGGCTATTTCATGATAGGTAAAGTGCAGGTGGTCCAAGCAATGGAAATTTGAACTGTTTGATTGTTACTGCACATAAAAATGCAGGCAGTTGAAACTAATACTGATTATCTCGGAACAAATAAAAGTGCGTACAAGCAGTAAATGTAAAATATATTTGTTACTTCGCAACAAACGTAAAATGCAGGCAGCTCAAGAAATGCGCATGTAAATAATGTTCCTTCTCATCACGAACGCAGTTCTGGCAGTTTTAAACATGGGGAGTACAAAATGTTTGGTTGTTTCATTGCAAATTAAGTACAGGCAGTTCAAGCTCTGGTTTCTCAGAGCAGATGATGGAAAACCTGTGTTTCCACTTTTTCCAGAGTTGTGGAGCAGCTGCAAAAAACCCTGGCGGCGCCATCCCTCTCTATCTCTATCCTTTCACTCATACCCAGCATGGACTTTCAGTCACCCCATCCCCACAACCAAAAGCAGAACTCAGGAGATACCCCAAGACTTGTGATAATTCTTCAAGAACCTTCAGGTGTGAAATCTGCAGCTCTGCGTTTGGGAAACTTTCGTCGCTCAGAGTGCACATCAGCAGCGTCCACTGTAAAATATATCGGTTTAACTGCCAGCTTTGTGGGAAAGGGTTCGCTGTGAGGGAACACTTCCTTGACCACATGAACATGCACAACAAGGTCAAGGCTCACCAGTGTCCCAGCTGTGCCAAGTTGTTCACACTATAAAACACATCTTCGCAGACATCTTCGTCATGGAGTTTGCAGTTTCAGTGCTAGAAGATTTAGCAGCTTGTGATGATAGAGAACATTGCTGTCACAATTAGGTTGATATACTCACTGAACATTGCCAGTGTGAGTCTTTATGAAAAAGGTGGAAAGAGGAAGTGTAATTTAGTGCTTCATGAATGTTATTATTTTCCTGATTTATGAGACTGAAACATGTGTGGTGGGATAATGAAAAAAGACTTTCTGATAATGTGAAATATTAGTGTCATTTCCAGATAGTGCATACATCTCTGTTGGTTTCCATCAAAAGATATTGACAATTTACTGTCATTCTTGGTAGCAGCAGTTTTTGAAATAAGAAAAAAAAAAATCAAACAGAAGGTTTTGCTTTTTTTTTTTCTCCTCGTGAATGTATGCATAAACAGACATTTGTTATAAGTGAATATTTTAAGTCATGAAAGGGAGGGGAGAAGTAATGACGTTATTCTTTTTACTCTTGCATTGATTTTTGAATTCTTTTGTTCTGGTATGGAGAAATAGATTTAGTGGAGAGATGTACATTGACTTGAACTCTTTTGTTCTAATATGGAGAAATTGATTCAGCGGACAGATAGTCATTTCCATGTTGAAGTAGTTTGGCCAGGTTAAGTTGGCACAAGGGAAAAAAGATAAGCACACAAACTTTTATCCCTTTTTTTTTCTGTGTTCTCAGTCCCTGAATCGTGAATAGAGGCTAGGGTTTTTGTGCGTGTGTTTTCCCACCTGTGTCTTTTCCCACCTGTTTGATAACATACTGGCACATTTTCAGCTGTGTTGTATGTTGTTTTTTTTTGTTTCGTATAAAATCTGTGTCATTGTATGTGTTTATTTGTGCTGTCCTTGAAATATGTATTTGTGTGTGTCTGTGACTGTTGGGAGAAATGACTGAACCTGTAAAAGAAAAAAAAAAAAAAAAGAAAAGTATGTTTATTCAGAGAGTAATGCGTGCAGACAGTTAAGACTGACAGTTACTGCCGTGTATTTCCAGGACTGTGGTGGACTTGTTCTGATAGAGGAAGAGCAGGAAGGACAGTCGGTCAAGCCTCTCATCAGTCAGCTTTGACGCCAGCCTTTCCGCAAGATGCATTTTATGAACCTATAGGACCTCCTCTGGACAGCCCTTCACACAAAACCATATCGGAGCAAATCCGGGTTCTTCACCCTGCACAGTTTCCCTTTAACTGTTTGATTTGTGGGAAAGGAATATTTTCAGCTGCTCGATACAGAGACCACATGAATATGCATAACAACATCAAAGTGCACAAGTGTCCATTTTGTTGCAAGCATTTCACATTTAAATCAGATGTGAGGAGACATATTCGCAATGGTGTATGCAAGAAGCATCTATTACGTGCATAAGTGCTGTGCACTTTTTTTTCTTTCCCTAAATAATTTTTTTTTTTTTGATGTTATTTTATACTTGTTACTTCCACTCACCACCTACCAGTTTTTGTATAATGTTTTTTGTTTCAATGGGATGGAGATTTAAGACGAGGCTGCATTTTGGTGTACAGTTCATTTTGATTGAAGCTGTTCAGAAGCCACATAAATCTCGAGCAGTCACCAATGACCCCATTCCTTATTTTTCCAGGAGCTGGGGGAAGAAAACATGTCAGGATTAACAGAAGGGTTCAGCTCTTGGCCTGTTTCATCCTCTGCAATTCATCAGTCAGTCCACAAAACAAGAGCTTGATGATCTTCAAGCTTGCCTTTGTCTTCACAACCGAAAGATCTCTGTGGTGATTCAAAGCAGGCATTTTCAAGATCCTTGTCCTCATCTACTCCAGTTAAAAAGGCTCTGAAATCAACAAAGATCCTTGTGTGTGAATTTTGCGATGCATCTTTTGCTTCTTCCGGGGGCCTTTACGAACATAGGAATCTGATACACTTGAAAAAATACCCTTTTGTGTGTGATGTGTGTGGAAAAAGCTTTGCAAGGAAGGAGATCTGTACAGATCATATGAATGCACACACAAACAGATAAAGCCACACAAATGTCCTAACTGTTCAGCATCGTTTTGTTTCAAGGCATATCTACGCAAACATCTCAGAGAAGGAAAATGTGCGAAAACAGAAAGTGATTGAGGTTTTTTTTTTTTGTTTCTTGGTAGATAAACTGCATAGCCGACCAGAACCAATTTGGTGTTTGTACACTTCTGTTTATATTAAATATTGCTATTAATATTTGTGGTAATGACTGTCGGTTGTTACGCCAGTGACGGAAGCTGATGTATGTTTTCCAGGTTCAGTGTGGAGACCTCCTAAATTGACAGAAACTTTGAAGTCAATGTCTTCGGTGTCCCATGGGCCAATATTGTCTCACGAAGGTGAAAACTTTGTTGAAGACGGCACCTTTTCTGCCTCCTGTTCCACTTCATCAAGTGGGAATCCAAGGTTTTGAAGCTGGAAGAAAGAGGTTTATTTGGCAGCATCTTCTCTTGCAAATGCACCTGGGAGACCTCTGCTTTGTTGTGAATTTTGCAGTGCTACTTTCGCCACAGCTGGAGGACTAAAAAAAACATACAAACAGTATTCATTTTAAAAAATATGCCTTCCACTGCAAGATCTGTGGAAGGGGAATTCACGAAATAGAACGATACAAGGATCACATGAACATGCATTTCAATGTCAAAGCTCACAAGTGTCCGTTTTGTTTGAGACAGTTTACTTTTCGTTCAGACGTTAGAAGACACACATTCAGCAATCGTGTACAAGGCGTGCCTCATTCGTTTAAGTCTTGATGATTTTTTTTTTTCCTTTTCAGTGCTTTTTGTTGCATGTTGCTGAATTGATATGTAATCATCTGTACACAATAAGTGTGAGGCTTGTGACTCTTGTCAATGTGAACAGTATAAAAAGGGGAGGAATGCTTCTTTTGGTAGAAAGAGTTGAAAGGGTGTGGTGTAGCTCATTGTAACTCTGTCCTGGGAACATAATTTGTCTTTTCTTTTTTTAACCAGTGAAATGTCAAGTGCTTAAAAAACTGTAGACTGCTTAAAAAAAAAAAAAAAAAAAAAAAAAAAAGTGCTTTATAAGACACACGAAGAAGCTAAATCGGTGGTCTGCATTATTTCAGATTTATGTTTGAAAAGGCGAAAATGATTAGAGAGGTATTCCTGAAAAATGCACCAGTTAGAAATTGCATTTTATTCTATTAACAGACGTGTTTTTAGGTTAATCTCAGAAGCCTTTTTTGTTTTTGTTTTTTGTTTCGGTTATGTTGAGGCTTACATGCCATTTTTGCCCCAGAGAACCAAACAGCAAAATATTTTGAGTGCCCAATGTGAAGTATGAATGTAATTTCTGACTACATCAACCAGAATACCTTATACAATAGTTTCAATCAATCAAACTGAAAACTCCTGGTAACCAACATTTTGAGAGGTGAGTTTGTTGAGAAACTGATGAAAATGATCCAATAATTGATGGAATATCTGGAAATGTCAATCGAAAGCGGTAAAGTTAGTCACACTGAGATGTGTCTTGTAAACTATATTATTTTAAACAGAGTATAGTAGAATGGTTGCGTAGGACAAACTTCACTAGGTTGTCATCTTCTACCTTTTTGTTATTACATTTTGAGATTTGTTTACATCTTAAATTATTTTTTTTCATGCAAGTGACAAGTATCAAGTCTCACAAAATACTAGGAAGAGTGGCAGCAGATAATGAATGGAAAATTTGTCATGGGATGGGGAGGAGGATGGGGTGATGAGTGGAGGTTGGAATAGCAGAGCCTTGTTGCTTCAAGTAAGATTGTCACTTGGGCATTTCCAGAAATGGATGCCTCAAATGGTTTTTGTTTGTTTTAAGTGCATTTCGTAGTGGACGCCTCTGTAATTTTAGTCTGACATTTTTGGCATTCAAGTGTATAGTACAAGAAAATCATCAAAGAAGCCACATAGGTGGTGGTTCTTGAAGGTGACCCCCCCCCCCCCCCCCCCCCCCCCCCCCCCCCACACACACACACACACACACACACACACACCCGTTTCAAACATTTCAGGAGAAGTTGGAAGTGACAAAGAGTCTCGCTCAGAAACTGTGAACTAGTCTTATTTAAGAGCATGTTGCAGCATTGATAATTGTCTTCTAAAACCATCCCGCTGCAGGTTCTGATATGATCAGATTTTGTTTTTTTTTAAATCATCATTATGTGCATGTAATGTTTAATATGGACTGTAGTAGAGACTATTGTTGTATAAAAATAACTTAGACTGTGGATCACATTCTCTCTGTGTTCTCTGCTGAATTTAAGTACAAACTATGTACACCTTGACAGTATTTGTGTGCTCTTTTCTCCCCGCCCCCCCCCCATTCCATCTTCTTTTCCCCTTTCCACTATATATGCAGCTATCAGGGTGGGTTTTGTTTGTTGTTTTTTTTTTAGATTTTAAGTTCACCTTTTTTTTTCAGACTTTCATTTCTTATAGTCTTGTATTTGTCAGTTCTTGTGCCTATTCTTGCACTTGCTGTCTCTGTCCGTTTCTTATTCTTTATATTTTCTCTTTCCTCTCTGCTTGTGTTCATTTTTTTTTTTAGTGAAAATGTTTTGCTGTTGGTGTTTCATTGTTTAGATAATTTTGCATGTGAAAAATGCAAGAAAGCAACAAACTACTCATAAAGTATAACTTTTCCACTTTCCTTTAAATGGGCAAACTGCTGTAATATGTATATCTTTTTGCAGTTGAGATTGAATTTTTGTGTTCATTTATTGTGTTCCTAATCAGATGATATTTCAGTATCTGCATACAGGCATGACCAAATAAAGATAATGCCAGCTTATCTGAAGAAGTGAATGTGGGTATGCCGGTAGTGAAATTTACTAGTTTTGATGGTCCATGTTGTTTACCAAGAAGACAAGTCTTGCTACATCTTGGCATGCTCAGAGTGTGTGTAGGGGGAAGATCAGTTGCATTTTATGTATGCATACTCAGATAGTGTGCGTGGGAAAGGACAGTCTCATTGTATGAATGTATGCTCAGATAATGTGTGGAGGCTGGGACTGATAAGTGGGGAAGGGTTAGCATGCAAAGCACTGGATAATGCTCATGGTCTTGGGGTGTAGGTTTTTATTGACTGGTACAAAGTATAAATATGCTTGTGTGAACAAGAAGTATGAGGTAGTTGTGCTGTGACAACACTAAGTTTGAAGAATCAACACTGACCAGTGTATGGGTGTTTCCAGGGCTGAGGGAGGACAGAGTAGGCAAGTCACAGTCTTCAGCGATGCAGCCTGTCATCATAAACAATTCAAATTTCACACACCTGTTGTGTCACTGAAGGCCATGCCTTATCACAGTACAGCAGAAAAGAGCTGGGCACTGGACGCCAGACAAGTTCCTACGCACAATCAAGACATTCTGGCGGTCAGCAAGGCTCAGACCAAACAGTTTTTGATCTGTGAATATTGTGATGCCACCTTTTTCTTCAGCATGGGCTGCGAATGCATACAAATGATGTGCACTTCCACCGAGCGCCGTTCGTATGCAGTGTGTGTGGCAAAGGGTTTCAGATGAAACAGCTGTACAATGACCACATGAACAAGCATAACAATGTCAAATGTCACACCTGCCCCCAGTGTTCAGCCAGCTTCACTTACAAAACCAGTCTTCAACGCCACATGCGTTGGGGTGTTTGCAAAAAACAATGATGACTTATGCCTGATGTAAAGCCTCGGTCTTGTGCAAGATATGGGAAGGACAAAAAGAAAAAGCCAGCTAAACCCCCAGTATGTTCGACTGTTGGTTGACTATAGGCCTTTGTGATCAAAATGTTTCTTACTTGCAATGCAATATCTCGGAAATTAACGACTGTTCATGTATCTCCACACTTCCGTATCCCTCATAATCAGTCATTCTTATGCATAGTCTTTTAAAAAAATTGGTATAAATTAAAAAAATTCGTATAAATCAATGCTGTACTGACCATCATTGTCAAATTTGTGATCGAAGGTGTCCTGTTTTTCCAGGGTCAGTATGGCGAGTAGCTGGAAGCTTGTTTAAACCCTCAGGAAGACAAGCAGGCCGAAGTTTGTCAGCTGAAGGGACCACTCCACCGAGAGACTCGTTACTTGGTCACCCAACCTCTTCAGCGTACTTGACCCATACAAAGCTTTCTCGCATCTGCCCTATCTGTGGCAAAGGGTTTGACCGAAAAGAGTACTATGAGGATCACATGAACATGCACAGCAACATCCGAGCTCACCAGTGCCCACACTGTCGCCACTCCTTCCTCTACAAGAATAACCTTAGGCAGCATATCCGTGATGGCATCTGTCAAAACAAACCAGTAAACACATAGCCTGTGACAGCGTGCATCAAGCCAATGACAAGGTTTTCTTGTGTTTTTACCGGGTGCCGATAATAAGTTTGGGTATTTATGTCTTGAAAGTATTGGATCACCTTGGAGCATATTTGGGGGAAGAGGGAGAGGGAAGGAAGGGGACTTTATATCCCTGCTTCTCAAGGAATCATGAATAGTTTGGCTGGTGATTGTAGCATAGAGGATACAACATCAGAGATGTACTTGATACTGGACACAATTTTTGGTGTGTTGTACTACAACTTGTAGAATGTATGTCTTGGAAGCATATGTTTGTGCCTTTTGCGTTTTTTCCAGAGGTCACTGTTTTCCCTAATTAATGCTGCTTTGTCCTCATACAGTCCTTGAAAAGATTCTGTTCTAGGGTGGTTGTTAATTCATCATTATTGATTCTACAGAAATTTTTATTAGGCCCCAGAAATGTGCTTAGAGTTTCATTTTCTGGAAGACCGTAGAACCCTGAGAGATCAGACTGTTGTATCATCAGTATTTACTTGGACTGATATGATGAGCAGACTGTCAACTCACCTTGTCTCTTGCATGTTAAGACATGGAAGTGTCTTCTTATCATTCCACTGAATTAGCAGGATATGTTAGAGTGTAGATCAGTTACGTGTGGAGCTTTATGAGACATGCAGTAAATCACAGGGGCTTTCTGGAAAGCTACAATAAATTGTAGCATGTGCACTGGATGCTGCAAGCTTAAACATGCTGCTGGCAGTAAAGGCATCATAAAAGGGAATGTGTCTTTGAGAAATGTATTGGTTTACTGTTGTGAATGTCTCTGATGTGGCATTTTGACAAAGAAAATGATGCTTTGCATTTTATGATAGAGGGAAAATAAATACGAAGGGAAGGAATGGCCAAACTGTTAACAATGCTTGTTTGAACTTGGGGTCACTATGAAGCTGACCATGTTAGGCACTGATGTGTGAAAGCTGAAGTGAGGTGCTGAATGGTGTCTTTTGTAGAATGACTTTGTAATGGATGTTGGTGGGAGAAAAAAAGAAGGAAACACAAACATCCCATGCCTCTGGATGTTTTGTACATTTACTATGAGAGAGTTAGTTCAGCAGTCTTGTAATGCTTTTGCTTTTTTTTCTATTGACTGTTCAAGTTTGACTGGATGTGTGCAAGGCTAGCTATTTTTTGAATGTCTTTTATCATTATTATTTTTTTGTTGTTGCAAATTTGAGCATCATTTCAAAATTCTGAATCAGCTTTCCATGAAGTTAGGTTCATACAAGAACATAGCAATGCGGAGGAAGTGTTGTGGAGATAGCCACTGGATTGAGATGGTATTGGTGAATGTTCACATAGCAGCTGGGATGAGGCTATTTTGCTGTGCCTGTAGGGACAGCATTTCAATGAAATACAGGAATTCTAAACATACTGTGCTAGTAAAAAAAAAAAAAAAAAAAAAACCCACAGTGTAGCGCTAGTGATTTCTCCTTTTCATTGACTGGGCTTCAGAAAGAAAAAGAAAAGAAAATTCAGCACTGTTGTGCTGTCTGTTGCTGCTTTTAGCCCATTCATCTCTCTGTTGGCAGTTCTCTACTCATCTTCTCTGGTAGACTTTTTCTAACATGTCAGCATTTCTGTTGTAATTGGGCAACTAAGTGGTGAAAATGTACAGGCTGTCCATTCTGCAGGGTCAGTTTGACCATTTTCATGTCCTTTTTGTGGCATTCAAATCTTTTTCATTTTTTTTTTTGTACTTGTTTCTGTACTAAGGGATGAAATATAAAAGGGAATGTTAGGCGCTCTCATCATAAGCTAGTTTTATCAGCCTTCAGGACATCAGCAGACCAGTTATCTCACAGTGAATTTCATGAGTATACAGTTTTTTTATTTTTAGTAGTACAGGCCCTTTCCTGAAAGGATTTCGTATGCTTGGCTGGGCTAAAATTATAAAATGATAAAAAGAAAATTTTTTGCTAAGTTTTGTCGACATTGCCTCATGACCTAGGCTGTGTGTGCTACATATTGACACTGCAGATGAAGGAAGGCTGTGTAGTGAATGTTGATTTGCAGCTGGCCAATCCAGTCGGCAGTTTGGCTATTGATTGGATTAAGGCTTTTGGGATAAATGTTGATGTATCTGTTTGACTAAGTTGCTGGCATGACTGAAGCTGTTGTGCTAAAAAATTGACGCCGTGCAGCAGTTTGAGGCTGTGGCAAAATATAGCATCTATATTCTTAGTACAAATAACAACTGTGAAACAAGGAACATATGTATGTGGTCTGGTTTAGTACTTTTACACAACAGAGAAGAATTACAATTCAATGTGCGTGGATTGATTTAATTCAAAATCTTTTTTTTTTTCTCCCAGAAAAGCACACATGTGATGTCTTTAAAAATTGTGTTTGGTATGTGATTTTTTTTTTTAATTTTTGTTTTCTATATTTGATTTAGTGCCTGTCAGTTTTAGGTATAGTACATTCTTATGATTGCTTCTCACGTAATATTTCAAGTATTTTGATTTGAATTGAAAGATTTGGTCGCGGGGCTTCATTTGGTTTGCAAGTTGGCTTTCTCTGGAATTTCTGGTAAAAAGAAACAGATCACTATCCAGTAATGGAGCACTTGTGCTCTCTTTTGTTTTAGTCGGTAAGAATGTTTTTGTGGCTTTTAGCCATATTCTCAGAGAGTTGGACATACAATACAATGATGAACACAGATGCACACAGATACAAATCTTTCACATAAATACTCATAAATACATGCACATGCTCTTGCTCTCTCTCTCTCTCTGTCTCTCTCTCACTCTCTCTCAGTGACTCTCTCTCTCTCTCTCTCTCTCTCTCTCTCTCTCTTCACACACACACACACACACACACACACACACACACACACACACACACACATTTAGAATAATTCCAAGAAACTTTGCACATTTAGAAATATTCGCTTGTCAGCAGTGTTATAGTGACAACTGCAGTAAACTTTCTAGTTCAGATATTTGTACTGTCTTTCAGAAGGAAATGAAATTAATGGTGACAAAAACAATGCTCGTGTTGTTTTTTTCTGTTCCATGAATAATGTGAATAAATACATTCTTTTTGAAATTAAAGAAGAGTACTGTTTTGAGCTAAAATATTGATCACAATATTTTACTTTCAAATTTAAAGAAATTTTGTGTTGAATATATTTGCGAATTTTTAAGAGCTTCTGAAGAATGTGAACACAGCATGTCATGTGAGAATTGTACATTTGATGTAAAAAGAAAAATGTTATTGCTTTATGTTTTGGTTATATAAAATGGAGACAGAGCAGAGCAATACAAAATTGTTACATTTATGAATAAAATTGAAAATGAAGATTTGCACAGGTTTGTTTTTGGTGTATTGTTTTCTTCTGTTACTTTTTCTTCCCTATGATTTTTTTTTTTTCTGCCTAGATCTTTGTCTTTGAACAGTAAAGTTGGTTTGTATCCAGTCTTTTCTTTTACTTCTTTCTGTTCATCATATGTGGAATATGAATTGTTAGAATTACTGACAAATGAACTTGGGGAACGCACATGCACACACACACAAGCAAGTACGCATGCATGCACCTCGCGCATGCGTTTGTACGCACGCACACACACACACACACACACACACACACACACTGATGCAATACGTTGATTATTTGTTTCAGTTGACTCTTGGGAGAGAAAATTTTCATAAAAGTTATTGTCGGGATTAGGTCAAATAGAATACAGTGCTATGGATAATCTTTTGCACTGAGCTTTAATACTTTAGCCATTATAGGGCTTACATTGTAACCATATCTCAAAGAATTTGGTTTCTCCTTTCAGTGAATGTGTTTTTCAGTCAGTGATCAGAAACATCACATGGCTCTTATTTTCCAGCCTTTGCAATGCCTACCACCCCCAGGTTCATTTTGTTGGTTATTTTATTTAGTTAATTTGAATAACAGCTCTGATATTGTAAATAATGGGGTAGGGCTGAAATTTATTTATTATGAATGATGCTTTGACATTTGGTGAAAGGGGGATGGGGGCGAGGGGCAAGTTCTAATCAGTAGAAAAGTAAACCCTTTTAAAAGTGCTCATTGAGTAATAAGACCAGCAGAATGTCTCCAAGGCTGAGAACAGAATTTGGAAGATAATCAAGTTATTTGGCAGCTGTGAAAACAGTCATGTATGACACGATCATCAGCGAATTGCAGATGTCATTTCAGAACACAGAATTGACCAAAACCGTTTGACTTGGCGTCATTAAATGCATGAGCTCATCAGTGTTGAATACATGTACGGAAATGAATAATCATTCACGTCTGCAAGTGCAAGTGAAGTATGTTTTGCTGTTTTGATCATCTGAAATGGTGTTGTGGTCACTTGTGATAGAATATATATGTATAAACGTGGATGAGGTTTGTCGCACAGGTTCCTTTTTATGCGTGCACAACTCAGGAAGTGTCTGGAAGCTTCTGGTGCCCATAGTCATTTTTATGTGACATTGATTTTGTTATGGCTTTTGGAAAGAGGGGTGGGAGGGATTATGTGTATATACAGAAAAGTTGTGTGGTTGAAACTCATGTCACTTTGAGAATGAACTTTTGTTTTTCACTTGCAGATTGAACAAATTACTACCCGTAGACTCAAGACAAATATGTTGTTGTTCTTGTACTCAGGACAATCATGAACATGTTTTCATTCTCTTACAGTAAACAGGAATTTATCCTGTTGCATTGAAAAATGTACACCCAGTCTTAATGAGAGTAATTCTACCCTGTTAAAGTAAAACAAGAAACAGATTTTTACCCTGTCATAATGAACAGAAATTATAACCTGTCACAATTTATGGTTTCACCAGTCACAACTAATAGAATTATACCCTATCATCACAATGAACAGAATTTTATCTGTCACAATAGACAGATTTTTTACCCTTACACAGTGAAGAGGGTTTTTTTTTCACAATCGCTATGAACACAATTTCATCCTGTCACATTAAACAGAATTTCATCATGTCACACAAAAAAAAAGAAAAAATCACAGTGAACAGAATTTCACTGTGTCATGCTGAACAGATATGTATCCTGTCGCCACAAAAAAAAGGTCACTGTCAAGTGACAGACTTTTAACCATGTCACATTTGAACAAATTTTCATTATGACATGGATTTTTCTCCTGTCATGATTAACAGAATTTCTTTGTGTCACAATGATAAAAATTTCACCGTGTCGCAGTCAGCAGAATTTCTTCCTGTCTGTCTTAATACACAAGTTTTTACCTTGTCACAATTAACGAAATTTCATCCTGCCATAATGAACAGAATTTCACCATTTCTCAATATAGAATTTCACTCTGTCACAGTGAAAAGATCTGCATTCAGTCACAATGAACACATTTTCACCTTGTCACAATTAATTGATTTTCATCCAGTCACAAAGAATAGATTTTTCACCCTGTCACAGTGAACACAATTTCTTATTTTCTCAGTAAAAATGAATTTCACCCCTTCACATTGAACAAAATTTCATATTATACGGAATGGAATGTCATCCTGCCACGAGGAATAATATTTTCTCCTGTCACTAGGAAAAGAATCTCATCCTGTCACGATGAACATTATTTCATCTTGTCACAAGGAAAGGAATTTCATCCTGTCACGATGAACATTATTTCATCATGTCACAAGGAAAGGAATTTCATCCTGTCACGATAAACATTATTTCATGTCACAAGGAAAGGAATTTTTTCATCCTGTCATGATGAACAATATTTTCATGTCACAAGGAAAGGAGTTTCATCCTGTCACGATAAACAATATTTCATCCTGTCACAAGAAAACACATTTCATCCTGTCACAATGAACAATATTTCATCCAAGCAGTCACATTGAACAGTGTCATCCTGTAATGATATGAATGAAACTAACTGGATCAGTGCTGCCTCCCTGGGACAGATCTTTATATCCTAACAACGAACAGACTTTGACCGTCAGAAGGAGGGTGCTGCATTGTCATTGAGAGGATGAACACATGCACAGCCTGAGGATGGACATGTTTTCAGTCTGAGGATTGTGGTTACAAATGATGGGATTGAAGATCCGAAATGTGAATTCCACAGTATCATCATGGCATGAATACTGGAAAATGGAAGGGGAGGGGGGGGGGTGGAGGGGGGAGTATTGAACTCCAGAGAATTTTCGTTCGAACTCATTTCGCTCAAAGAGGTTGTGTGTGTGTGTGTGAGAGAGAGAGAGAGCATAGGCTATTGAAGAATATGGCCATGTGTTGGCCTTGAACTCTCTAACACCATCAAAGAGAGGAGGCTAGATAGTTTAACCCATGATATATAGTTTAACCCATGATACATGGTATTCTTTGCATTCTTATGGTTAGATGGTACCTTTGTGTAAAGTAAGGGGTGTGTGTCTTCAGAAATGTAGATGCTTTAAGCTTATTGCGTGGTAAAGACTTTGAAAAATAGAGTATGCCTTGAATGATGTTTTGAACAGACTGATTGTTGGAAGACAGACAGTGAGGATTGAATTCTTTTTAAGTGTGTAACCATGTTCTAGCTGGACACACTTGTCATTCGCCCTAGCATTTTTTTCCCTTCCATGATCTTTTCACATGGATATATTAGCTAGTAATCTCTTCCTTCTGGGCCCCTGTCTACCACCCTCTCTCTCTCTCTCTCTCTCTCTCTCTCTCACACACACACACACACACACACACACACACACACACACTCAGAGTCATGAGTATCTGTTTTTCATCTGTTTTCATTCCAAAGTTGCATTTCATTGAAAGGCCTCATTTTCAGTTGTTTCAGTTTCTGGTGTGCATCCTGGGTTATTTTCAGTTTCTGGTGGCAGTGGCTGTGTGTCTGATACAGGCAATATGTAATTCAGGATTCCCATTGGGCTATCCAGGACCTTCCACTGTAACAGGCAGTCAAGGTGTCCCCTACAGTTCTTCAGCAACTGCCACCCTTCCTCCAATGGGGTCATTTTCGGGTGGCCGACCGCCTCCACCTCTTCAGGGCCAAATAGGGGTCTGGCTGCTGCAGGGTGCCAAGCACCAGAGGCGCTAAAAGTTCCTCGCAAACGCCTCTTTGTGTGCAAACAGTGCAGCATGACCTTCACCTCAGCCAGTGGCTTCAGGAATCATGAAAAGCGAGTCCATCAGCAGAAGTGGAAGTTCAGCTGCCACATCTGTGAAAAGACGTTCATGTTCAAGGAGCATTATGAAGGACATTTGAACATGCACTTCAACATCAAAGCCTTCAAGTGCCCGAACTGCCCCAAGCAGTTTGCCTACAAGACAGGTGTCAGTCTGCATCTTCGGAATGGTTCCTGCGGAGGTAGTCAGTGGAAATCGGAAAATGAACAGCTGCCAACAGAATGACACTTCATCAACTGAGCTCCTAAAGCACTTCATATTTTGATGGCAATAAGCTGACCGAGTAATGGAGATGCCTAGGCACTTCAGGTGATCCGAAGATGAATCTGTTTGAGGGGGGTATTTTGATTTTGTCCGCCACTTTGGGGATAAATATCCAGTAGAATATGTTTGTGTTCACATTGTTATGATACCCAACTGGAGAAGTGTTGTTCGGCAGAGTTCTGATGGACTGGGTATCGTTCATATAACTGCATTTATTCAGATAGAACAACCTAGTTTTCTTTTGCAAAATTAAGATTCACTGGTTGTCAAAATATATGGCTATCTGGGCTCATGTTACGTTGGTTGGTTGGCTGGTTTGTTCATCATCCAAGTCAGAATACTGTTGTGGCATTGGGTTTGTGTTACAAATGCAAACTCAGTCCGACCTTTGTAACATAATCAATATTGACTCTCATGCCACTCAATGAAAAACTGGTGGCACTGTATGTAATCTCAGAACTCGGTGAACACTGTTGACACTGTATGTAATCTCAGAAAATGCCTCGTGACACCTAACTTTGGTCTTTTTCAGAATCTATTTTCTCACTTAAAAAAAAAAAAAAAATTAACTCACAGTTTCACAGAAATTTAAAAAATGGACTGTTACTGCTTTTGTTCCCCCAGTGACTGAAAGTTAACTGTTATTTTTTTAATCATACACAAGACTCAGAAGTCAAAATGGACACATAAGGTTTGTATTTTATGGTGTAAAAAAAATGGTCTGCTTTGTGGAAAAAAACAAATTATGTAAGTGGATCTGAGTCTCAGCTATGGAACAGTTCATTTACATCATTTTCTGGAGCATCATCAAGTAAACCATCCACTTTCTCTTTTTTGCTGGGAAGTAATAACAACTTTTTGTTCATCAGAGCCTCAGAGTAAAAAGAGTTTAACAGTTCAAACACAGCTGGTAATTTGACTTCATATGATTGTGCTTTGAACAAAGCACAAGTTTCAGTGCTTGAAAATGACTTTATTTAATCTTTACAGAGATCTTGGCCTTACATGATGTCAGACCTAAACTCTTTACTGCAGACTTGGTGAAAAACTTGTTTAGGAGTGTTCCACCAGATGTATTTTTTAGTTCCAGAAAAAGATGAATATTATTCATTTGCTTTAAGATTTTTTATGGCAGTGAATTTAAAGGGATTTTAGGTAGTTGTTGGTGTTGTTTAGATAACTGTGTTAAGAATTTACTTCGACAAGATGACAGCACTGATATGGCTGCTCCTTGTCAGCTTGGCTATAAACCGCATGAAGTGTTACTGGATCGCTCATCGTGTCACAGGATCTAGGAAAGCCTGATGCATTCTCTGAAAGCGCTGATAGACAATCCTCTGGAAAATTTGGTCTCAGATACATTTTTAGGCTGTCTGTTGCCATCACTCTGACAACATGCCCTGTGTGATCTATGGTTTGTCGACAGTATCAGCACAGAGCACATCATCATGTGATGATTCAACGATTGCGAAAAATCACAGTGCAGCAGCAGCTCCTTGTGACTGGCTGATTTTGATGAACTGTCACAGTAATCTTCAGCCTAGGGTTGTATCACATCTTTGGGGGTTGAAGTTTTTTTGTACTTCTCACTCCTTTGCAGTGGGGGCTGTTGTTAAAAAAAAGGGGGGGGGGGGGGGGGGGGACAGTGTTAGTGTTCTTACAAGGCTTTGTGGAACGAGGGCTGTTACCTACTTTTGACCTTTTTCTGAATGTGGATACTGTTTGTTGGTTGATGTGAAATTAAGTCTGAAATTCAGTTCAAATTTGAATGCTTTCTCTGTGCTTTTCCCTCCTGGTTTTGAAAATTTTTTTTTTTCAGCAGGGCAAAATTGTCTTTGCGTCTTGGAATTTTTGTCATTTATTCACAGGCTATTTCCATCCTTATTTAGTGTCCAGTGAACCTATGTACATGCATAATCTGTGTTTACATTTGATATTCTTCTTGTGAACAGAGTATTTAAAACTCAGTATGAACAGAAGTGACCAAAACATCCCCAGCGTTTTATGACATTGTAAGAGAAATTCACAGTAACCCCCCCAGAGAGCAAGATCAGTATGCCAGTGGATGTGCAGTGAAAGAAATATGAATGCATAACAAACAGCATGGTTGTTTTCCATATACAGCATAACTTAGATGGTGCCATGTTTTTCCAGGACTATCCTGGTACCCACCATCCTCTCCAAACACAGAGAGCCATCCTCAGCACAGCGTTGACTCTCGGCTGACTGGCCTGCTATCCAAGCAGGCTGCACCTGCTCATCTTCCCCCGCAGGCTGCTGGTGTGTCCACATCTGGCTCTGACACCAGCATCGCGCCCAGTCTCAGAAACCTGTTTCCTGCCAAAATCCTCCTGTGCGAGTACTGCAATGCTTCGTTTGCCTCAGCCAGTGGCTTGGATAGGCACAAAAAACTGCTGCATCTGAACAAGCTGCCCCATACCTGTCCTGTGTGTGGCAAGGGCTTCACAGAAAAGGACCACTTTGAAGGGCACATGAATCGGCACAACAATGTGAAAACCCATGTGTGTCCACAGTGTTCCCGCCAATTCACTTACAAGACCAGCCTGCGCCGGCACATTCGTCACAGACATCTTTGTTGAGGCTGAAATTCGAAGAACAGAATCATGGAGGATGAGGAAAAATTGAATCAGCGTGGAAGAGAGAGTGATCCTGCAAAGTGGAAAGATCATAACCTAATCTCATATGTATGCAAAGCACTTGTAATTTTCTGTGTAAAAAGTGAAAAATGAATTAATAAAAAATAAGGGAGAAAATTCACCTTGTGTATTTGTTTATGTATTTTTATTTATTTCAGCTCTGAGATTATTTACTTGTTTATGTATTTTTATTTATTTCAGTTCTGAGATAGCCTCAGCAGTTGGCTGAGCTGTAAAGAACCTGAAAGCAATTACTGGAAAAACCAAACGCAATGGAATTGAATCTCGCCTGGTGTGTGTGTGTGTGTGTGTGTGTGTGTGTGTGTACTGACTTGCTTACTTTTTAAGCATGATGATGGATAAAAGTTCAGTCTGTTGTGTTTGTTTCATGTGATTATATTTTTATTTCAAAATGCTGTTTGCTTCCTCTTGGACTTTGTTGTTTTATTTCATATAGTCAATATTACTGATCACTGTGTGTTAACAGAGCGAGAATGTCAGTTAAAGCCTGCTGTATTCTAGTTTTTTTTTATTAGCGAGATCTGAACATTTTATTTAAGATTCACTGTTGTACATTTATAACTGTACAAGCATCTTTTCTTGTGCATTGCTTTATTTTTAACTACTGATAAGAAAACCTGATTTCAGTAAAACATTTTTTAAGAAAGCAAAACAACAACAGCAACAACCACCCACAATCCTTGAATTTTGCCATCCCAGCTGTTTGGAACTGACTGCCTCTAGTTAATGGAATGTGCCCACCTTACCTGTTTTTCAAGACATTGCAACAAGCCCTCTTTTGTGTGTGTGTGTGTGTGTGTGTGTGTGTGTGTGTGTGTGAAGCAGACAGTTCATATCATGGCTCTGTGTGTGTGTGTGTGTGTGTGTGTGTGTGTGTGTGTGTGTGTTTCAAGCAGACAATTCATGTCATGGCTGTTTCCGCATATGCACAATATGTTGCACAGTAACTAGTGCAAGCATTGTTTTGGGAAAGAATGAATGGTGCTTGATTGGGTAGTGACTATACATATTTAGAACTGCATGGAATTAATACTATTTGTTAGTGATAAGAAGGATATTCATGAACTGTGTCAGATATATTCTAGCTAAAAGATGTATTTCTGCTGGTTTTAGATTAAAAAGAAATGAACTTAACTTTTATCTTCAGCTGGATCATTTTGCCTTTTAGTGTTTAAGAGGTATTTCAACTAATCAGATGATGTGAACACTCTCTGATGGAAGCTATTTCCATTTCATGCATTTCGGTACAAACGTATTCATCACCTTTGAATTTACTCCTTACCACACATTTTTCTCTGGATTCTTCCTGTCACAAACAGGCAAGAAGCTTGATAAGCCATGTTTCCACTGTAATTATTTGTTCACACGTTGTTAAAGCACAGCCCATGCTATGACTCTTTGTGGTTGGCTGGGCTATAAGAAACTTCATCATTCCTGAGAAGTTGCCGTTTATCCTGTCTAGTTATCTTCTGGGAAATCGGATGGATGTTGGTGGCTTCAGAACAGTCATATTTACATATGCTTGCACTTGTGGTGCAAACCTGTCAGTAGATGTATATCAGAGCAGTCTCATATGTGTATGCCAGCTCTTAGTGGATGAAGTTTCTAGATAGTAGCAATTCTGTCAGAACAGCTCATATTTGTATGCTCGCATATAGTGTATAAACTTACAGGTGTGGTTGTTAGAAAAGCCACATTTACAGTTTTGCATTTACCCTGTAAACTTCTGGTCAGTGACAGTTACATTAGAACAGTTTCAAGCTTCATGCTTCTACTGTATGAATGTTTAGTTCTTCTAGGTGATGGTACTTGCATCGTATGTGTCTCATACAGACATGCTTGCTGTTTCTGTTCAAACTTCTAGGTGATGTGGCTTGTCATTAGTGGTATGGGCACCCCTCCCCCCCCCCCATTTGCAGTTACTTGCCAGTAGTGCCCTCCCCCTCTCTTTCCCTCCCCCCCCCCCTCCCCCCTCTCTTGGAACTGGGAGGCAGGTGGGTGGGGTAAGTAAAATAGATTTATGTATATATTTGGTACTTTTTTCATTGTTCTCACAAACCTTCTCTTTTTTTCACTGTGGAAATCTATAAACGATAAAGGGAATGTTGAGAGCTTGCTTATCTCATTGGTTGAATGACATTATGAAGTCAATCTTTTGGGATGTTTTCAGTCTGCAGTTCTTTGGTGAGAATGTTTATGTGTGTGTCTGTGTGTGTGTGTGTGTGTATATATATATATATATATATATATATATATATATATATATATATACACACACACACACATATATATACACACACAGACACACACATAAACATCTTTGTATATATGTACAACCGTTAAGTTTTTTTACAAGCTATTCAGCAAAGCACACAGTTCCATCAAATGCTTCATCTTGTCCATTGCCCTTCCTGTACACAGACACAGCTAAACTCGGCAAAATCTGCTAGCAAGTCCCTGTCAGAATGCCTGTGGCTCTGTCAAAACAAACAGCTCCCCTACCTTCAGGAAGTTCTGTCTTAGTAATTTCCACATGTCTGTCACTCTCTTGAATCTGCCTTTTCAAGGCAGTTATTGTCTTTCTTTGCTGTCGTCTTCTGTATTGTTGGCTCTAAGGACCTTGCTCTGATCTTTCTCTTGGAAACTCTTACACACTTGTTTTTGGTCACAGACCAGCTTTTTTTGTACTGAAGTGAGGAATAGGTGGTGAAAATTTGTACTCAGCATGCAGGGTAGACAGTGCCCATCTCTGTTCTGCAATGTCTACTTGTCCTTCAGGCTTGTGTGTGTGTGTATATATATATATATATATATATATATATATATATATATATATATATATTGTTAAGAAGTAGGTTTAAAAGTAAAGCTTAAAAGTAAGCGTAAAATTTACAGAGATGCGGCTCCCAATACGGTTGAGCATTTTTTTTCAACTGTCATTGGATTTTACAACCATCATCTCTCTCTCTCTCTCTCTCTCTCTCTCTCTCTCTATATATATATATATATATATATAGTTACATTTAAAATTTTTGATGATTTTTTTTTTTAGTGTTTTGTTTTCTTTGTGTGTGTGTGTGTGTGTGTGTGCGCGCGCGCATGTGTGCCTGTAAATGTGTGTCTTTAATCTGAGTTTGAAAAATCAATCAGAAGAGCTGGAACTGCTGGTACAGCCTAGTCATATCCACCTCAAAGACGTCAATACTTTAGGTATGATTCATTTTATTTCAGCTGATATTAGTACTGCGCTGCACTTGGGTGCGATAGGCAACATTCAGAGGATGCAAACTGATGCAGTCTTTAGTGATTCCTTTTTGTGGTGTGGTTTTATGCTGGAATGTTGACTTACTCCAGAAAATTAAAGGTGACCTTTAGCAGTTGTGGCAGTGTATATATTCGTTGCATCAGTTCTTTTCAGACCCAACCCCACCCCGAAAACACCTCTTTAAGAATCTTCGGCTGATTTCATTGGTCGCTACAGATTATGACTTGCCTTTCCCTTTGCTGTACAGTCCACATTTCCCCAGAACTGTACAAATGATTTGCCATGTATCTCTGAATTTATTGAATTTAAATCAATTTTAAATGTAATTAATAATAGCAAACCACCAAAAAAAATGTAGACAAACAATTCACTAGACAGAACACGATGCATTTCGACCTTTTAAGTCTTCAGGCAAGATACAAAACACTCAGGACAACAAAAATGAATGAGCTGTCAATTATTTTCATTCACTAGCACAAAATGGGTGTAGAGTCCAAGTAGTTGTCATCCATCTTCCTTTCTTTCACAGTTTTTGTGTGTTTGTTTATTTTGAAGACAAATAAAGCTGGTTGCAGATTGGCCGCACAAATGAATTGCTTAATTCTTGAAATAAATTATTGACGTGCAGCCTGCACTTTGTTGTTCAATGTCCCAGTGTTTGTTGTGTACAAAAAGTGCAGCAGTGACGCAAACAGATTCACTGTGTTGTTTGCTGTCCCAGTGTTGTGCGCAAAACGTGCCACAGTGACACAAACAGACTCACTGTGTCGTTTGCTGTCCCAATGTTGATTGTGCACACAAAACATGCCACAGTGACGCAAACAGACTCACTGTGTTGATTGCTGTCCCAGTGTTTGTTGTGTGCAGAAAAAGAGGCAGTGATGCAGACTCACTGTGTTGTTCGCTGTCCCAATGTTTTGTTGTGTACAAAAAAAGCGGCAGTGACACAAACCGACTCACTGTGTTGTTTGCTGTCCCAGTGTTTGTTGTGCACAAAACGTGCAGCAGTGACGCAAACAGACTCACTGTGTTGTTTGCTTTTCCCAGTGTCTGATGTGTACAAAAAAGTGACAGTGACACAGACTGACCCACTCCTGTTGAGAACAAAAGTGCTGTTGTGGCACAGATGGATGTGAGGAGGGAAGGCATGGGTTAAGTCTTCTGCCTCATTCTTTCTGGTGCGCATTATATCAAATCGAGAATGTACAATTTTTTTAATCTCCTATTTTATTGATACTTTGATTGTTACTAGAAGGGGGGAAAGAAAAGTTCAGAAAAAAGAGAAAACATGTTTACAGCATTGACTTGATGTGCACACATTTCTTCTGTTCAGATGTTTTGGCGATGGTGCATGTTCATGTTCGATCAAATAAAATTATACTTAATAAGGCATCAGAGTTCTTTTCATCCGTCTTCCTTTCTTGCATGTGACTGACCTACATTTGACTGTCATCTGCCTTTGCTGTTTGTCAAATTTCTTCGTTGGACATACCTGTACAAATATTTTCAAATGGTTCATGCCGTTTTGTACCATGAGTCTTTTTTTTTTTTTCTTTTTTTTTTTAAACTGATCTTTAGATAAGTGTGCAGTTGCAATTTAGTCTGGGAGTCATGGTGTTTATTGCCCAGCTGACTGTGGATGCCACATTTGGGCTACAAGGCTGAGGAAAAAATCGTGTGTGCGTGTGTGTGTGTGTGCATGTGTGTGTGTGTGTGTGTGTGCGCGTGTGTATGTGCGTGTGCGTGTGTGTGTTCTTCGTTCAACAAGTTTTATGACCGTCAAAAGTACATACTGCTCTACAATCACTGTTGGCCACAGCAAATCATCCTTCAGAAAAACTTCTTTGCCTGCAGTCATTAATGATCAGTTTTATTATTTTTATTACATGATTTTTTTTTTCCCTTAAGGGAGAATGGGTCATGATTTATTCACCTGGTTAAAGGCTTCTGACTTTAATCCATACTGATTTTTCTTTTCCTTTTTTTTTTTGAATTAAAATTAGGTTTTAATATACTCACGCAAGATCAGCACATGTCATCAAGGAGGCACAGTTTGAGAATATGCGTAAATAAATAAATCAGCTCCTGGAAGATGGAAGTATAGTAGTCTGGCTGCTGGCATGCATTTAGGAGCCACTCCTATCCTTGTAAGGACCACAGCTAAACATTTATTAGATTCCATCAATCCATGCCACATAAGCCATAGTGCCCAAAAGAGGGGTTATTGCATTTCCTGAAAAACAACAAGAACGAACTTTCATAGAAACAACTACTTTGGACAAGACTCGAAGTCTTATACATTTGCAATTGATACTATCTAATATGCAATACCAGGCAGCGGTGCACCAAAGATTGACTTCAGCAGCTCCCTGTATGTGTCTGCAGCCCAACAAGGATGATAATTTCCCTTTGGAAGTTTGGCATTATGATGCATTAGTTAAAGCAGACATGTTGTTTGGAATCGATGAGCATGGAAGCTACCATCTGAAGGCTTTGAACGGATTTAAATTGACTGTACAGAAAATGTTTGAAAGACTGTTTATCATGGTCATGAGAATTAGTGACAGTGGGGTGATGTTATGTTTTAGGTCCTTTACACTGGTCTGGGAGAATTACAAGTGGGCCTCGTCTTTCAAGCCACACTCGTGGATCAGCCGAAATCACAGACCCTCGTTCTTCCATACTTGGACTGAACGTATTCGGTGCAGGAGTTGGAGCCATTCAAGACAAGTCTCAAGAAGCTGCTGATCTGCGACTACTGCGATGCAACAATGACGACAAGTCATGGGCTGGAAAAGCACATCGACCACTTCCACTTGAAAAAGTTCCGCTACAGTGCGAGCAATGTGGGAAAGGGTTCACTGTGAAGGACCACTATGAGGACCACCTCAACATGCACAGGAACATCCGAGTCCAAATGCCCCTACTGCTCTATTTGCTTTGCCTTCAAGAGTGGACTGAGGCGGCACCTACGCAAGGCTGTGTGTAGCAAGTACAAGCGAACAGCGTCTTAAATGGGGAGATGATGTGTGATGATTTGTTGAGATTCAGCCAACTCATCGTTGGGAAGAAACAGGATATTTTCCAATGCATGGTTGCTAAACAGGGCCTTGTTCAGACTGGTAGTGGGTTGTGTCATCAGAAAGCATGGCACCAAACATGGCTATGTTTTAGTGCAGATTGTTTCAAAGACCTGTTTCCTTAGATGTCGAGGACCAGGTCACGATTTATTTCTGGGACTGTGCGCTGCTGTTAACAGCTGATCAACAGCAGTAAGTCATGATGTGCGATAGAACACTGTGACTGCAGATGGATGTGGTGGACAGGAAGATAAAGATTCACCTGAAGGTGCCAGTAGGACCCAGAGAAGTACTGTTCTCAGACTGCCAGACCAACCAGCCGGGGGCATCTGCACCAACGTCAAGGGTGCAGGCTTTTTTCCCCTTGAGTTGGTTCAGCAGTTGAGTACAGTACTTGTCTAGGTCCAACTTGGTCTTCAAGTGTGGCTTTTTCTTTCTATGACCGCAGAAGAAGTGTGATGGACAGTATCAGAGCATCAAATACAAAGGTAAACTTGGATGTGGACACTGTTTGATATTACTGCCTAAAAGATCTTAAATGGATGCTTTTGGGGCAGAAATTTTGTGTTGTTAAGAAGAAAAGGGAGGGAAAAACAATCTGCCTGTGGAAAACATAAAAAAAGTCTTTCATGCTTTATACATGTGTGCACACTCCCATGTAAATGTATTTATACTCTTGTGCATGCATGTGTGCTTGCACACTCATACACACACACACATACACAATTGTGCTGGCGCACACTCATTCTGGTATACACACACACACACACACACACACACACACACACACACAACACACACACACACACATCTATGCTTCAGAGCACTTGCTATATATATATATATATATATATATATATATATATTTGTGTTTGCTCTTAGCATTACTACAGTTGCATTTGAGTGATTAAAATATCGAGAAATCATTACCCCCCCCCCCCCCCACACACAAACAAAAAAAGAGAGTAGTAGTGATCCAGATTCAGCTGCTGTCATTCCAAACTGGAAGACCAGGTCTGCCTCTGTCTGGTTTTTCTTCTCTCCAAAAAAACATTGAAAGAAAAGGATGGGGAGTGTGAAAAACTGATTTATTTCGATTGAAGCTGTGAAGTTAGTTTTGTTTGTCACCTTTATTGACAGTGTGACATATCTCTGTGGTAGATAAAGATCTGTGGTGAATATCCAGCCTTGCTACAGTGCATCTGTTCATTTGTTCATCTGGCCAGCAGAAATGTAGCTGAGAAAGGGATATATTTTTTTTTTCAGCCATTAACCCACTCGTTCGCATCATAACCTTCCATGCATGATGATCAGACAAAAACAGCACCTGTGATGTCCTTCTGTGTTATTCAGAGCCTGCCTGGTTTTGTGTACAGTATGGATTACCCTCCTAATATGTTTTTTTTTTTCTTCTTTTTCTGTTTTTTCTGGGTTTTTTTTTTTTTTAATCAAAATTTTTATAAATCGGGTGATTTATTTGTCAACTTTTTTTTTTTTAATCGGTGTTTTACTTTAACAACAAAATCAAGGAAGGAAATGCACATTGCCCCCTGATTACCTGTTTATGTTCAACATCTTTCCTTTTTTTTTTTTTTTTTTTTTTTTTTTTTTTTTAATGATAAAAGATGTGGTTTCCTTTTTTTTGGGGGGGGGGGGGGGGGGGGGGGGTGCCTGTTTGTAGAAGTGGCAAACAAACTTTCCTGTCTCCTTCATTTAGAAAATTGTTTCTATTGGGGTTGTATGTGTTGGTGTTTTGTGACTGTCAAGAAGCGGGGGTTTTATTGAGTGATTTGTGACTTTAAGTCAGCCAAGGAGTGGATTCCAGGGTTTTGAAGTACCAGATCCTTTTCTTTTCAGGCACTGCTCTGAGCTACCATCCCCGTGACAGAGCTGCCATTGCAGCCAGCTTCATGAATCCATCCTATGCCTTGGCACCTCAATCATCAATGCCCTCGGCTTCCCTGTTCGCTGGCACGGGTCACAAAGACAGCAGTCAAACAAAAGCCCCCTATGTGTGCGAGTTCTGTGACGCTTCCTTCACTTTTGACAGTTCGCTCAGTCGGCATCGGAACAGCGTGCATCTGAACCGAAACCTGCACGTGTGCAGGCTGTGCGGGAAAGGCATCACGCGGAAGGAGAACTTCGAGGACCACATGAACATGCACAACAACATCAAAGCTCACAAGTGTCCCCACTGTGGCGTGGGATTCACCTTCAAGAACAAACTGAGGCTTCATATTCGAACCCAACACTGATTACTGTGGAATGTGTCAACCCATTTTATCAGGTGTGATTCTCATTTTTTTTTTTGTTTTTTTAACTGTCTGGTTGATGATGTCTGCTATGTTAGTTTTGCTTGGATTTGATCCCTCCCCCCCTTCCTCTTTCCCTGCCCCTCGCGCCCCTTCCGTAGCCAATACAGAACTCTGTGTGTGTGCTGTGTTGTGGTGTGGTAAAGGTGTGTTTCCATATGCTTCACTTTTGTCAAAATGTTTTTAGGCTTGAGGCTTTTTTTTTTTTTTTTTTTTTTACTTTTTTAACCTGATAGGATTGATACTTTGTATGCAACACATTGGTCACTACTGACAGAAAAGCACTTCTCTCTGTTTTGATCATAACTATGACCTGTTGCTGTTCTTGTTTGCGTAGGTAATTTATTGTGATTTTTAAAAAAAAAAAAAAAAAAAAAAAACATACATTATTACAGCCCCATTTTGCTTGGTTCCGTTTAACTGATGATTTAATATTAGCATAAGAATGGAGGGGAAAAAACCCTCAGATTTTTCAAGATTCGATCAGTTTTGAGAAAACTTGCCTCCTCATCTCTTCCCTATACTTTTCTCACTTGAACATGGACATTTTGTGATTATACATGGTAGAAGTGATCTGGTAACAAGCCATAAGTAAATGTTGTGAACATTTTGACAGGCAAAGGGATTGACCTGTTCATCCTGACTTTAAGGCAAAGGTGTTTCATAGATTGACCTGTTCATCCTGACTTTAAACATTCAGAAATGCCTGTAACAGTCAACAGCTTGGTGAATGATACTGAGCCCAAAACAACCAAAACAACAACAAAAATTCTTGGGATTGTTTGTTTCTTGGTGGTGAAGGTTTTTTTTTTTTTTTTTTTAAATTTTCAATTTAACATTTGGGTCTGTCTTGATTATTAAAAAAGTTAGAATTTAGATGAATGATTCTGAGCACAAAATCCCTGCTAGAACAAAATAGATATTGTGTGTGTGTGTGTGTGTGTGTGTGTGCGTGTGTGTGTGTGTGTGTTTCGATTACACTTAGATCTTTTGGGACCTAAAGTATGAGGTCTTGTGATAATAATAAACAGATGAATACAGTCCTCAACAAAAGCATATTAAAACTTGATACTAAAAAAGCAGCAGCCACCATTTTTTCCTCCCCAGCACACTTGTTCCTGGCATGAAACAGATAAGTCAAATGATGCACAGATTGTGACAAGTAGTCATAGCCATTTGACAAATTCTTGCCCTGCAACAGCTTTGACATGCAAACAAATGCCTGACATCCAAAGGTGCCATGTTGGTTGCTGTGTGAAAATGACTCAAAGAGAATTATCACATGTCATGCATCAGTATGTCTGCTTAACATAGGCATCTTAAAGTATTGTTACAAATACCTGTATCAAAATTTTCAGGGTGGAATAGAAAAATAATCAATGTGAGTTTTGTAATGAAGATTTCTTAGTGTGATTTTGAATGGCTAGTTTGATGTGTCTTGCAAGTTGTTAATTGTTTTTTAAAAAAAAAAAAAAAAAAAAGGGGGGGGGGGGGGGGGGGGGGGGATCACATTCTTTCACTGATCCTGCAACGCAAGTTCAAAAGTAACTCATGTGAAACGGTGCAAAACTGTGTTTGGCAAAAAGAAAGTATATTGTTGATGATGAAGAAGCAGCTGTGTGAGTTCTTCATCCCTTTCAACCAGGATTGCCCGTTATGGTTGCAGATTCGATGTGGAGCAAAGCAACTTCGGTCACTGCCCAGGATTCAATGTGGAGCAAACCATCGCCCCTGACCATCTCTGGGCATCTATCAGTACAATCCACTCTCTGAACCAGTCCCAGAGCTTTTGCCACAAACATCAGGGGATTGTGGGAGTTTTCATCGCTGATTCCAGTGGCTAGGCGAGGCATCTATGACAAGGTGCAAAACATGTGGCGTGACCTTCTCTGATTTCAATTCACTGAAGAGCCATCAGCAGAGTGTGCATGTCAAGCGGTCGCCTTACCAGTGCAGCCTCTGTGGGAAGAGGTTCACGAGGAATGAAAGTCTGAGAGACCATTTGAACGGCCATAGGAACATCAAGGCTCATCAGTGTGTGTATTGCAGTCGCCAGTTTGTGAGCCGGGCAAACTTGAGGAAACATTTACGCAAAGGATTCTGTGACGTGCTGAAAAAGAATTCATTGTCTTTTCATTAATAGAGAAAGGATCAACTGTGTTTATACTTTTAGATTTAGTGATATCAGGTTGATTACCTCTGTGTGTGTTTGTTAAAAGTATATGTGTTTGTGTAAATGTGTCTGTGTGGTGTGTTTATTGGCTGGATTTTGATCATTTGGAAAATAATTCATGGTTTAAGAACAACTGATGTTTTGTCTGTGAATATGATTGCGACAGGCAGGGTTTTTGAGTAAATGTTGCTATTTTTAGATGACATGTTAATCATTTTTGGTGTGTTTTTGATTGTTTTAATTGACCATCAAAAGAGACAATCCTTTTCAGCTTGCGCAGTGCCAATGAATTGCATCACATTTAGAACATGGGGACAGATTTACTTTTTTCTTTTTTATCTGAACAAAAATCTTTGAACAACAGTTGATAAAATGAAAATGAACTGTTACGTTTTTTTTTTCTTACTTACAAATGCTTTAGTTATTTCAGTTGAGACAAAACGGAAATGGCCTTTTACTTTGGGTCCTCATACAAAAATCTTTAAGTTATGTTCTTTGAGACAAAATGGGAGGGAAGTTCTAACAGACTGTCCTTTTTATTTTCCTTTTGCATCTTTAGTTTTGTAAAAGTTTCAGATTGGTTTAATGTGCTAAGTCATTTTGCTTTTTTCCACTTAACAGTGATGATAATGATAAACCACTTAATAATGATGATGATAATAGTAAAAAGCATTTTTCTTCATGCACTATAAAACATACTCATTTACTTATTCGTTTTGGTTATTGTTTTTGATGTTGAAAATTCATGTTATATGAAACCACGTACTATCCTAAACAAACTCTCCCCCCTCCCCTTTCTCATCCCTCTCTCTCTCTCTCTGTGTCTCTCTCTTTCTCCTGTCTTTTTCTTTGGCTTAAACCACTTACAGGTAGTATGTTATTTTCTGTCAGTCATAACTCTGCTATTAATCCCACTGAAAACTTCATGGTTGGTTTAGGTTGATTTTGCTGTTTCTGTTTCATCAAGGAGGTGTCACTGTATGGAGACTAGTCCATATATGCTACACCACCTCTGCTAAGTTTCCAGACCACACTGTGCAGGATTTACAGTTGATAGATAAATGAATTAATGACTAATATCAAAGAATTCAAGATGAGGGTCTCATGGATATGACTGGGCAGATGTCTGACTGCACATTAGCCCAATGCACGGGTCAGACCTTGGGTACCTGCCTAACATTGTGCCAATGTAATAGTTGTATGTGTGCGTCAGGCTGAATACTAAGAATCTTAGCAGTTGGCATAAATATGGATATCTTTAGTTGTTGTAAATCATCTTTCAGAATCTGCTACATCAGCAGTTTACATTTGGTCAGACCTGCTGAGATAGCTTCCAAGGTCATTCAGGGAAAATTCCTCACTTCCATCCAATTCCCCTCCCCCACCCCTCCTCCAGACACGTACTCTCTTATATGGCTTTTTGTGGTAAATTCGAACCTCGTCTGATATTTGTAAGACCCCAAATTCTCCTATGGGACAAGAAGAGCATGAAAAACTATGATTTAAAAACATGTTATATTTCGGCTATTTGATACTAGTATTTCAAACAATGGATGTGATTGACGAGTGAGTGCAAAATAGAAGACAGGAACAAGTTAGATAAGTAGCTGATGACTGGCTGAAATGATGAAAATAAGAGCGTTAGTTTGCGGTCCTATCTGATTCCAACTAGAGGTAAACCATTTCATTTCTTTCCAGGATCACCCTGGCGCTATCATGGAGCCTCAGTACCTAGGGAAGAGAGTGCCTTGGAAGAAGAGCAGTGTCAGTCCTATGAAGCGGCCGCAGAAACTCTCGCTGTCTTCAAGGCAGATTGCTGGTCACTGGGCTGAAGAAGCTAGGCTGGAAGGAGGCAACCAAAGCCGAGCTTGGTTGTGTGCCATGCCATTTGCCACGCTTCTTTTTCCAGCTCCAGCGCCCTGTCCCGGCACAGGCAAACAGTCCATTTTAAGAGAACCCCCTTTTCGTGCAAGCTGTGTGGGAAGTCCTTCACACGCAGGGAAACCCTTAAGGACCACATTAACGGGCACAACAACAGCCGGCCTCACCAGTGTCCCAGCTGCTGGCAGAAATTCACCTGTCGCTCCAATCTGCGAAGGCACATTCTGACCTGTAAAGGATTTCGTCTCATGTCTTAGGCTCTGTGCTGGCAGACCCAGTCTTCCAAGGCTTACCTAAACCTGTACAGGATTTAATATCACAGCATAGGTTCTACGCTACAGCTTAAAGCTGCCAAGGCATATTTTGGCTTGTGAAGTGCTTGGTATTTTTTCATAGGGTCTGTGCTGACGGTTCCAATCTGCAAAGGATATTTTGGTGTTGGAAAGGTTCAAACATCATGTCAGTAAGTTCTTCTGTGCTGTCATCCCCAGTCTGCAAAGGGATACTGTAATTTTTTTTTCTCCTGTAGTTCCAGTTCCATCCATCCCCCATTGCTTGCCAAATATAGATCTGCCCTGTTCTTTCCATTGAGCGGCTGTAATCTTCTTTCCGACACCACATAGGCTCAAAGGGAAAGAAGTTTAAAGATTGAATACCAAATCATTTGGACCGAAAAGATCCTAAAATAACTAATTTTTTTTTTTAAAGAGAGCTAGACAAACTAGAGTACTGTTTGAAAAAAAAAAAAATGCTACATCCATCCCTCTGAAGAAAAAAAAAAGTAAAGGAAAAAAATGTTTGCCAGAGTCGCATCAAATTCAGCATGAAAATCTTAGTGTAACTTGATGTACATGTGTTTGCAAACTTTGTGGTCCTTTGACTGCATTGCAGTGACTCAGCACATTCACACTTCGGACACCAGGTTATTGTCACTCAAATTTGAACTCCATCGTCGTTTTGACATGTAGTAACTGACATCAGAATTGTGTGTAAATGATTAATGGTGCCTGGATTGCTAAATTGTCAACAGTAATGATAAACTGCTGTCCTTACAACGGTCAGTTATTGTTACACTCATTGCAAGGTGAAAAAAAAATTTGTGGTTTTTCTTGTGCAGCTCATCTGGAAGTAAGACGTATGGCTGCTGAAGAAATAGAGCTAGTCTCTCAAAATTTTGCGTCTTAAACCTCAACTCCTCCCCAAAATCAATGCAATAATGAAAATAAGTAACTGAACCTCAACAGGCAGAAGCAGGGGGATCAATGCTAGGCAAGCAATAGCAGATGGGCTGAAAGGTTGTAAAGGGGTTAATCTGTAAAGAGTTCAGTGCCTTGCCATAAGATCCAATCTGTGAAGGCGTACTTTAACCTGTAAAGGGTTAAAGTAACATCATGCTATATGTTCTTTGCTGACAACTCCAATCTGCAAAGGCCAAGTTTTAACCAATAAAGGATTCAGTGTTATGTGACTGATTTTGTGCTGGCAGTCATTAATGCAAAATGGCGTGTGCGATAGATTGATACGCTTAGTCTGGTAGTTTTGAATAAAAAATTTTTTAAATAAAAAACAACAAAAAAAGGGTTTACCAAGTCACAAAAAGAGGTAATACAAAGATCTTTTAATTAAAAAAAGTTATTGGCCTTGTTCCATCCAGTAAGGAACTTTGTTAGGTTGTTGACATGGAGCTTTTTAAAATCTTTTTTGACAAATTAAAAATGTACAGGTCGTTCTCACAGTTTTTGCTTTCTTTGAAGGGTTGTTCGGCCCTGTTTTTGTATGTTCATTGATAGTTCATTGTGATTTTTTAGTCTCACATTTTACTTCCATTTCCAGAAAGAAAAAAAAAACTCACAATATGTTTGTAAACAAGAAAGGAAAAACTGTGCAAATTAGACATTTAAGTCCATTGGAACTTGGTGGGTCTTTCGTCAACTGGATATGGTTTTATTTTCAAAGATTGTTGAAAGTTATTACCAAAGAAATGGGAGTTGCTTGAGGTAGGATGTAATCCTATTCACCAGTTTTTTGTTTTTGTATTTGATCAGTTTAGATAGTTTGTGTGTGTGTGTGTGTGTGTGTGTGTGTGTGTGACTGTGAGTGTGTACTGGGAGTGTGTTGCATTGTTTACACATATTCATGTATTTGTCTTGTTTGTTTGTGTGTGTGTGTGTGTGTGTGTGTTGTTGTTGTTGTTTGTTGTTTTAGTGGTGGGAGGATGGATTGCCATGCTCAGTCTCATTTAATCTGCAGAAACATGTGACCCCTCTTTGAGAAACTGAAACATACTCCTTTTAACAATGATTAAGAAATGAGAGATGTACCTGGACAGTGTACAAATCATCTTTGATCCACCAGAGTACACAGAGACATCATGGCCTCTATTACAACGCACACAGTTTTTTTTTTTTTTGTTGGAATTGTTTCCACTGTCGGTCATCCTGCCATGCCCACTCTGGATTGCTTGCATCTATGGAAGAATGACGTTTCTGACTTTCCACCATGAAACCAGTCACTTGCAACCTCTCGGTGTTTGCCTCTAGCAGCTAAGTAGAAAGTAGAAAGTAAGGGTATGATGGGTTGTTGTAGGATTTTAGTTGAAACCAATACTTTGGCTGTCATCAGTAAATTTCAATACTTTGCATCTGTGTTATGATGCCTTTTTCCTGCCCAACAGTCAAATATTGTATTTGTGACTTGGTTCTTGATTTTTTCTCATCCTGCATACCGGAGAGATGTATCGTCTTCTACATCCTGTTTTCAAACATATTCCACCATTAGAAATGGCATCTAAATTATGCATGAGATTCAGCAAACGAAAAAAGGTTCTGAGTACAGCATGTACAAGAGCCCCAGGGCAATGGAAGAATTATTTCTGATCAAATACTGTTTTAAAAAAAAACCCACACATCTGATACACAGTGATAGGTTAATAGAAATAAATGCAGACAGAAAACAACAAAAAATGCAGATGGTATTGTGTTGTGATTGTACACTCTGGCAAGGGAGGTTGAACGGCATACAGAGGAATCCTCTTTGATTAGGTTATGCTACAGAGTACAGTACATTGCCTTGCCCTGCATCTTACAGCGATGTACGACACTACATTTCACTACGTTATTCAACACTTCTCTGTAATACAATAACACATCATGATAACAGTACATTTCGCAGGGCTGTGATACTCTTCAGTGCACTGCACTGTGCTCTACTACATTACACTGCACTTCAGTGTATAACACTACAATACAATACATTACAGTATGATTACTCACATCAGGCACAATTGTACAAACAACTTCCTGCTAACAGCGTGAAAACATTTGGATTTTTTAAGGACCTAAGAATATTTATCAGCTGGTCTGGTTATCATGTGACTTCGAGAAAAAAGTGTTTTTGGTCAGTCTTGTGGTGTGTGAAAATCAATTGTGCTCTGAGCACAGAGATTTGAACACATATAGAATGGTTTATGTAACATGCTTTCAGCCACAATATGGCCATGGCTAGTCATCACGGTGATAATCAGCAGAAACTGAACCAGCATAAACAGAATGGAGACTCCCCCCCCAAGATTGTTATAACTCGCCAACAATCTTTCACATAGCAGTGTGCAAGCTGATAGAAACAAGTGATTTTCTGAAGTGCTTTAGCTCTGTGGTCTGTGGAAGTGTATAAGGTATCCTGTATAATGGACTTGTCCTCTTATATGGATGCTTCCGAGTGTTAATTGAAATCTGTCTTGTTAGAAGTAGATGGTGTTTGTTACGTTTTCATAGTAATACGGTTATTCTGATTAAGGTCTGCTAAGCTATTTTTGAGCTTGAAATTACATTGTTTGCTACTAAGAAATGGGGGACCCTCAAACCTCTGAAACAACCACTTCTCTTTGCAATGGTGGCTTGCACTGACCTAGTTTTTTGCATATTTTTCCAGGGGTACCATTTTGCTATGTGGGGACAGGTGCCAATACTGCCCTCCTAGAGTCAGCTGGAGCAGGGAAATTTCATCCTATGGGTCATGGAGTAGGATTTACTGCCATTCGAGATTTCACAGAAAAATTCCGCTGTGACCTTTGCAGTGGTGGCTTTTCTTCCTCCAGCGGACTATGGAAGCATAGAAATACAGTTCACTTCCAAAAAAGGAATTACGTTTGCACATTTTGTGGGAAGGGGTTTCTTGACAAAGCCAAACACTCGGACCACATCAACAGCCATAAAAAGATTCAGGCGCATCAATGCCCCCACTGTCCTCGGCGCTTCACCCACAAGCCCAGCCTGTGTTTCCACATTCGCAGCAAGCACCGGCCACAAACTGTGCCCAGTGGATTGTGATTGAAAAGAGAAAGGAGTCACTGACATTGTGGAAGAACAGACTGGTGGCCAAGTGTTGGTACCTGGTGTTGCTTGTCTTGCCTATCATTTCAAGCGTTGGGTTAGCTGGCTGTGTTGCCACCAGAGCACATAAGTTCTTGCATGCTTTATTGTGGTGTCTGTTCACGCCTTTCATGTTTCATGTGCATTGTCCACCATGACATTAGAGAAATACGTAGAAAAAGGAAATGGTAAATGGAGACCCTAGAAGCATGTTTATGAGTTGATCACACAATCAGTCCTCAGATCTGGCAGTTGCTGAAAGATCAGTCTCTTTGTAGAATGCGCTTTATGTTTCATGATTCATGCCGTTTATGAGTCGGGCATGTAAAATGGGCCGCACATTGTGCTTCCAGGGCCAAACCAAAGCAGCCCTGGAACTCGGGACAGGCAGATATATCCTGCTTCACCTGACCACGGGGAGGGGCCACGTCTTGGAATCTGGCCGTCCTGGGGTCAGGGGGCGGCTTTCCCCTTCTACTGTCACTCTGTCAGTTACCAGACTCCAGTCAAAGGGAAAAAGATCCATCAGTGCAACTTTTGCGAAGCGCGCTTTGTCTCCGAGAGTGGTCTGTGGAAGCACACCAACAAGACTCATCTGAAGAAAGCCACCTACGTCTGCCCTTTCTGTGGGAAGGGGTACTTTGACAAAAGCCGCCACCAGGATCACATCGCCAAGGCGCACAACAAAACCAATCCCACAAATGTCCGTTGTGCCCCAGCTGGTTTGCCTACAAGTCCAGCCTGGCCCCACACCTCCGAGACCATCACAGAGAGGGGCCGCATCAGGGAGGGTATCTCTGGGGGTGGGCTGGAGGGGACACAGTGACAGGATGAAGCAGATCTCATTGCCGGTGCTGTCTCTAAAAAAATATAGTTTTTCTTTTTCTTTTTTTTTTTTTTTTTCTGTTTTTCCCATTTTCCCTACTTCACTCTTTTTCAGCCCGTTCTCTTTCCTTCTGCTCCCTCACTTTTTCCCCCCAAGTCCTCCCACCAGTTTGTTTGTTCATTTCCTTGTTTTTCCTTTTTTTTTCTTTTGCTGATTCTAGCTGCACATTCACTCACTCACTCACATGTGTGTTCGCAGACACACACATATACACATGCACACACACGCATATGCATGCACACACACGCATACAGAAGTAATTGTAAATTACAGAGTTCTTTTTAATGCCTGCACCCAACACCGTTTTTCTTCTTATCTCTTCCATCACCCACCCTGCCTCAACCATTCTTACATTTGTCCTCGACTGAACAACAAACAACAACAAAGAAACAAACAAAAAGGGCAGTATGACCAGAATACTGTTAACTACTTGTAACTCCATTATTATTAACAACTTGACAGAGTAACAGACTTGGATGAGACCAATTTCAGTGACCCCGAGTGAAGTGTTGTGTTTGGACTGAAGTCATTAGTCCTCTGAAATAATCAGGGATTTTTTTATTTATTTTTTTTTTTTTAGATTGAAATTGGACTTTTTCTCAGAATTACTTCTGATTCTAGATTTTTTAGGGTTTACCGAGTGATAAAAAAAAAAAGTTGTTGGCTGAAGAAATCTTTTTTAATATCTTGAAGAGGAATAGTGGAGTGTGTCTGAGTGTATGTACGTTGTATCTGATTTTGGTTCCAGTTTGCAAAGGGAGGTCAAAAGTTTCACTGTTCATATATTTTTGTTCTTGTTTGTTTACTTTTTGTTTGTTTGGATTTGTGTGTGGGTTACTGGGTTTCAGTGCCATTTGATTGAATTCAGTGAAACCTAACATGCAGATTTAATGTCAAGAATTATCACAACTGAGAGGTTCTAGTGTTTCACAAGGGAGATAATTGTTCTGTCAAAAAGACAGTTAACATGGTTTGCTCAAGGTGGCATCCACCGATGGGTCTAGGAGTTAAAAATCGTGTGAAAAAATTTGATCATAATTATGTTTGTACTTACAGATACGTCATGAGAACTGGGTTGATGTCAGACAGAAGCGCTGGCTACTTTTTTTTCTCTCGGAAGTTTTGATTGCCAGTACTTACCTCCTTTTAGAATGCCGGGTGACTTCGTTGTTTCCTTCAACTGTTGTTTATTCCTTCGTGTCTTCTTGAGGGGTTTGCTACTCTTTCTCCTAGAACTGATGGTTATTTCTTTTTTTTTTATTGATTTTTTTTTTAGATGGGTAGGGCTACTTTTGTTTACCATAAGTGTTGGTAACTCCTTTTGTTTCTTCTTCAAGGGTTTGATACTTTGTTTTACTTGAACTGTTGGGCTTTTTTTTGTTTATTTTAAAGGATTGGGTGCATTGCATTTCTAGAACTGTTGATTACTTTTCTTTCATAGTATGCCATTTTGTTTCACCAGTATTGTCAGCTATTTTTCTTGTAGAAGAGTTGGTTGCTTTGTTTAACTAGAATGGTTGGTTACTTTTCGCTTACTTTTCTCTTAGAAGAGCTGGCTACTTTGTCTTACTAGAATTGTTGCTGAATCTTTCTGTTAGGAGGGTTGGGCTTTTTGTCAAACTGGAATTGTTGCTTTTTTTTTTTTTTTTGTTAGGGTTGGCCTCTCTGTTTCTCTAGAACTGTTGGGTTATTTTTCGTTTAGAAGAAGCGTTGCCTACTTTCATTTCCCAGAACTGGTGGGTACTTCTTTGCTTTCTCCTAAAGGTTGTCTGAACAACTGTTGGTTACTTCTTTCCTCTTTAAGAGTTGTCTCCTTTGTCCCATGAAACTGTTTGTTACATTCTGATTCTTACAGAAAGCTGGTAACCTTGAAAAAAACACACGCACACACACACACACACACACACACACACACACTGTATGTCCCCCATTAGTGCAGTGTCTTCCAATTAACTACAGGGGATGTTGTTGGGGTTTGAGTTTGTTTTTTAATACTGATGAGCAAGTGTCCATAATTCACTGTTTACTTCATCTTTAATATCAGGAGCTCTTTTTTTTGTTATGTTTTTTTTTCCCCATTTATTTCGTGTTTTTTTACATCATTAAAGCCTGTAGCGCACACATGCTTGTGCGTTAATGTTTCCATGCATAGGTACGTACAATGTGCAATAAACTGCAGGTTTTTTTTTTGTTTTGCAATTTTTGTACGAGTGACACAGTGTTGTTCATAATCTGGATTGTCATGATTTAAAGAAAATGAAAATGAATGTATGTTTTGTGCGTTATTTTGTGAATTTTTTTTTCCTTTTTTTTTTTTTTTTTTTTTTTCTATCCCTTTTTTTTTTTTAATGACAAATCCTTTTATCAGCCTCAACCTTAAATAGATGGCATAATATGAACTTTCTTTGAGCTGGGTTTTTGACTCTGAAATAAATGGGAAATGGCCAGATACATATTGAATTTGTTGAGTCTTTACTGTGGTTTGTGCAAGTTCTGTTCTGTCTTGATGCTCAAACTTTTTTTATTCTCTTTTCTTACCTCACCATGCGGGGCACCAGTTGCATCAGCTGAATGAAATGAATGGATAAACAACAACAACAAGAAAAGTAAATAAATGAAATAAGAAAGTAGATAAGTAAAATGGAAAAAAAAAAGAATTAAGGAAGTGAAATTAAAAGAATAAAGTAGCAAATTCATTCTCTTCTCTCTCTCTCTCTCTCTCTCTCTCTCTCTCTCTCCCTCCCTCCCTCCCTCTCTCTCTCTCTCTCTCTCTCTCTCTCTCTCCCTCCTCCCCTCTCCCTCTCCCTCTCTCTCTCTCTCTCTCTCTCTCTCTCTCTCTCTCCCTCCCCCCTCTCTCTCTCTCTCTCTCTCTCTCTCTCCTCTCCAGTCACTCCCCTCACCCTCATTCCCACCCCAGTGTACCAGTCTATAACCCTTGTAGTTCTCTGTTTGACTCAAATGGATAATAGAAGGGGGATGGAGAGAGGTAATAGAATGAGAGGGGGTAAAATTCAGGTCTAGAAAGAGCATACAACGTTTAGTGCAGTACTAAAGAAAAAGATGGGGAATCACTGTGATGTTGGTGTGTATGCAAGGAATGACATATCAGTGAAGGAAAAATCATAAATGTCGCTGTGAAAATCTGCAAGTTATCCATAATTCGGGGCAAGATAAGTTACCCATAGGTTTGGGCAACATACAGCCAGTCCCTTGGTTCCTACGAGGATGGAGCAAGTACTGTTACAAATAGTCATAGAATAAAACACCCCTACAAAATGAATGGAAAATAAAATGACTGTGAATAGAGGATAAAGAAAATGATCAGAAATAAGAAAATGCCGGTTGTAGAACATAGTACACAAATGTTATTTCCGTAGATGAGGATATGATTGAAATAAAGACAGCAACTGAATTACAAAGACTGTAGAACACAGGCATGTATCTTCCATTATCATTTGAACTCGTGTGGGCAGTATAACCAAATGTGAGCAATGTAAAACTGTGTGATTACAAACACTGTACAGAAGATGCATAGTAGTTACTAGAATCACGATGATACAAGTGCAAGAAACGACAAGCAGATGAAGAACCTACTGTGGCAAAAACGATTCTTGTTGAGAATAATAGGGAAGAAACAAGCTGTAAACAAAAGGGAAAAGTTAGACAGGCAGTTGTATGGGAAAGAGATCAAACAGTGTGAGCACAGATACAGAAGTAAATGAGACAGAAGAGACAATGAAGCAGGCCTCCCCGGCCACCCACCCCTGGCCTTCCTGCTGTCCCCTGTCAGTCACCTTACCCTGGCCACTGTCTGCTTCCAGGTTCGGCTCTCCCTCACCACAGTGTGGAACCAACCTCTCAGAGCCGTCCCGCCCCTCTGGAATCCCCTGGAAACCCACAACCTAGGACTGCATGCGCCTTCCCCACCTTGTCAGGGAATGTCACTAAACCTCCAAAGGGAATTAACTCCAGGCATCCAACTCTTGGTGACTTTGTAGGTGGTGTTCCTCCACTGCGTGCCAGACTCAGTGAAAAGGAGACCGGCTTGACCCCGACGATTCTCTTGTGTGAATTTTGTAACGCGTCTTTCACCTCTTCGGGAGGCCTGTCGCTGCATAAGGCCAGTGTGCATTTCAACAGGAAGTTTGTCTGCAGCATCTGTGGGAAGAACTTTACGCGGAAAGAGAATCTATCTCGTCATCACATCGGCACTCATGCAAAACTCTTGACAAAGTGTAGACTGGTTTGTGCTGTTTGTTAAAGTATCCTGATGATGACCTGATGTGAGTTCCCACTTTTATGCAGTGTTTACAGTCTCCTCATGTGGAAGTCATGGGTTCAGTGAAGAATACTAGGCAGGTTTGAACATTGTGATCCAAAACTTCCTCCTGACCATGCCTTAAAACCTTTTACAATCCATCAAGCATTAGGTGGAAGGGTTCCATGGGCTGTGGATCAGTGGATACTTTTATATATTCTGGTTAGTTTTCAGCCCCAAATCACTCATACGTTGATCCCAGCACAGCCCACCAGATGGGAAATCAAAGCTGTTTGTTTGTGCCCACCAAAACTGGCCTCAGCTTATTGCCACATTTAGCTTTGGTATGTACACACCTACAGTGAATGAACTTTTATGGTTAAGTCAACCAGTGAAAGACTGGTGTTAACTCAGCCATTACACAGCTATATGGTGCTGTGTGTGCTTAAAAAGTTAGATATATAGCTCCAGACTCTTCAACAGAGTGTTTAACCGTTTTGCTGTCTAGGAATTAAGCTTAAAGTTTAATCCTATTTGCCAGGGTCCCCCCCCCCCCCCCCCCCCCCCCCTCCAAAAACAAAAACAAACAACAAAAAAAACAAACAAGTATATATTTTCAAACAATTCTGCTGACTTTCTCACTGACGAAAATGAGATTACCAACTATCAGTAGAATCTAGAGACTTCAACTCGCTGAAAATATCCTCTGTTTTGTAAACAGTATAAATATAAATTGGGGAATATTCCGTACTTCCCCATGACAAGTATACTTGACAGCCATGGCAGCGAAGAGTACATGCCCTTGCCGTCGAGTTATCTCATCAAGTTAGGCACCGAAGGGGTAAAAAGAAAAGGAAAGAGAGCAGAGAGGCTGATAGTGCTGCACTGGGCATCACTTCTGAACTCATTATGCATACATTGCAAAGAATGGCTTCCTCATTATCTCACTTGAACTCATTATATATGCAAAGATGCAAAGCATTGCTTGGTTACCACTTCACCTGAACTCATTTTGTATGTATTTGAAGTATCTTTTCAGCGTCATTTTGTCTTTCAAAGATAAGTGAATGTCCTGACCTTTATTTTCTGAATAGTTCTTAAACCTTGATTTTTAGAAACAAACAAATGAGCAAACAAAAGCAGTCTGTTTTGCTGTCTGTGAAATTTTTTTTTGATGAGATGATGCTCACAGAAACCTTGTAACAGTTTTAAGTTCATCAAAAAAGCGCCACAGGGTGTAGCTGACTCATCACTTTACACTGCACCACATCTGATAAGTTATGATATTTGGTATCTGTATGGAGTGAAATGAGCTAACTAAATATAACAAGTTAAAAGATTGGGAGTAAGTTCAGGTCAAGACTCATGGGAAAAGCTTAACAGTTGTCTGACCAGTGCATTAACCTGTCAGTAACCCAGCCAGGCTATGAGTGCCTAAATGGTCCAGCATACACTTTACAACTACTAAAAAAAAGATGGCTGTGAGGATGGAAGCAGATGAAACTTGCCCCCCTAATGTGAAATGTTTTGAGTGGAAATACTTCATTGCAAGGCGGGGGAAACAAAAAGAAACTTGCTTTTTTTTTTTTTCCTCTCTCCTTTCTTTTTTTCTGGTGGATATTCTTTGTACATCTGATCATCATTCTGACAAAAGTTCTAATGGTGATAGTAGATGTGGTCAGTGAATCACATCAAAGTCAGGAATGGATGTCTGTTAGATAAAACTGACTCATGTAAGCAAAGGTGTCTGATTGTTATGGACTAGTTTTGTTGCAGAATGATCTTTATTTGATACTGAATGCAAAACAAATGTGCAGTCAATAAAAGAATGAAAACAGAGATTGGGATTTTCTTTCTTTCTTTTTTTTTCTTTCTTTTGTTGTTGTTGTTGTGGAAAAAATTGTTAGGCATTCAGAGCCACTGTAAGATTAGTAAAACTTGTGGTGGGTGGGGTGTATGTGAGAGAGAGAATTAAATCATTGGTAAAATGTTTGCTTGTGTCCGTGCATATTGCACTTACTTCCCAGTGGTTGCATATATGTAAGAGAAATTAAGTATCACAAACATGAAGTGATGCTCTTCAAACACATTTCCTCCCTTTTGCCTCGTTTATTTATACTAAAACTCTCACAATAGAGAAAATTTTGTCTTCTCCTTTGCAAACAAACAAACAAATAAATAAATAAAAATAAAAACAAATAAATAAATAAAGTATGAATCTTAGAGGTTGTAAGAAGGAAGTTCTAGTAATATATTTACAGCAAGTCTACTTGCATGTAAGAGAAAATTTCATTTTCATTTACAGAATATGTTCCTTTGAACTTTTAAAGGAAATGAATAAACAAACAAACAAATCTGTGAAATGGGCACAGTTATCTCGTCGGGAAAAAAAGGTAATAACTTTCATTCTGTCCAAAGAAGGCCCTGTTGCTTGTGAATCTTTAAGGTTTTGTTTTAATTGTCTTTGGATCTCGCATGTTGACTGCAGCTCCTCTTTTTGCTTTTTGGATATGTTAACTACATGTAGATTTCTGAGTCCATCTTGTTCTTGCATTGACAAAGACATCTTCTGTTTATTTCTCAATCAGAAGAGAAAATTAAGACAGCAATTTTAAGGCGGTTTTATTTTCATAAATCCACCTAGGGTGTTAATTAACAACAACAAGAAATACAAACATAAGATGAATAAAAAGTGTGGTATCAGAAACACAAGAACAAAATGGGTACAAACATTTTCAGTTCAGAAAAAAACAACAACCAGCCAACCAAACAAATAAATCATCCAACACAAACAAAACAACAGAACAAAATCTTATCGACAACTTGGGCTGTTTTTGCAAATCATAGAGATGAAGAGAGGATTGCTTGAGAAGCAGTTTTTGCTCTTCAATAAAAACAGAAAATTTTTCTTCACATTTGGATTTATACCAAAATATGTTGGTAAAGATGTATCAGTGCATTTGGATAAATGTTTATTCCCGGTGCGTTTAAAAACATGAGTTCACAAATGAACTACTTTTTCAGCAACGTCATGGGTAAAAACCCGTACCGCATTCTTTCATTGCCTGGGGATGTTTATATTTACAGACTGGGTTTACTAGTATTGTTCTTAATTTCACAAAAGTAATTTCACTGTAGCAAACACATACAGGAAAGGTGAGATGGGAGTCTTATCCAAAATTTCGCTGTATCACCTTGTAATTTATGCACATGCTGTTTGTTGTCACGAGTCCATACCTTCTTTGTAAAATATCTGGTGTTTCAAACAATGAATAACTTTTAACTGTACCAGATGCATATCAAAATTGTTTTGGTTTGGCTGAAAATAACCTATTCTTAATTTGTTTTAGTCAGTTTGGATACTTTTTTATAAATACTTGCTTTCATGGATATTGGTGCCACAGATTAAAAAAAAAGACATTTGCATGTAAAGGAAAACTTTTTCTACAGTTTTGTCCTGTAATAAGCTTAAACCACAAAATAAACATTCTTGTTTCCACAGGAACTGGGTGCATAAAGGTCTCCCCAAATACTGAGAGGGAGTGGAGTGTCTAAGTTTAAGGATTGGTAACATTTCATCTGTAATTTTTCTTTAATATTAAACATATAGAAAGCCCGTTCTTAAAACTGTGTTTAAGAATAGGAAAAACTTTTTTTTAGAACAAATTAGTCATTAACTTTAGTTGGTGAGGGCCTTGTGTGGTCAGCTGGGCTGTAAGAAGTCTGGCACCGAACACAATTTCAGTTGGCTGATTTCTTTTCTTTTAAGCACCAAACTGCTTGAGACATAATCATATAAAAATCACCCCTGTTACCATAATTAAGCAGAAGCCTTAGGTATAAAGTTCACTTGCATCCTGAAGTGGCTGTGTGTGTTTTTCCAGGAGGTGTGTGGGGGCAGTATGACCTGCATCAGTCAGACTTCCAACAATACCCCCAGATCGAAGGGAATGACACCCCCTTTCCTCACTAACAGAAGGGTCAGAGCTTGAAGTGAAGTACTTCTCTGGACCCCGGGAAGGCTCCGTGTGACTCCATGATAAACAGTATGGAGCAGTCTTGGAGAGCTCAGAACGCATCTGTCTCGTCCAGCAAGAAATCCGCGCCTTCAGACTTTGCCTACTGTCCAACAAAAGAGCGGAGGACGATCTCCGAGGTCCAGTCCAAGATTCTGCTGTGTGAATTCTGTGATGCCTCCTTCACCTCAGCTGGTGGCCTGTCTCTACATAAAGGCAGTGTGCACTTCCAGAGGAAGTTTGTATGCAGCATCTGTGGGAAGAAGTTCACACACGAAAAGAAAAACTGAAATATCATATGAACTCGCACAACAGACCCGCAGCTGTAGATTGGCTTTGTCAGCAGCTGTTTACAGCATTTATATATAAGTTTAGGGTTTCTTGGTCAGTTGTACTTGTAGCATCACCTGGTAATCAGCAAGATAGCATGATATTTGATGTAAGCTCAAGTGACATCAGAACTTTGTACGAAAATCTAAAGTATTTACTGGATCATTCTACCTTGCTCTCCATCTCCTGTTCACCATTGTTTTGTGTTACAAATAAACCCTTTGCATGCTTTCCTCCATCATCAGGAAGGGACACTATCATTTTTCTGCTTTTGTTGCCCAAGTATTACGTTTTTCTCATAAAATGGATGTTCCTTTGTCAAGAATTTTTTCTTAATTATTTGCTGTTGATAAAAAAAAGTACATGGAACCTTTTTTTTTTTCAAAATTGTCCTGCTTGTACATATTTCTTAACATTCATCATTTTGCATTGACATGGTCTCTACAAAACTACCATGTCACTTGGAAGCCAAATATGTGGCGTTTTTGTCTCATGTCATGAGACAACATGATTGACATATTTCAGAGTAAATCTTAAGGTTCATAGAATGAAATTACATGCATATGATCTTCCTGACAAACAAGTGACAGGCGATTCCTGTGTGTTTCCAGGAGGGTGGAGTACATTGAACATGCACCCCACAGCCAGAGGTCAAGCACTTGCCCCTGGTGCAGACCTGACCTCACTGCCTTTGATTCCAGGAGATTTAGCAGCAAGTTCAGAGAAGCTGACCACCGTGTCCAAAACCTCTATTCCATTGAATCCAAGAACAAGTGGCAAAGATGCCAAGATTTTGCTGTGTGAATACTGTGATGCGTCGTTCACCTCCTCCAGTGGACTCTACTACCACAAAGCCAGCATGCACCTGCAGAAAAAGTTTGTCTGCACCATCTGTGGCAAGGTGTTGAGACGGAAAGAGAACTTGATGCACCACATGAAGACCCACAACAATCCCATGTCTACTGAGTGCCCATACTGCCATGTCTGTTTCGGAGCCAAACATATCAGCAGCCATATTGTGGAAAATCATCGGGAAGAAATGATGAAAGGAACACTCAATCTGTAGTTCCCACAACTGTTTGCCATTTAGATGGGGTACTCCCCGTACCCCATTTACAGCAAGACCAGACCTTGAAGAGAGGACTTTTTATCCTGATTCAAGAGACTTTTTGTGATTCATGAAGTGCGACATAAACCAGTCGTGATTGGTTCAGAACATGTGTGTTTTTTCCAATGTGAAACAAGTCCATCAGAGTTCACTTTCTGTTCAACAAAAGAACGAAAGGTGATGTCAAAGACTCAGTCCTCAATTCTGTTATATGAATTTTGTGATGCCTCCTTCACCTGGGCAAGTGGTCTGTTTTTACATGACGGCAGTATGCGCTTCAGAGGAAGTTGGTCTGCAGCATCGATGGGTAGAAATTCCCATATAAGGAAAAGCTGAAACATTATCTGTATATTTGCACAATGGACGGAGGTATAGTTTGCCTTTGATCAAAAGCTTTTTATTGCATTAGGTTAATAACATTTTCCATGAGTTAAGGCGTAATGCTCAGTACGATTAGGAAAGTCAAGTGACATAACATTGTAAGAAAGTTTGGGAACAGGATCGTTCTACTCTTCACAATCTCTGTTCACAGTTGTTGAGCATTGTGATCATCCCATTGCTACGCTTTCCTCCTCATCAGGCAGGGGCACAATCATTTCTCCATTTCTGTGTCCCCACCATCACTTACATTGTCACTTGAAGGCCACTCATTTGTCAGGCATGTCTGTTGGGCAATCGACACTCCAGTGAGAGACATCGTAACTCATTTTAAATGGTCATACTTTTATCTTTTGCCCAGTCATCATTTTACCTTTGCATTCTGCATCAACAAAACCAGCAGAGAGTGGGAGATATTTTCTACTAAGTGAACAAATGCAGTAGATGGTATAATTCAGAGTAACTTTGGTAGGCCTGTAAAACTATGTGTGCGCGCTCTCTCTCTCCAGACAAACTAGTGACAGCCAATTCCTGTGTGTTTCCAGGAGCATGGAGTGCTTTGAGCATACATGCCACAGCCAGAGGTCAAGCACTTGCCCCTGGTGCAGACCTGGAGATTTAGCAGCAAACACGAAGAAGCTGACTGCCGTGTCCAAAACTTCCATTCCATTGAATCCAAGAACAAGTGGCAAAGACGCCAAGATTTTGCTGTGTGAATACTGTGATGCGTCGTTCACCTCCTCCAGTGGACTCTACTACCACACAAGCCAGCATGCACCTGCAGAAAAAGTTTGTCTGCACCATCTGTGGCAAGGTGTTGAGACGGAAAGAGAACTTGATGCACCACATGAAGACCCACAACAATCCCACGTCCACTGAGTGCCCCTACTGCCATGTCTACTTGGCGCTAAACACATCAGCAACCACATTAAAGAAAATCATAGGGAGGAGATGATGGAAGGAACTCTCAAGCAGTAGTTTGATAAGCACTTCAAATTTTCGCTTCACAAAACGCTTAGTATCCAAACTACTTCCATAAAACGTTGACCCCTTTACTAGTAAAGCATAGCACTGCCAGTCCACCCAAACAGCTTTTGTCATATATACACCACAGTGAGGCTTTGTTCCTTTGCAAAGGTGACCTGCAGTATGTGTAGCAATATGTTGTTCTCCCTACACAAAAAGTGCTGATTTTGTAATACTGCTACTGCATGGCCATCATTTAGTACAATAAAGGTGAATTTCTCTCTGTCTCTCTATCTCTCTGTATCTGTGTGTCTCTCTGTCTGTGTGTGTGTGTGTGTCTCTCTCTCTCATCATGTGATTCAGTTCAGTCTGCCTGTCTGTCTTTCTTCCCCCCCCCCCCCCCCCCCCCCCCCCTCTCTCTCTCTCTCTCTCTCTCACTATCTTTTCACGCTGATTTTGTGAATTACTAGTTCCATTTCCTCCTGGCATCAGACTTTGAAGATCAAAGTGAATGGAAACTGTATCAACTCGTTTTCTCACGTGGTCAGTCTCTTCCTTTCCTTGTATCAGGAGTTCTCCTCAAGAGCAACATGATTGAAGTTGTGAAGACTCCCTGTCAGTATGGTCATCTTGCATGTTTAGGATGGATGAGAACATGGACGGGAAACAGACTACCCATGGTAACCAGGGTAAAGAGAAACATCTACCACATGAACCAACTGTTGACTCCTAATATTAGAACATTTTGTTGAAGAAAAACAGTTGGCCCAGTCTTCTTTTTTCTCATCATTGATTTTCGTCCCGCAAGAGCATTACTTTACTGGGGACACAAAAAAAAAAAAATAATGTCACATTGACATGACAGCCTGAAGTGTATGTAAATAAGAATGCTCCTCGGATCTCCCAGAGGTGGCTTTCCTTCTGTCCTGAAGTTTTTGCCTTCATCAGTACTGAGTGTACCTTTTGTTGTTTTCTAGAGATTTTTTCTTCAGAGTTTTCATGGCTCCTGTCCAGTAAGCAGTCTTAGAAAGATTATGACCAGTTGGAACACCTGTTCTCTGAATATATGCTGTGTCTGCATGGAAATCCTTGAACACGCTTGACAGGTCCACTTTATGAACAGCATGCATGTTGGCGTAGACTGTAAGGATGGACATGGGGGGGGGGGGGTCTGTCTCTCTGTCTGGTCTCAGGATATTTGTTAGTGCAGTCAGTATCTACACGTGTTGATTTGTAAAGTATTTAGGTTCACCTTGCTGAGAAAGGGTCAAATAGTCATGAAGATTCCGTCATGCTGATCTGAAACCCAAAGCTCAGGCTTGCGCCAAGGGCTTCTGGCAAGAGGAATAGAATATGCAGTCGGATTACAAACTCTTTCAAGTCTGTCCAGAACTCTAAAGGTTTTACACTCTGCCTCTGGTGGCCATGCAGAAAAAAAAAAATTACACTGATGCAGACAAGCTATTCATTTTACTCCCCATTTCGTTTGGAAGAGCTCTGTGGTGCGTTCCATGTGATGTGCCCACCGCTGTAAGCATGTTCTTGTAGACTGTAGAACTTCCATGATGTCAGATGTACATACTTACAGCAAACACCGTGAAAATTATATTCGGAGATATTTCCACCTGATATGGGTTTTTTTTTTTTTTTTAGCTCCTGAAAGAAATGAAAATATTTTTCATCTGATCTCAGATTTTACAGAAGAAAGATTTTTTTTTTTTTTTTTAAAGCGATTTTCCTGGTTTTAAAAGGTCTGTTTTAAAGAGTTGTTGATTCTTTTCTTATCTGTTCATTTGTTTTCTTTTAAAGATCTGTGTAGAGCATTGCTTGAGCAGATCCAAGTCCTAGGTTACAAGCGACAGGGCAGAGGCAGTATAGCCAGTCCAATCTTTCAAGGATAGCTGATCGGTGTATGACATCTGTTCCACCTAATCATGTAATTTTGTAAAACATCATGCTTTTGGAGTAATGATCAGGTATGTTGTTGTTGTCGTACCCTGGCTAAAAGACTCCAGGGATCATCCGAACAGCCAAAGTACTTGAACACTATGGTACATCAGCTGGGGATGAGAACATTATGTGTGTGACCGTTTTTGATTACCCTGCCACATGGGCAGCCACACTCCGACTTCAGGAGATTTTGGAGACTGATAATGTTATGCTAGGAGCTTGTCACAACTGAAGACAATCCCTGCATAACTATGCAGAGCATAACAACATTTTGATGTAGCCCTGGTGCTCTAGCCTATGTCAGTTGGCCTGACACAGCCTTAAGCCAAGGCAAAATGATCAGGTATGAAATTCTTTAACTTTTGCCAGAAAATCCGCTGACTTCATTTTTTGCCATCTACTGAAAATGAAAACAACTCTCCAATGAATAAAAGTATTCCAAAAGAAGTGCCCAGAAGCAGCAAGGTGTTGTGCCTGAACTGACAAGTAAGAACATTGAGGCTACCGTATTGTGGTACAGTCAAAAAAACACCACACACATGCTCAAACCAACGCGTGCATGAACACATGAAACCACTATGA
>JADBJO010000012.1:1560000-1585000 GCA_016801955.1 Conus betulinus
TTGCAGAGACTCGCATGCTTATACGAGCTTGCATGTGCGCAGGCATGTACTCACACACACACAGAGGTGTGTACACTCTCGTTATCAATATCATACAGCATCAGCCCATTACATACAGTAATCCTGCAGTCACTTTTGCTGCCTATCAATGTATTATATGCCTCTCTGTATCCCAGTCTGCCAGTCTCTCACTGTGTGTTTCTCTGTGTCTGCCAGTCTCTCACTGTGTGTTTCTCTGTGTCTGCCAGTCTCTCACTGTGTTTCTCTGTGTCTGTCAGTCTCTCACTGTGTGTTTTCTCTGTGTCTGTCAGTCTCTCACTGTGTGTTTGTCAGTGTCTGCCAGTCTCTCACTACGTGTTTTGTCTGTGTCTGCCAGTCTCTCTCAGTTTCGCTGTATCCCTGTTTCTGTCTGCTGCTCAATATCTTTTTCTTTTTATGTATTTCTGTTTTGCCTGTCTCTTGCTGTTTCTGTCTGTTTGTCTGTGTCTGTCTCTCTTTCTCCATATTTTTGACTCTGTATTTATGTGTTGGCCCATCTCTCAGTGTCCATGTTCCTCTGTACCTGCCTGTGTTCACAGTCTGTGTTTCCCAGTTTCCCTGTGTCTGCCCATGCGTTGTTCTCCCAGTTCTGTTTTTCCCCTTCACACATCGCCATTTCCTTATGTCTTTGCAGGGTTAGAAGGAAGCTATCCACGATTGTCAGATGCGTCTCAGTGGCCTACAGCCCCACCTCAGTCAGTCAAAGCCGTACATGAACAGTTATTCACAAAGTCCTGTCCATACTTTCAAGGTGATGGCTCATCCGCATCAGTTTGTGAAGGGTTGACTCTGAAATCAGAGGGCTCCAGCGACCAGTCAGCTTTTTACCCAAAGTCATCCAGACAGTACCCACCAGTCTGTGGCAGGGATGATGCAGACCACTCTGACGTCCCAAAAGGCTCACACCTCACGATCTTTGCCGCCAGTTCCGCAGCCCTGACCACCTCACTGGAGGATAAGAAATCGTGGTTTGTTCGCAGAGGTCCCAAACCGATGAGCACCACGTCCAGAGTCCTGCTGTGTGAGTTCTGCGATGCCTCCTTTCTTTCCATGACGGGCTTGAAGCAGCACAAGGACCTGGTCCACCTGAACAAGCCGGCGCACATGTGCCCTCTGTGCGGCAAGGGCTTCGCCAGCAAGGACCACTACATGGGCCACATGAACATGCACCGCAACATCAAGTCGCACCAGTGTCCGCTTTGCCCGCGCAAATTCTCCCACAAGTCTAGCCTCCGAAACCACATGAAAAAGCATTAGGGTCTGTGGGGTAGGTGGGTCGTTGCACTGTTCTGGGTTTATTTCGCTTGTCTGATGGTTTTCGTTTTTTTTTTTTTTTTTGCGTTTTGTTTTCATTTGTTTGTTTTCTTTTATTTGGATATTTTTCCCTTTTTTCTGTCTGGTTTTCACTTTTTTTTCTTTTTTTGTTTCCTTTAGTTATTTTTGTTTGAAATTGATTTAAGGTCAAAATGGGAAGTGCGAAAGGAGTTGTCAAAACATGAGCTTGCATGTACACATACACATGTGCACGTATGCCTACAGGCAAAACACACACACACACATACACTCAGTTTATTGTTATTATACCTTCATGCACACACATAAGGCATTCTTTAAAATTTAGGTAATCAGACACACATAATTTTATTGTGACATAATGTCTGTCGCATTTCTTTTTTAAAAATCATTTCTTCAATACATTCACATTGAAGAGAAAACACTGAGAGATCTCTCTCTCTACCCCCCCCCCCCCCCCCCCCCCCCCCCTTCTCAGCAATGATCCACCGCATCATACTGCAATCTCTTTCACCAGCACAGACACCTGTGATATTGCCCCACTCAGTTCTGTTTTTTTGTTTTCGTTTCTTTCCCCCCTTTTTTTCCCAACTTTCTGCATATATCAAGGTCTCTTTCCCATTCAAATTTTTCCCCCTCCCATCATTTCCTTATACTGTTGCAAGACACATCCCATCGTCTGTGTGATCCCATCTATTTTCCCATCTTGGGATGGTTTCTTTAGTTATTGTAGTACACATGGTTAAATCAGGGAATATTTTCCTTATCTTACCAGAGGACAGATAAGCTATTGTTCACATTGCATTACCATAGGGTGTCTTGGTGATTTGTTGTTGCTGATTTTTTTTTTTTTTTTACAAAATTTCCTGTGTGTTTTTAGAAGGTGTATTTTAATATGTTGTGTGGATTTTTTTTTTTTCTGAATGACTTGAGAATTGACTTTAACATGGTGATAGCCCTGATATGCCCCTTCACAGTCGACTGGGCTATAGGCAACTCTCTCTCTCTCTCTCTCTCTCTCTCTCACTCTCTCTCTCTCTCTCTCTCTGTTACTACAACATGCAGATTTGGGATCTCTTCTTTCCTCCAGTGTTTGACAACAGCCATTTTCTGTTTTGCATTAGTTCCAGAGTAAGCCACCTTCATGAACCATGTAGATGGGGGATGGGGGTGGTGGTGGTAGGGTGGTAGTGGGTGGTAGGGGTGGTATTGCAGGCTCTGTCGAGGACCACAGAAATGACATAGCTGTAAGCCAGGCTTCAGGGTCTCCTCTTTTCAGTGAACTGGAGATGACTTGATGTCAGGAGTACTGTGTAGTCTGCTGCTTCAGGGGTTGTGAGAGGTGGAACCCGGGTGGGGCTGTGTATGTGGGAGAGTCAGGATGAGTAATACAGTGTGAGAATAATGCAGTGGAGAGGAAAGGAAAGGAAAGACAAAATAGGCAATCTTCCGGATTCTATTTGTGTGTGACAAGTGTGTACTCTGCAGGAGACTGAGAGAGCCAAAGGGTCAATTGGAGGAATTAATTCATGGGCAGAGAGAGAGAAATGGAGATGCTGATTGCATAATCTAATACACCATAACAGCTGCAGTAAATGAGTTTGAAGGCCCCAGGGCGCATGCTGGGAAATTGCTCGGGGATGCTGGGAGTGGAGGGGCTGCGATGAGTGGAAAGGGATGGCTGGAGAGAGAGAGAGAGAGAGAGAGAGAGAGATGGGGAGGGGAGCGTGTGGGGCGAGGGGGGGAGGAGATAGAGGACTGTCCGTGATGTAGTCTTAGACAGCATTGCAGGGTGAGAACGGCATGCATGTTGTTGATGACCCATTTCTGATAGGTGTTTCACCATCAAGGATGCCCCCCCCCCCCCCCCCCCCCTTTTTTTTTTTTTTCTTTTTGCTTCTTTTTTTTTTTTTTCATTATATAAAACAGCTGCAACTTGGCACCAGCTTAACTGACCGTCGTATCTTAGCGCCGGCTTCTTTCAAATTTGCATTATCAGATAGGCTGTTATTGACGTCATTACATATGACTTTTTTTCTTTGAAAAAATGTTAGATCTAATTTTTAATTTCATTTGATACATTTTTGTTGTTGCTGTTTTCGTTTTCCAATGTTTCATGGTTACTTTCTACCATTTTGGTTACTTTCTAGCATTTTGGCAACAATGTGAAATTTAGTACAACTTACAAGTATAATTTTTGTGGAGGTCTTTTATTGTTGGAGGAAGCAAGATAGTTTTTATTTGCTGCTTTAATGCGCTTGTTTGATTCACCATTAATGAGAAATTCATTGTCTTACTTTGGTGTATTTGGCATAGTTTATGTCTGTGTAAGTCTGTATTAGATCTGTATTCATTATCTCTCGGTCAAGAAGTTATGTTTTTGTTGTTGTTGTTGTTGTTGTTGTTTTTAATCTGTGTTCATTTGTTGAACTGCTTTTAACCATACATGGTGGAAGGATGCATTGTGGGTGTGAGTACAAACCCACTAAATGTCATGCGGATCCAGGACAAACGGTGGATGAGAATCTGTTCAACAAGGTCATTGGAAATTGTCCATGGGACATGACCACTGTGGAGTTAGTATTTACTCAGTTTTAAATATCAGTGACTTTATATTTTCCATGTCCCTTAGGAAAAATTCACCTAGGATGTAACTGCACCGTGGAAATATCATTTACAAAGTTATAAATATCGATTGCTTTATATTTTCCATGTCCTCAAATAAAAAGGTACCTAGGAAGTAACTACACTGTGGAATTATTATTTACAAGGTTGTAAGTATTGATGACTTAATATTTTCCATGTCCTTAAGTGAAAAGGTACCTGGGAAGTAACTACACTGTGGAATTATTATTGACAAAGTTATAAGTATCGATGACTTAATATTTTCCATGTCCTTAAGTGAAAATGTACCTGGGAAGTAACTACACTGGAATTATTATTGACAAAGTTATAAGTATCGATGACTTAATATTTTCCATGTCCTTGAGTGAAAATGTACCTGGGAAGTAACTACAATATGGAATTATTATTTGCAAAGTTGTAAGTATCGATGACTTAATATTTTCCATGTCCTTAAGTGAAAATGTATCTGGGAAGTAACTACAATGTGGAATTATTATTTACTTAAGTTGTAAGTATCGATGACTTGATATTTTCCATGTCATTAAGTGAAAATGTACCTGGGAAGTAACTACACTGTGGAATTATTATTTGCAAAGTTATAAGTATCGATGACTTTATGTTTTCTATGTCCTTAAGTGAAAATGTACCTAGGAAGTAACTACAATGTGGAATTATTATTTACTTAAGTTGTAAGTATCGATGACTTTATGTTTTCCATGTCCTGAAGTAAAAAAAAAAAAGGTCTTAGAAAGTAACTACATTGTGGAATTATTATTTGATGAGTTATAAATATTGATGACTTTATATTTTCCATGTCCTTCAGTTAAAAAAAAAAAGTACCTAGGAAGTACTACTCTGTGGAATTATCATTAATTAAGTTATAATATTGATAGCTTTATATTTTCCATGTCCTTATGTGAAAAATACCAAGGAAGTAACTCTTTCAGTCTGTGATCACTATTACCTCTCATAGTGATGATCAAAGGGCAGATTCAGGATCTGTTTGACATTGGTGGAAGACTGGGCTCTCCAGAGTGCCATTCTAAGAAATATATTTATTCATATGTTTATCATTCTTTATGGTAGACATTGCATCAGCTGGTCTGGTCTTAGAAAAATATACTTCAGTTTTAAAAAAAAACACACCATTGAACCGTCAATTTGTACTACAGTTGAGAGTGTAATTGAAAACGTTAACTGCAGGTGTAAAGCCATTAATATTAGGTGCCATCTTCATGCAGGGATGGCTGGAATGGTCTTAGCAAGGTTTATTGTTCTGCCAAGTTTGTTATACTAGCGCATGTAATTGATGAGGAAATGTCAGTGATACAGTTAAACTTTTTGACACACATCACGACAATGCTCACAAGTCAATGTTTATTGTTCTGCCAAGTTTGTGATACTAGCGCTTGTAATTGATGAGGAAATGTCAGTGATACAGTTTAACTTTTTTGACATACATTGCGACAATGCTCACAAGTCAATGTTTATTGTTCAGCCAAGTTTGTTATACTAGCGCTTGTTATTGATGAGGAAATGTCAGTGATACAGTTTTAACTTTTCAACACACAACAATGCTCACAATGTCCTTTTTTCTGGTTAGAAAACTGTATTCTTAATGACAGCAAATGGTGTGGTGATCAGACATTTTCTTGCTGATCCTCTTTTGCAGTTATCAGATAATGGTAACAAAATTTGGATTTATCTTGAAGGATGAGTAAGTTGATACATTAATAATGATCATTATTATTATTATTGTTGTTGTTGCTTTTGATGTTGTCCTTGTTTATGTTGTTGTTTTACAGAAGCCTTTGAAAATTCAGTACTTTCAATCTTATTCATGATTTTGTTTTTAATGCTTTGGCTTTGACATGTATGTCATCCTGGATCTCTAGGAAGAAAAAAAAACATATGGTCACTTTTTTCAATTCCTGTTAAGTCTGGAATGGTTATGTAATATTAGGTTATCCTTTCACCCATAAGAAAGTCTGTATCAGCTCACCCTTGATGTTTTCAAGATTTGTGACAGCTTCCCAGTTGCAAATTAGATGCTGAAATGTGTCAAACATATCTGGAAACAATGGAGTCTGTCCAAAATCAGAATAGAAAAGTGGAGATAGATGTGAAGATGGACAGGACACCAACAGACTTGCATCACAGGTCACAAATCATTCTCAGTGGTGAGTGCCAGCTCAGTACAGTCTGACATCTCATCCAATTTCAACATGTGAATTGAGAGGTGGCACAAAAATTATTCTGGTTTATTTCCTTCCGAAATACTGTTTGCCCTTTTTTTTTTTCTTTTTTTTTTTTTAATTTTATAGCTTTATGCTCACTGAAATGTGTAAAAACCATCAGTGATTTTGAGACTGAATTTATGTGTTTTTGCTTGGATGAAAACAAGGCATTGTGTATGGGTAGCTGCATCTTTGCACAGTGTGGTTTTATACTGGGCCTTTTTCTTTAACAAAAAATAAAAATAGTAGTAATAATTGAGGGAGAGAGGTGGGGGAAAGGGGGGGGGGGGGGGGGGGGGGCAAAAGTCAGTTTACAAGGAACAACAGTATCTTTGGATGTGTGTATTCAAACAAAACAAGCGCTTTTTTGTTTGTTTGTTTGTTTTTTTACACTGGTTTTCAGGACCATATTAACATATTACTATGCATGTCACCACAAGATAGTTTATTTGCTGTTTAAGATTAAAAGTGAAGAGTCTCATAGACAAATAGCCTTAAAGGCAGTGAAGTGCTTTGGATGATGACTAAGGTGTGTCATTATGGAAGCCCAAAATCTGTCCTCCACCTTTCCTTCCACATCATTCATCCCTGAATTCAGTCAGGTACATATTCACTGAGAGGTAGACAGAGAGCATTTTCAGCCGTACAAATCCAACCTCTTGTCTGAATCACTTTTAGAGGAAGGACATTAAGTGAAGAACAACAACAAATCCAACCTCGCAAGTGATTAGGAGCTCAGGTCTCCACGGTTAGTCGTTCTAATCATTTGACTGTAGGCCTCTGTCAGTCACTTTTTTTTTTGTTGTTTTCATTTGTTTGTTTGTTTTGTTACCCTAAAATCATTTTGCAATGCACTAAGTTAATGTTTTATTGAACATTTTCAAAGTAAGCGTTTGGAAATGTAGGTCAGGTAGATGCTTTACTTATTCATTTCTCAGTCAGCTTTCATCAGCTTAAGTTACCGTATTCTGATACAAAGGCTCTTCTGATTGTGGTTTAACTGTTTCTGTATGAGCATGAGAACACATTTAGCCATGATTTTTATTTTGATTTTCTTTATTTAAGCAAGAACACTGAGCAAATGGAATGTTACTTTTTGTAAATATGAAGAGAAAGCTGAACTGAGGAGGGAATACATAGGCAGTTAAGAACAAAGGAAGGTGACTTGCGCTGATGGTGAAACAGATCCATGCGTATAACTCTGTACAAGTGCTTTTTGTGGCAGTCATTCACCTAGCCCTAATGCAAACAAAAATCACAGAACAGGAAAATGTATCCTAAAAATGGAGTTCCAAGCTTGTACAGATTGCCAGAGCTGACAGATGCACACAGCTACAACAGCAGATGTTCAGAAGCTAATTAACCTTTATTTAAGATCTGTCCTAGCCATTCTTAACCATTGTCGACCAGAACACACAGCTGAACAGAAATACTTGTCGGTAACCTTGGTACAATTATCTGGAAGAAGAAGAAGTGATATTTTTTTTTTTATAAATAACCCACCCCATTCCATGATACAGATTCACAATTAATGTTAATCATTGTTGACTCACTATTCAGATGGTCCTCACTGTCCTGACTGTGTATACAAGGACGGCATGTTTTTGTGCAGCTTACAACTTTCTTTCTATACTGTCAACTGCAATTGAAGGACATGAATTGCTTTCTTGTGTTTTTCGGACTATTGGCTTTTTTTCTTTTTCTTTCAGCTTTTGGTTTCTGTTTGGCTGTGTTTGGGTTCTCTGTCGGTGTGACCATGCTGTTTAAAATTTGTTGAACTGTTTTTATTGTCGTGTGCCACTATTTTTTTTTTTTTAAAGAATCTTCTGTATCATGGTCCATAGGGACACATTGGCAACCTTCTACAAACTGTTAGATATTATTCTTTAGTTGTCCAGTGTTTGTTCCCTGGTCATGCTTTGTTGTTTGCAAACAGCAGTGCGGCTGCCAGCCTGTATTGTTGTTTTTATTATTTTTGTTTTCGGCAAACAGCAATGTGACTGCCAGATCATGCTTTTTTATTGTTTATTATTTTCACTGTCAGCAAAACAGCAAGATGGCTGTGTGACTGCCAGACCGTGCTGTTACTGTTCATTATTTTAGTTGTCTACAATCAGCAATATGACTGTCAAGCCATGTTGTTATTGTTTGTTATCTCTACTCTTTGCCTACAGTGACAAGGCCGCTTGTCAATGTTGTTTTTGTTATCTTGGCACAGTAGATTCACTGTCTTACAACAGTGTTTGTCAGACATCATCGTTGACATCTGCTGTATTTATTCATTGGTATGCTCTATGAATATACTGTATTTGCATTCTTTGGTGCGCATAGAATTTGTTCGTGTGTTGTGGAGACTACTTTTGACTGTCAGATCAAACACTGGGTTGCACACCTTGTGACTGAGTGGATGTTAGTTATCTGACGGCAGTGGTTGTGCTGGGAAGCATCCTCTTACTCCTTTGCCTTCTGTTGGTGCAGATCAAGGAGAAAACACAGAGCCGATAACTGGATGGACAGCCTCCACCTGGTCCCGCCTTATGGCAGGGCTGCCCCTGGATGACACATCCATCACAGCAAGCATACCCACCACGGCTCAACTCCAGCTGGCTCCGCATCTGTTCCAGAGCCAGGGTTTTGCCCTGCCACCCTTTGAACAGCTGGGAGACTTTGGGTCATCAGTCCTGTCTCCTTCTCCCGGCAGGTCGCCCAGACTGCCGAAGGGTCCCAGACCCGCTCAGTCCAGGTGTGATGAGCCAGGGAATGCCGCCTTCGCTTGCGGAATGTGCGACGCCAAGTTCAAAACCTCGTCAGGGTTGGCCTACCACGAACGTCAGAACCACAAAGACCTCCCACAGTACAGGTGCCCCATCTGTTCTAAAAGGTTTGTGTCCCGAGGCCACTTTGTGGGCCACATGAACATGCACAACAACACCAAAACCTTTGAGTGCCCTGTGTGCTTGAAGACCTTCGCCTACATGTCCAGCCTCAAGTTCCACCTCAAGATGCACAACAACGCCCAAGTGTTTGAATGCCCTGTGTGTGTGCTAGAAGTTTGTGTACGAGAAGAGCTTCAAGATGCACCTCAACACACACAACCGTGCCAACGCCTTCAGCTGCCCCGCACTGCCCCAAGAAGTTTGCCTATCGGAGCAGCCTTCAGTACCATGTGAAGACCGGCTGCAGAGGAGGTTCTGAGTGATGGTGGAAAGGTTTCGTGGGAGAGTCTTCCCATGCTTTCATTTCAGAATAAATAGAAATAGATGATCAGTAAACCAAGAACTGGTAAGTTGGAACTTGAATGTGTATGCATGTGTGGGAAATTCTGTATGGAGTGTGTGCACCATGTGTGGCTTCAGTGTGTTTGGGAAGATGAGGGAAATGCGCTAGTGGACTATCTCTGCTGATAATTGACAAACATTGTTGACTGGATGTCGTTAGATGTGGTGACTCTGTGACTCTAGAGGAGAACAGTTTTTGCTGGTTGTTGGATTACCTCACCCCAATAAAATACTCCCATTCCTAGAAGGCCGTGTATTGTCTGTGTGCCTGCCAGCTTTCAAACAGTGGAGTATTTTGATTTTTTTTTTCAGTTTTGATTTTCCATTTAAAAAAATTTTTTAATGTAGTGGTATGATAACTTGCTGTCAGCAGAAATATCTGAAAGGAGAATGAGCTCACTGCCATGATGATACATATTATGTTATTTTTTTTTTTTTTCACTGGCTAATTGATTAAGAAATTATGTTTCTTTTTTTTAATTTGATCAATTTTTTTTTACAAGAATATTTGCAGAGAGACAGCTGTTTTTGTTTTGTATTGTTTTTCATTGTTTGATAGATATACAAAACATTCAGTCGAATTACCGCACCAAAGATACACACATGCTCTTGTATTTTTCATATGTCTGTATTTGATATTGCTTTATGTAAAGTTAAGAAAAGTCACAAACAGGTAAGTAATGAAATGGATGAACATATAGATGAAGATTTATGAGTTAAATGGTATTAAAGAAAAACGCCTAACACAGATGAATAAAAAAAAAAAAATTGATTCCACCAGAAAGACCACAGAAACTGATTTAACCATATTGCTTTCATTAATTTAAAATGGCTCTCCTATTTGATTTGTTTGACAATAGTTAGAGTGCTTGATTATGACTATCACCCTTTTCATATCAAAAGCCAATAAGTTGGCATAAAGAAGGATGGTGTCATTTGCTTTACATCATTCATACTTATAGTTAGTTGGTCGGCCTGCACTCGCTGATTTGGCCAAGCAGATCATCAGAGACAGACAAATTTCTTGTCCAGCTGTATTTTTTTTTTTTTAGTATCCATAGGCAAACGACTGGGGAGAAGGGGATGGGATTGAAGAGGAGTAGTGGTGGTAATGGGGGAAGGGGTGGGAAAGAGGGGGGTGGAGAGATTGTGTATGTATGTGTGCTTGAGAGAGAGAGAGAAGGGGAATCAGAGACAGAGAGACACAGACAGAGGTAGACACACACACACACACACACACACACACACACACACACACACACACACACACGCATGGCACGCACACACTCACGCACACACATTGTTACGCGTTCCCACATTTCATTACTGGTTATCCTTTAAGCCACAGTCCTTTCCTAGCAACATGATTTTCTCATCATTTTGATGTATCATTTGTTTTCAAATGCCGTTTTACAGCTTACTGCAATGTTTTACTATTGCTTTAACATGAAGTTAAGAAAATATTCCCTAACACCTTTAACAAAAAAATATTCCCTAACACCTTTCACACACACACACACACACGCACACACGCATGCACGCACACACGCACACACTCACACATACATTCACTCACTCGTTCACACACACACACACACACACACACACACACACACACACACACACACACACCCCTCTCTTCACCCATGCAGTCTTACAGTCACTTTCTCCCTCCCACGTCTAATATCACTCCCGGTGAAAAGACGTTAAACCGAAGAACAACAACAGAGGGAAATGCCATGTGACTCAGGTTTGGATTCAGTTACTCATCAACTGCTGAAGATTTTAACATAAAGTGGCATACAAAAAGCGTGGAAGGACAGTTGTTAAAAAAAAAAGTGCCAACTTAAAATCAGCTGAATATTATCACAAGAATCAAACAAAGTTTATTAGTATCAAACAAGATTTATAAATGGAAACTGGTTTTGGATATGTGTATGTGCGTGATAGGTTGTACCTTTGAACTTCTTTTACCTGAGCGATTAAGTTTTGGTTTTTGGATAAGAACACTTAGTACTGCTGAAGGGATGTAACGAAAGCCATAGAATAATGAGAAATAACAATGGGTTGCATGTTGAAAAATAGATCATGAGATGGAGTATTATCCTGGATGATGTTAGCTGCTCAATGTTTGGCTGTGGATTGAAAGAAAATGGAAAAGTTCATACCATTGGCTTGAGACAGAAGATGGTGGTAATGGGGCATATTTATTGCATTAGCTATGAAAATTTGGCCAGACAGAGCTATCCAAGGGCCATAGCTTGGAAGAGTTTGACATGGTATAGCTACGTACTGCTCTCACAAGAGAACCCTCCATTTTGTAATTCTGGTTAATTGTAGCATGCAGCAACAACAGCGGAAGTGTGCATTTACCCAAGTATGGGGAAAGTCTGCTGAACTTGAAGCTGCAACACGATCTTGTAGTCTGTAGATGAGAGCAAACAAAGTCATATATATATATATATATTACCTCAGTGTGTATGACATGCAAGGAGACCACAATGAGGTCAGGAGTTTGAACGGTTTAAATTGTTTTGTGATTGATACATTTGTATCCTTTGACACAAGTCAGATGGCATGTCATTGTCTTTTCCAATGCCAAAGTGTAATGCCTTTCATTTTTCTTTTGTATTGTTTTTGTCTTAAAGTCATCTGTCCTGTATTTTTTACTAGGGTGCTAGTTGTCAATGATGACAGGGAAGTGTTATTAATACCCTTTCATTGTGTTACTGTTAGAAGGCCCAAGGGTGATTAGTTTGGCTTTTTTTTCATCTATTTATTTTGTGAAGTGTTCAGCAACTGTTAGCCAAAAAAAAAAACCCCAAATCCAGTCTATTACTAAATTAGATCATTCATCTGCATTTGCGTCCATATTGATTTTCTTTGTATAATGCTAAAAATGTACGTTTCTATAAGCAAGATGAGTCATGGGTATATTTAGAGTGGTTTCCCTTGTGTAAAATGATTAAAGAGCCAGACCAAACAAAATTAACTGAGCCAAACACACAACTTAGCATCATGTTTTTGAAAACTTTTGCAAGTAGTAAATTACATCCATGTTGTTTTTCTTTCAATGTTTGCAAAGTGAGGCGACTGCAGGCAGAAATCTTAACACATTTGAAAAATTATTGATAAAACTCCGCCAAAAAATGTCGACAAAGGAAGACAAAATATGACACGTTTAGACCTCTTAGGCCTTCTTCAGGCAAGATACACAACACTCAGGACAACGAAAATGAATGAGCAATCACTTATCCTCATCCAGGTCAGCGCAAGATAGGCGTTGATTCATTTTCGTTGTCCCGAGTGTTGTGTATGTTGCCTGAAGAAGACCTAGGAGGTTGAAACGTGTCATGTTTGTCTTGTGATTTGTTTGTCTATGTTTTTTTTGCAGAGCTTTCTCAAAAAAAATTCAAAAGACTTTGAATAATTTTACCTATGATTTTGTTTGCCATCAAAAGCTAAATGAGTTATTGATTATATAGCAGTTGCCCCATTTTGTGATCTTTTCAAGATCTGAAAAGACACATCAAAGATGATTGGTTTGGCAGAATGCATAACTTATATTTTTATAACTTTGTTAAAAAGTTTGTTGTTTTTTTTTTTAAAACCCATGGGTGTTTTTTTAAGCCTGTTGATGTCCAAGCACAGGATATCCTGTTGCTTTTTTTGAAGTAAGACTATCTATCCCAAAGGCAAAATTTTCTGCTCTTAAGTTTTTCATATTTCTAATCAGGAATCCCTTCATTTAAATGAAGGAAGAAGACCAATAGGTCAAAATGCGTTGTGTCTTTTTTTTTCATTCTATTTTTACATTTTGTCTGTAATTTGTGTTCTGTTTGTTTTGTCCATTTTGTTATTCATTTTTTTCCATATGTTTGGTAGCCCAGTGATTCTACTTTTATCCTAATTTTTTTTTCAAACAGAGATTTTTTTTTTTTTTTTTTTAATGAAGACATTGCTGTGAAAATCTGGCAGCAAAATGTATATGTTTTAATTTTGTGCGCTTTGTAGGCATGTTGGAGAAATCTTCATGCAAGTACATATCTAATGCATATGATGTATGAAGTAGTTTGTAACAAATGCTTGGTTGATTTGTTTATGAAATGATTTTTATGTAATATAAAGTAAAGTGCTTACCCATCAGGTGATTTAAGAGACAAGCTCTGATTATTGCTGAATCCTTTGACCTTTGCTGTGTACAGTTTTGACCTCAACATTTCTATTGCTGAATGTATTGATTCAGTTACATATTTACTGCTGTATCATTTGTAGTGATGGTGAAATATTCAAGGCTGAAAATATTCCATAAATGTTCTTTTATTTGTTCCCCAAGTTGTTTTCTTACCTGCCATAGAAGCTCATGTGTGAGGTTTTGATGAGAACACCTTGTGTTTCAGCAGCATTTGTGTGTTTGTTGGTTCGATGTATTATAGTTTTTTTTTCTTGTTCCTACACAATTGTTAATGTGTATGTTTATTTATTCTATGTTTTGCTCTTACAGCACAGTGAATGCAGGAAAATAAACAATATCTTTACTAGTCAGTTTTTTTTTTTTTTTTTTAATCATTATATCCTGTGGATTCAGATTCAGAATATGTTACCCAGCAGTGGCTGCTGTCAGTAGTTCTATCAGTACAGGTCAAATCTTGAACTATCCAGCTGAATCCTATTTCACTGTTTAGCTGTTATGCAGAGTGGGTGAGCTAGGAGTGACTTTAAAGGGCTAGTGCCTGCTGCAGATACCGTGTTTGCTGATCACATTGTATAGACAGACTAACAGAGCTTATATCAGCATCACGCTTATGGCTTATGAATGGATAACAGCGCTGTCAAGGAATCTCAAGGGTCAATGCGCTGTTGACCAATGCAAAGTTGAGTAGCCATCACAAACTGAAATTTTCCTGCAGGTCTTGCAGCTTAGTTTGGTGCAGTGGAGCCCTGTTTTGTCATAATCCTGTCCACCATAACTTCTAGCTGTTCTAGTCACTGCATTGTGAATGTGTGTGTGTTCTCTGTCCTAGCAGCCTCAGCAAGATGAGCCACATATAATCTCTAGCTTTTCCCTCTTCCACGGATCATCTTGAAGTAAACCAATGCTTTAATTAAGGTTCAGATGTCTTAAACAGCAAGGTATTGGTTTGGTCAAATGTGCCACTATCACTCGTCATCTTGAAGTGAAGTTTTGACAGATGCTTCTCATCCTTGTCACGCAGTCACTGGTCTGATTTTGTTTCTCTCCTCCTCGCACGCTGATAACTGAAAACTATGACCTTTGTAACAGCCCTGTGACATTAGCAGAGTAGAAAATTCTGCTGGACCTCAGATGCCCCTGTACACCACAGTGAAAGAAAGAGGATCCGGCGTGGAGACATGTCACGGCACAATACCTTTGCCCAAACCAGGGCACAAAGTACTGTGGAGGGCAGAAGCAAAGAGAGGAGGAGCTGGCCTGACAGCGCCAAGGAGTGGGGGGGTCCTGGCCATTCCACACCCTTCCCTGTTACATAGAATACAGACCAGGATGGAGACAGCTGCCCATGTCCATGTCCTGCACATTCACCACAATGTCCTTGAATGGCTGAGGGAGCAAGTGAGTAAGAGTGAGTGATCTTAGGTCCTAGGGGTGCCTTGATGGATGGTTAGGCTGGTTTTGGTTTGGTCTTGTACGACAGGGAATAGGTTTTGTTGCGAGTCAGGTTCTTGGCATCGTCCTGAGAGTTTGCCTCTGTGGATGGACTTCCATCCACCACAGTATTTTGTCGGAGTAGAGTTATGGCAAAGTACATGTCAGTACATGTACCATTGCCTGAACACTGTGAGCTTTGCCTGGTCAGACTGGCTTCCTAGCATTGACAGTCATTAGTAGTAAAAATAATGAAAAGAATTGTGTCCCATTTTTACGGTTCTACAGTGGTTACAGAAAACTACCTCTGTCTTCTTCAAGTCTTGCTGTTTCTCTCCCTTTCCTTTCGTGTGAAACCTTCATTACACGTCACTCATTGACAGGTAAGATGTTGTTGCTCATAGCCCAGTTGACCACAGGAGCCATATCAGGGCTGTCAGTAACTGCATTGAAGTCAACTCACACACTCGGTAACAACTTACAGCCACAGCAGGGGTATGTATAAAGGCAAACAGCCCTGCTAGTATGGCAGATTTCTTCTGAATGCACACGCAGATGCTTCACTCTTCCTTTGTGGGTGGGCCTATGCATTCAGATTTTGACTCCCTGTCATTAAGATCAGAGGGAGTGGCTTTAAACAATAAGCATAATGGATTTCAGCACTGCCAGTTGTGACGAGACGGATACGAGTGGTAGGTGGGTCCTCTAGGGGAAGGACTTGGAATAATTTCTCTATGAGATTATCTTACATCTCACCTACACCCTCTCTCTTACTAGTGGTGGAAGGAGCAACTTTCCGGTACTAGTCATCGAAGAAAATTTTTATTGTTCGGGTAGTAATAAAATACGGTAGAATGGCTCCGAGATAATTTTCCTTAGGCTTGTACTATTAATTAAAAGTACGTATAGCTCCAAGATACAGAATTGAAGAGAGAAGTTCAAACATTCAACATTCGATTGAACAACAGGGAACTGACACAAGTTAAGTGCACTTTCACACATCAACTTTTATTACTTACACATAGATAAGAAATGGGTGTGACACTTCCATAGGCTGTGGTTCAGTTCTCATTGGACTACCACAATGAGGGGTCCTTCCTCCTCACTCCTACTTTACTCGCTGGCACTCTGTGCAGCAAGCTTAAGTTGGCATACAGGGGTTCTGTCTAAGTTACACTGAATGTATATGATTAGTATACATCCACCCCTCTTGCGAATACCCAGTATTGTAGCCAGGATGGTACTCATACACAGGTTCTCACTGTTTCATCATAAGTGAGGGTAAGGGTCTGATGGGTTTTTGAATCCAGGTGGTAAGCAAACTTAGCTTTGCTTCGGAGAAGACAGTTGTTCTCTCCTGTGGCTGGTGACTGCCCCACTGGTGTAGATTTGTTGTCTGGTGTCGCCCTGGTTTCGGGCGAAGTCCCAGCTCCTGGTTCAGTCGCAATGTGTAGCGTGACCAGGATCCCAGTTCTGCGATAAAGAGAACTTGATCTGTAGATGAGAATCTGGTGGCTGGCCTGTCGAGTGCACACATTTACCCTTTTCCTCTTTCTTTCAGAGAGGGTGTGAGACTCAGCCAGCAAAGTTTTCCCAATGGTAGAGTTTCTGCTATAACTATTAACCTCCACTTTTGTTTAATGGCTAAGTTAAGCTCACAAAAGGGTAGGAGACAGTAATACATGTTACAGTTTTAGTTAAACAACTCTTCCATGTTTCATATGAATTAAATCACACTGACTTTTGCTTAGTCCCAAGTACACATGTGGTGTAGACTTAAAGTCACACACTACAAATCATTCCAATAATCACCAGTATTTATAAATCAGAGTAGCAGTTTTACCTAGCACAGGCATACTGTTTTCCTGATCAAAATTAATCATTGAATATCTTAACAGACAGGGTTGCATACTGACAAAAGTCAGGGTGCACACAAAGAATAGTGGTCAGATTGTTAACAAAGAATCAAAACCACTGGGAGAGAGCTTTTGCCATGTGATGGCAAGCAAACTACTACACAAGATAATCATTCATCAGTTTTTGATAAATGCTGCTAAGCATTTGTACAGAGTTACAATGCTAACACACACAGCATACATAAAATCAATATAGATTCAAAAATGTAAAACAGAGTTCCAACTCACTTTTCCTGGGAATGAACAGGGAATGACTTGAGATCAAGGAGTTACCAAGAGTTTCCTAGGTCTTCTCTGTCCCTTTGTCTTCCTCTGCTCGTGTCTACAGGCAGTCCTGAGGGGGTCAGTGAAATTGCGCCTGTGTGTGTCTGCTATATGAACCTCTTGCTGGCCGAATCAAATTTCGACAAACTGTCATTCACCCATCAGGGGTGAGAGGGGGAGGGATTTAGTCTAGTCACCAATCGCCTCGGAAATTGTTTGATCCTAATCAGCACGGGATAATTTATGCATCCGTATAGCTGGCCGTTGAGCCCCAGTTAATTTATGCGTCCGCATAGGCGTCTGCGAGGACGGGGACGGTAGGTATGAAAGGGAGGGGGGGTGGGTGGTGGTGTGGTGGAGAGCGCGGCACATGCCTTTGTGTCGCGGAGTAGAGAGGGGGGGGGGGGGGTGTGAGACGGGCTATTGTTAGAACGCACACCCCACGCTGCGTAGTATCGCAGAGCGTGGGGAGGGAGGGTTGAGAGAGGGGAAGGGAGGTAGAGAACGAAAGGCGGCACGCATTTCCCGTGACGCAAGTTTTTCCTGTGTCATAGATCGTGTCAGTCGGGCCTTTCGCACTGTCCCAAGCAAGAAAGAGGGGGGGGGGGGATTGAGAGGGGACAGTGGGCATAGATTTGAAATCTATTTTTTGGTTGGGTGTTTTAGTGGGACTGATGGGATGGTGTTGTCAAGCGTCACGTCACACCAGTAAGTTTGAACTGGTTAGCAGGCAGTGAAACCCCCATCTTCCACCTCATTTGTCATGAACCTTCTGCTTTTGTCTTGATACCTTGTCACATCATTCTCAACATGGGTTAGAGAATTGCCTTATTTCTTTTCTTTTTTTTTTTTTCCATTCAATTTTGATCTGTAAAAAGTGCCGTGGTATCTAGTACCTGTCAGACGACAAGTAATGTCAAACAATTGTGTCGATATGTGTTCACATCATCAGTCATTCCAGGTTGATTTGTTTACACTTTTTTTAACACTGTGGAATATGTTAACATTCATCCCCCTACTCCCATCTCCACCCCAGTCAGATTTTGTGCCATGTAAGACAGTTACAAAAAATATGCTATATCAAGGTTAATTTGGAAAAGCCAGCATTTAGCAAAGATGATTGGTTACTATGCATGTTAATGAACAATGTTGCATAACAAAATTTTTCAAGAAAAAAAAAGACCGAGCATTGTGAAATTTCAGTCAGCCACAGGTGATTGTTTGTATTGTGTTCTTTCATTTTATGCATTGTTAATTCTTGTAAGTTTGGTTCTTTTTGAAAATAATGCTTCTGTTGATATCCTTCGTCTTGTGTTTCTGTTTGTATATTGAAACAGCTGGAGCAGTTTGAACGCTTGATTTTAGTGTCAACTTTCATGTTATAGTTAGCAGATTGTAAAGGAGTACATTGTAGTCATTCTATAAGCAAATTTACATTTGCAAAATGAGTAGAAATGTTTATAAATCTATGGAAAAAAAGTTTCCCCATAATTAAATTTTGTAGATATGTACAGTGTTTGGGGAGTTTTGGTAAAATGGTTGAATCATTTAAAGACAGACCAAGCTCTTCATATGGAATCTATTTCTTGTGTGTGTTCTGGACAGAAACATGTTGGTCGATAAAGAGATCATATAGCTTTTATGTATATGAATGTTTCAGAGAAAAGTGTTGAATGTTTGACGACATAATTTATGTTTTGGCATTTTGGCCAGATGTCACAGTCATCACAGCACAGAACACCAGTTCAGTCATTACAGTTCCTGTACTAGGCATACAGTCAGGCAGTAAAAGAATTAGTATAAGTAACCAATGGAAAGAAGGGTCTGCTATCAGATGGTCAGAGCATTTGCTGCGGAGCTGATGGGTTGTGAATTTGAACCACATATGGAGTTGGACTTTTATTGCTTGAAAGCCCTCTTTGTCTGCCAAGCTGTAAGCAGACACCAGATTCAGTTCTGGGAAGCTTAAGGCAATGGAAAGAGAAGGAGGGACTCCACCTTCCTTCGTGAACCTATGATAGTTCACTGCTTGTATATTCATTCGGCTATAGAACTTTTAAACCTTAAGAATTGATAGATACTACTCATATTTCAAGTTACGGTGACCCAGAATGTAAGCTATAAGTGTGGCTTAAGCATGTAGTTTGTGTAACTTTGTTTTGTTTATTCCCACTACTTTGCTTCTGGTTGTTCTGTTCCACCGATCTCTCTGACCCCCCCCCCCCCCCCCCCCCCCAGGCGGTATCAGATAACCCAATGTTCCTGATCATATCTTGCCTAATCCAGCCTGATCCTACCCTGTCCAGTCCCAGCCTGCGTAATCCAACATGATTCAATCCTACCTTACCTCAACCAGATCCTACCCTCCCCAGTTACACTGTGCCCCATCCAACCTGGTTCAGTCCTACTTAAACTCAACCTGATCCTACCCTGTCCAATCCCACATGATTCAGTCCTACCTAACCTCCGCCAGATCCTATCCTGTCCAAGGCCCACCCTGCCCAACATGATTCAATTCTGCCTAACCTCTACCTGACTGCACCCTGTCTAGTCCCACCCTGCCTAATTCCAGCATAATTCAATCCTACCTAACCTCTACCAACCTTGCCAAGGCCAGCCCTGCTTAATCCTGGCGTGATTTAATCCTACCTAATCTCTACTTGATCCTCTTCTTTCTAGTCTTACCTTTACCAATGGTATCCAGATCCCACCAAACTCCAGCCCTGCCCAATCCCATCCTTTTCGTATCGTGCCCAGTCCCACCCAGATCTTATCATTTGCAGTTTTACCTTGATCATACCCTGCCCAATTCCACCCTGGCCAATTCGATCCTGGTGATTATTTGAATGCCATTTGAAAAGATTGTTATGGCTCTTTCATTTGTTTGTTTTTATTTACAATTTTCATGTCCAGTTCGCTGAACATGATTGTTTTCTTTTGGAGACTTTAGAAATCTCCTGTCTTCCTTTTTCTGTTTTTTAAACTGGGGTGGGGTTGTTGAATATGTTTTTTTTTTTTAATTTTTGGAAATCAAAAGGTTGAAAACTAGATGCCATTTTGTATGTTTAGTACATGTACAGTTTATTCTTTTCTTTTTTTTTTTTATTCTTTGTTCCTTGGCTGGAACAGTGAGATAAAAAAACAACCTTTGTGGAGATTTTGTGTATGTGACAGTTTTTAATCCCATAAGGAAGGTAGGTACATTCCATTTTCAGGTATTATGTTCAAACACAACACAAATGTGTATGTGTTTTTATTTTCTTGTTATTTATCTCACTGGCACAAGATGGTGTATTCTTCACTGAAAAGCGGAATGGGATTTGACAAGCCTGCAAGATTTTTTAGCATAGGAGTTCACGCTCAGCCCTTAGCTTGAAGCCTCCTCTAAAGAGATAGGAGGGGATCGGAGTTTGTCAACCCTGGAGAGACAATCTCATCCAAACTGGCTGGCTGAGGTGGGGATCGAATCCCAGTTTTGGAACAAAAGTCTCTATCTTACCCACTCAGCTAACTATGCCCCTTCATTTTATCAGATGCTCATCTCTCTCTCTCACTCTCTTTTTTCTCTCTCTCTCTCTCTCTTTCTCCCTCTGTCTGTCTGTTGCTCGCTGTCTTGCTCTTTTAATCGTCTATCATCTTAGTCTATATTAGAATAGCCATTTTTGTATATTTCGGTCAATAAATGGAGTGTTTGTTGTGTTACACTGTCTCATCTCTTGTCCTTCTACTAAGCCCACAGCTGTCAACAATATTGCTTGGTTGGCCAAGAATGCCACAACAGGGAAACTGTCTAACATGTTCATTCTCTGCACAGATCTGAAACCAAAAGTTAATGGAAAATTTTCTATATATTTTTTCCCTTTTGAGGACTATTGCTTTTGTTTCCAAAAGTTAATGATTATGTCAGAGACGGCAGGAGGATTGGAATACACAGACGGAAAACAACTCTTTCAGATCTGTCCAAACCTAAAAGAGTTCCTCTCATCCACATCTGGTGGTTGCAAAGAAGAAACGGTTTTATGCTGGCTGCACACCATTCGTATTTTACCCATTCATATCTTTTAAAGAGTGAAGAAGCTCCATGGTGCATTCCATGTCTTGTGCCACTCACAATGACACATATTCTTTTAGAGTGTTGGGACTTCCATGATGTGAGAGACACAAACATTTTACAGCAGATTCCATGAAAACCTTGTTCAGGGATGTTGCACCTGATGCGATCTTTGAATTCTTGAAAGAGATTAACATTTTTCATCGGATCTGAGATTTTATAGGGGAAAGATTTTTAACAAAATTTTGGGTAGGTTTTTAGAAGATATGTTTTAAGGATTTGTGTGAATGAATGACTTGTGTGTTGATTTTAACATGGTGACAGCCCTGATATGGCCCTTTGCGGTCGGCTGGGCTATAAGCAACATTACTTTACCTTACCTTGCTTGGTTGGGGTGCCAGCATGAATGATGGTTTTCCTTCAGAGAGCACCGCCATCTCCATGCAGCTACAGTCCCAGTGAATTTCCAACATGGAAGACTGTCGACACAAACTCAACATGTGCATGGAAGTGTAGGACAAATCAAAGCTTTAACCCTTTCCCTGCCACAGTATAAGAGCTTTTCTGTATTGCTGAGTGCCAGTGCCAAATTGCAGTAGGTTCACACTCATCTGTTCACTACTCATTCATTTCTTGAGATATCTCTTAGATTTTTTGCCTGTTTTTTTTTCTCTTATACCCTGTGCTATGATGTGGTATCATAATGATTTGATTTTTGCTGGTCATTAGTATATGAGAAAAATAAATATAATCAAGTGATAAGTACCCCATAGTAGACACGGTTAAGGGCATACAAGACCCCATAATAGACGCGGGGCAAGCAGGGAAGAGGTTAAATCAGCATGAAAGAGATTTTTTTTTTTTTTTATATATGATGATCATTGAGGAGGATGGAGATGATGCTTTGGAGTTTCCTTGTGGTCTTAGACTGTGACAGGGGGCTGTACTGTATGCTTTCTTTCATAGGATATCCTGGCATCAACCAGGCTCAGGGGGTACAAATACCTTCAGTGTTGGTCTGGATGTACGAGCAGCTCTGTCACCATAAAGTATGGATGAAACTTGACTCTGCGGTGCCAGTATTTCTGTTGGAGCCAACAACATACCCGGGCATCTCACGATAGGAACTGACCTCACTGAAAAATCCCACAAATGTTTTGCTTCTGGTGGGAGTATGATCCACATCTTCTCTGCCCACAATTTAAAAACTGAGAGACAGACAGACAGACAGACAGACAGAAAAACAGACTGAAAAGAACAAAACCTTGTATGATAGAAAAATATCTAAAAACAGAAAAGAAGAAAAGAAAAATGAAAAGGAGAAGAAAAGAAAAAAGAGCCATTCATTTTTTAATTGTGATTTTCTGTTTTATTCTGTTAATTAACTGTTAATTTCTATGGCCTAGCTGGTCAGTTTGAAAATATTGAAATGATTTGCTTTGTGTTAACAGTTAACTGTCTCAAGAAACTTTTTTTGTTGTTGTTATGATTGGGGGGTTTTGTTTTGTTTCATAATGACGACATGTATTTCTTTTGTTGTTCAGCATTCCTTGAAGGAGGAAACTGACAAAAGCCCAATCATGATGCCAAACACAGGAATGAGATGCAAAAAATATTTAATGTTCACTTGTCTTAGGCACTTAAAAGTGAGCAAGACCCACCAAAATTTGTGCACAAGCTTGTGCGTTAGTCACATTTTTCTTATATGTTCATGCATGCACATCACTTCTCTTGTCGATGAAAAGGAATAACGAAACTTGAAAATAATTTTTACTGCTTATAGCATCTGCAAATGTTTATTCAGACATTAAAGTGACATATCTGGTGTATAGTGAGACCTAAAAAAAAAAAAAAAAATCCTCCAAAGAGAGGCATCCCTCTGTAAAAACTGATGATAGTTTGCTTGATTGGTTGGTTGTTTTTTTTTTTTATGTTACTCCTGCAATATTTCTCTATGCGTATCCTATAGCTGTCTCCTAATAAAAAAAAAAAAAAAGGACTTTTGTTGGCACATCCAATCAGGGAGGATTTCAGGGGGTTGTCAGAGAAAGGTTCCTCTGTCTAGCTTTGAAGACATTCAAATTGGCTCTGCCCATCTGTGCATTCACAACAAATCAAAATTGACTGAAACTAGAAAGTTTCAACAGACCCTTCCTGTTACACAGATCTTTTACTTCATGGACATTAGAGAAGAGAGAGAGAGAGAGAGAGAAGCAGTAAAGGGAAGTGGGTGGATCATTTCATCCAGAGGCGAAGAGGGGAGGCAAATACTGAGGGGAGGGAAGGGAAGGGTTTTGTGAACAGCAGGCAGAATACACTTGCCTAAAGGTGGAGAGGGGTGGGCTAGGGGAGAGGTTTATTTTTCATTTAATAGATGAAGAACTCTTGCCAAAAAAAATGTGTGTGTGTGTGTGTGTGGGGGGGGGGGGATTTTTGTTTACAAATTGCTGATGCAGATTTTTTTTACAAATTGCTGATGACTTTTCCCATCTTTTTTTTTTTTTTTTTTTTTTTTTTTTACTTCTGTTGTTTGCCTTGAATTTTTTTCCCTCATTTTTCAAAAACAAGGCTGGCCCCTTGCGTTTCCCGTCCCCTCTTTCCTTCTCTCTCCCTGCCCCAACCTTTCCCTCTCTCAACCTTCTGCTTGATACCTGTCATGTATACCTCAGCGCAAACGTCGGCTTCATTTGCTAGCTTTGCGGTTTCCAACCCTGCAGTACAGACCCATCAGCTGTCGCCTAGCTCACTAGGTGCTTACAGCGCTGTTCAAGGTCGTCTGACCAGGGGCCTCGACTGTAAGTCAAGCTGTTGTCAGCTGCTTGATTGTACAGGGTGCTTGCTGAAAACTGCTTGATATGCTCACCATCCCTTTGCAGAACTTGCCGACTCACAAAGCAAAATGCAACGACTGAGGCTTGGATCTGACTGGCTGTTTGAACAAGGCCCCAGACTTTGGCTGGTCAGGGCTTTGACAGCACCGTGTACACACACTGTGAAGAAATTAAGTAACTCTGGTGTAAAATTGCAGAGATGGAAAGTGTCAGCTTAGCAAGGCAAGCAAATGCCTGGGCTGCAGTGCATGGGTTTTCATCTTCATGTGGCGTGTCTTGGGCACCTGACACCTGGTGGAGCCCAACCCATCTCCAGGTTTAGCCACAGCCAATGTCCACCATTTTGGAAGCTTGCCCTTGTGGCATGTAGCGTTTGGCTGGCAGTCCTTCCACCCTGGCCATTGACTCAGTTAGGAGTTCTTCCGCCCACTGATGCCGTGTCAACATCACCCTCTCACGTGGTTTAGCCTGCCAGCTGAAGCAGTGTACCAGTGTGTGGTGCTTGGAGCCAACACGTGAGAGATTTAGGAGATGGATGAGGACCAGTGATGCCCGTCCACCCTACCAGGTAGGATGCAGCAGCCCAACAACAAACATGCTACTTCTCTCCAGAGCCCCCTACACCCTAGCACTGGCCTCACACTCAGCAACTGCCTCAGAACGTCTGAGAAACTGGGAGAAGTGGAAGAAGCTGGTTGTGTAGTCTTCTGTGATGCCCCGGCGGTCTTCAAGACTCCGGGATAGGTGGCAGGTGCAGTGCATGAAACGGTCAGAGTCTGGGTCCATATTCCGACAGCCAATCAGACCCGAGCCGTTGTCGCAGTTTTATTTTGTGAAATC